>CABFVX010000927.1:190233-208736 GCA_902151425.1 Timema shepardi
GGGAAGTCTCCAAGAAGGTGGGAACAAGAAAAATCTTTATTTCTAACCCTCTTTTCTACGTCTTTCTTATTTTTCTACCTCGCGTTCTTCTTATAGTCTCTTAAAGTCCCATGAAGACGGAATAAAAAGCTGGGGCGGGCGGAGGGGAATTATATATAAGATCGATAGGATAGCCATTAAGGCTAGTGGCTGTGAAATCACACAATCGTGAATATAGAGTGAGAGAGATAGAGATAATGTGGAAGGATAAATCAATGTGACAAAATGCGACCGCCACAGTTAAAAGAAGTAACAAGATTTAAAAAATTTAAATTTAAAAAACAGACACATTGTAGACTAATTCAATCCTTTTCTATGAGGGGTATTTTAAAAGGGATTAAACAATGCTATTTAACCCGCATCGGTAGGCATGCAGAATAGATGTCGGGCTCAGATGAGCTGGGTTCTATCCCGCCTAGGTGTGCCACTCTACCTACATGCAGATGTTCTAGTATTCTACTCCAGTTAGTGTAGTTAAATGTGTTTAGTCCGGCCGGGTAGTAAGAGGCATTGCAAAAAAAACACCTTAAAATATTAAAGTTAGGAAGATTTCTTTGACATATTTTGAAATTATAAAAACCTATTTTTATATATTATAAATATAACATGTTAATATGAGAGTTTAAGGAACGCGAGAAAGTGAATGTTATGCCAATTTTTATAGATTTTTTTTAATTGCTAAAATAAATCGAATATTTCTCAATTAGAAAGAGAGAACTTAATTTTCTTCACTTGTTTATATCAACAGTTGTTGAATATCTTTCATGAACATAGCGGCATTTTATGATAAACTTTCCAATGAACTTTTGATATCAACTTGTGAAGAAAGTTGAGCTCTCTATTTCTATTGGAGCAATATTTTATATAGTTTGGGCAAAAATAAAATTTTGGCATATAAACTGCAAAAATGTTGGCCTTAACTCGCATTCCCTAGAATCCCATTTTATCATATTAAATTATTTCCATTTGTATTAGAATATACAATATTTATATTAAAAAGACAAAAACCCTTCAATCTTTGAGATCAAAATAAATTTTATTAGTGACTTTAATTTAGATTTTAAATGGAAATTAGGTGACCTGGCGGTCTAGGGGTAAGGTGTCAGACCTCTGAGCTGGCGGCCGGTGTTCAACCCTCGATCCCGGCACAGATTTATCTGATTACCAAACCCTTCCTTCACCTCTGACAAGACATCTTGTGAATGTGAGGAATGCCAGGCAATTACACATTAGCGTAAGGGCGTATAACCCGAACGGGTAGTAAGACGTGGTGCTAATAATAATAATAATAATAATAATAATAATAATAATAGATGGAAATTAAATGGTTGTGATTGTTTCGCCAATACCAGCTCACCCTACCCGTCCAGGAAATCCGAAATAATATTCTGATGATGTAGAAGGTAGACGTCAGAGGAATTGCATCAGAGTTTTCCACGAGGACCCGTGGAAAACATTTATGCGAAATTATCGTTACTACATCTGGCCTGGGATTCGAACCCTGAATGGCTAGTTACCAGCAAACCAGACGAGACGAATTTAGATCGACGCCTTACCCATGCACCCACCAATGACATTACATTTTCAAATGGTTTTTAAAATTTATTTTATTCATTCGAAACTTACTCATTTTTTTAAAAATTATTAAAGCGTCATAATTTCTTAACATTATTTTTATTTAAACAAAGTTATAGTCCTATAGTCTCTCTTATACCATTTTAAAAAAATCCTCTGGGATTGGTAGGAGACTATTTGTTGGATATAGATTTTGAAGTCACTCGTGTCTATGGTCGCACGGTCTAAACAGCCAAGTTCACAATATACTAGGTTGCCGTAGACGGGAAGGTGCGAGTCTTGAACCTCGGTAAACCACACGGGGGAATGAATCTCCACACGGGGCTTTCCTTCCCAATCCACCTTCTCAACCAAGCGACCTTCTCCCTAACTTCTAGATTAAGGCGATTGGCCCTTTTCATTTGGCGTGGAAATACAGAACCATGGGAACAAACGGTTATCTTCGAGAATTTTTATTGTTTTGCAATTTCCTTTCCGGAAACGGTTTGTTCAGGAATAGAAGCATGTTGATTAAGCTATACTTTTTTTTAAATACGCCTCCTCTATAATTTTAAGAGTGATCAAATATCGATAAAATTGACATTTTTCAATAGAAATCTGCCGGCTTCGTAACAAAAAATAAGAAAATGTAGCACTTAATAAACATCTATACATTATCTTCCAAGAGGTGTTGAAAATATTAGTATAAAAATTTCACTCGTTCTTGAGAAAACTGATATTTCCAAACGTATTGATTTTTCCACAAGAACTGTCCGGTAGCTAACACCATCTACTGTTTCCGTGATCCATATGTTCTTGTTGGCGCGGAAGGATACTTTGGTCGGTTGTGAAGCTACTTCACGTCTTTCAACCTCTCGCCCATCATCTCACAAAATAGATTTTAGACTTGCACTCTACAGGGCCAAGGGCCTTAAGTCTTTGATAATTTTGGTGTAAAACGCGCTAATAAAAATAAATATGCAAAACACATATTTAAATTATAGTCGTAAACTATAATAATTTTAGAATATTATTTTGAGTCATTTTAGAAAAATGTACACACGTCTCAATTAACAAAATATATAAAAAATAATAATATATAATTGATACTAAACTACTTTTGTTTAAAATATATCCTTAAACATAATGAACACTGTCACCACATTAGAATAAAATACATAATTATCATAACCAAACAATACGTTACGTCATCGTTGTTTCCGTTTGTAATGACAGGCTAAACTTGAATCAAGCTTGCATATCTCTACGCATCATAAGCCTACTTAATTAGCAGTTAGTTAATTATTCACATGTGAAAAAACTAAAGTTACACAAAGAAACAACCGCCACGACAAAGCGTCGAACACGTAAAGTACGAGACCATATTCTTGTTTTACCACGCACGGACAAGGAAACTTTTTTTTAATTTCTCTGTAAATAAAAAATACCTTTTAATTTTATTGTAGGTTACCCTTTACGCTACTATTTTGAATGTATTTGCTGATGGATTTTGTTGTTTGATTACGAAGGACTTTTATCCAAATATTATTTATATTAAAGCTTCGTCGTTGGTTCGCTCTGTTTTCTGTGGAGGCTTATTTCCGCGAAACAAAATACACTGGCATTAACACTTACAAATTCAATTTTCGCTGCACGGATGCATTAGTACACGCAGGTACATGACGGGAAGTTTGCCTGTTTGCATGCTTGGCCGCATGCGCATGTTGGGAAGGTCAACGAAACGCAGAGGATGATAAATTATATGCTATGTATTTTTAATGATAGAAAATTGTTAACACGATCGTTAGATCTTATTGGGGTGTGATGAAAGGGAGTTTTGAAACAAGGTACCCTCCGTTTACCTTGGATTAAGGTCGCAAGCTTACCGTGATAGGTTACACTGTGATGCAATCTATATGATAGGAATATAGTGAAATGAGAAAGTGAAGAACAAGTATGAGTATTTTAAAAGTTTGAAATATATATATATATACATTTTAAGAACAAAAAAAGTTTGTTCAGATTTTATATATATATATATATATGAAGAACAAGTATGAGTATTTTAAAAGTTTGAAATAGCTATATATATATATATATTAAATCTGAACAAACTTTTTTTTGTTCTTAAAATGTATCTGTTCAAATTCCGCCATGCACATGATGGATATCAAGTAATTGTTGAGAATACTATGTTCAGTAAATTAAACTAAACCTAGTCACTGAAGCAATATTTTATTTACTTTGGCCGAAAAAAATTGATACAAACTGGTAAAATACGACCTTAGCTTACGTTTATTCTGTACCAACATAAACTAATATAAGACCCACAGCCGGGGTAGAGCGGTCTACGTCTTTAGATTCGCATCGCACTTTATCACCATTGACAAGAGTTCTGGAATCGAATCCTGGCGGGTAATACAATGAAAATCACCCCCCCCCCACCCCACATTTTATTTTCCCTTTGATCTTCTATTTCCTCCCACATTTATAATGGATAATTCTATCTGATCTCTCCTATTTATAACCTTACATATTAGAATGCATCTTTAATTATTTTTTTTGCTTGTGTGCTAAGTATGAATAAAATGGAATGTTGAGGAAGTGTACCCGCATTTGCGTGAAACTCTGTTTTTAGAAAATCCACCCACTGTTCCTTCCAACCGGAACTTTAAGCCAGATCTCCCTGTCATTGGCAGTTCAGTCAAATAATAAATTTCCTGACGGCGTATGTTGGATGTAACTTGATGTTTCCTGACTATCATTCTGAAAGAGTCATTGTTGCAACGTTGCCATCCAATACTCTCCTCCACTCATTGACCCAACAATTCCTTTTTCTTCTCTGCCTTCACTTTGTAGGGATGGATGGTTGGTTTTCCACGACGAGATTCATCACGTAAAAATACAGATCTAGAAATTACTTATGTCAATTTGGAGGCGGAACTAATAATGTGCCGGTACATAGAGGTAAGATATTCAGCCATTGTTTCTGCAGCTTGTCGGGGGGAAAAAAAGATTCTAAATCTTCTTATTAAATTATCTTATTTTAAATCTGAACAATTTTGATGATTTGCGTCTTGAGGCAGCTTCAACGGAGTAGTCAAAAGTGTAAATGTTTCGAATAAGCTTGTTCAAACAGAGTGTGTTGTTTTAAAATGTTCGCTTGAGCAACCTAATTTCTAAATTTTTTACATGTAGTGGCAAGTTTCCCCTTTCTTTCGTCCCATCTGCGGCTAAATTGAAAAATATTTTGCCCGTCTCTTCCTTAGATCATTCTAACACCAAAGTGGGATACATCTTTAATAAACCCTGTGTCAAACTGTAAGGGTAAAATACATTAATTTATGATTTATTTTTTCACTTTCCCCTTTCATTAATATTGACACGATTGACAACTTCAAACCTCTGAAATTCTTTTTAAAAAGATAGTTTCCTAATTACTTCGTTTAAGCAATTACGAATCATTCGGTTCCTTTTTGATGTGTGGCTAAGTTGTTCGGAAGGGGGGGGGGGTTGGGAGTCAAGGGGGCGGAGGGTGTCGCCCTCTACTTCCAAAAGCTGTCCTCAGCCAAAGACAAACAAAAGGTTGGAACAAGGAGAGACAAGGCCCCTCATTTTCTCCGTCGTTTTGTCATCAGCGCTTAAGAGGGTGCGGGGAGGGGTTTTGAGGACTTCTTGGAGGGTTTACGATTCCTTCCTCGCGTTTTATGGTTTTGGCGAAAAAAGGGCTTTGTTCGCTAAGACCGCTTTGTGGACTGCTCTTTGCTTCTCCTGAGACAACCGTTCAAATACTTACACACACCCCCCCCTCCCTTTTCCTCCATCTTTTGTGTCTTGATTAGTGAAGTGGTTGAATTAAACCAAATGACTAAGGATGAATGAATTAGGGTTCGGGGTAGGATGTATCTTATTACTTTTTTTTTGCCAGAAATAAGGATTTTTTAAAATTCAATTCCTGACTGTATTTTTTCTGGATGGACGTGGAAAAAAAAAGGGTCAAGCCTTTTATTTATCTTTTTTCAACAGATAAGATTAACTTTCACTTATAATTTTATTGTAAATTAGATTATTAAAGTTTTCTTAATTCAGGTATTTTAACGTAAACTTTCTGAACTGATTGATTATACCAATCAGCACACGAATTATAAACCAACTTAAATATAGACCAAACACAACACCCAGTCCCCAGCCCACTGCCGTTAATTCATTATTGAGCAAGAGGAAACTAAAATTTCACCAATGGTCGATTTTTTCAGTTATGTACCTTCACAACACTTCAGTATATATAGTTATACATAGTTTCTTATCAATAACGCTATTTATTTTATTTATATAAGCCTACTGTATAAAGTTACAATTTATTTTAAAATATTTTCTCAATACAGTAACTATAAAAATATTATAAAAGGTATTATAGTGATATTGGGCTGAACAAATAGAAACATCACATTTTTTGCTATAAAAATTATAATTCCTATTTTTTTAAAAGGATTTTGAATTAGATTGTTTTTATAATCTTTGATTGTCAGGGCCTATCCTTAATGGATGTTAAGCATTTGAAGGACCCCTCTCATTATGTATGTGTATATATATGCACTAAAAACTTATTTCTATAGCTATCCAGATCTAGTACGAACATGGTGAGAGCTAGAATTCGCCAACGATAAGTGTTATCGTACCAGCATGGTCGGATTAAGTATTAACCAAAGATAAGTGTCGGCCCAGGCCCAAATGCTGTCTGGTTGAAAAGCAAAGTGAGCTCGCGGCCATCTTTATCGGCGGGAGGCTGGTTTGATGAAAGTACCGAGCACTTGACAAGTTGGCTGGCTGGTGTCGCTGTCGTTGTGGATTGCCGCTTTAAAACTAATCGATTCTACGCGTGTGAGAAGGGTAGCGAGAATGCGACTTTGCTTTTCTTTTTATTTCCTTCTTTCCGTCTTGCGTTTTATTTAATAGATAGTTTCACAAGGAAACATCTCCTTTTATTTTTCCAGAGGTACCGGTATCCCTCTATTTAGTTTAAATTTATGGACACTAAAGGGCATCAATTTGAAACATATCTTGGTTACAATTTATTTGATATGTATTATTTGAATTTATAAAACCTAAGTCTAAGCATGTATTAAACACACAAGTTAGTTTGTAGGCAACCCGCTATGATGGGTACGTGGAACAAATGTCAAGTTTATCCAATGTATACTGTTTTTCCAATAGGTTTATGGGGAGGTCAGGGTTAAAATCCAAGACAGGTGTACCAAAGGTGATTTTTCCTAAATTGTATCCCCCTTCCTTCAAAAAGAGTTATATTTCCTATAATTTATAATTTCCTTACCCCTACCCCACTAGCTTGGTGAAAATACTTAAGGTGAGGATGTAGGGAAAAGAAAAGTCCAGTCAGTGTTTTTACAAATTTTATAGCATTTTTTTTTTTTTTCAAAATAAATCAAATATTGCTTCTATACAAACATAGAGCTTAACTTTCTTCACGCGTTGATATAAACAACATTTGTTGAATATATATCATCACTCNTTTCAAAATAAATCAAATATTGCTTCTATACAAACATAGAGCTTAACTTTCTTCACGCGTTGATATAAACAACATTTGTTGAATATATATCATCACTCATCAGCAAAGTTTGCCATACCCTTCCTCCACCTCTGAGAAGACGTGTATTAATAACAACTTGTGAATGTGGGGAGTAACAAGTCTTCACCGTAGTTAGGATTCCACGTTAAACTGTAGGTCCTCCATTTCATCTCACAATCACCCTACCATTACACATTAGCGTAAGTGCATACAACCCAAAACAGGTAGTAAGACGTGGTGATAATAATAATAATAATAATAATCATAGTGATAAAATCTAAAAAAAAAACTTAAAATACCTATGAAATTCCATGACACCCTTGACAGATATATTCAACAACTGTTGATATCACCATGTGAAGAAAATTAAACTCTATGTTTGAACTGAAGCAATGTTTGTTATATTTTGTCTAAAAATGTTTTGACATAAGAGCTGCAAAAAAATGGCTTTTTCTTTCGTGCCCTGAATCTCCAGCTTAATAAACTTAACTTGTATGAAGCGGTGATTAAAAAATAATAATATCATCCTACATATTAAATGCAACGCTATATTTGTTATACAAAATATTTTGTTCACGTCCCCTCCGTAATCTGTTATTATTAATTATTTTAATTGATTTTAACTTAATATCTGCACTTACGAATATGCTTGAAGGAATCCATCGTGTGACTTGTGTAACTGTTGCTCCGATCTCTGCCGTCACGCGGGGAAGCTACTACACCCTCCTCCATACTACCCACTCTGTTGGTGCTGGCGATGAAGCTGTGCGTGAAGAGGGTGGAAGGGGTTGATGGCAAGGTGATGTAGGCGGGGGGCTTCACTTCTCTACTACACCGTAGCGTACACGTCAAGTTGAAAGAAGACGCGCGCACTAATCAGTAAGGGGCCGTCCTTAAATTACGTAAAGGTTTTTGGGATGAAGGGGTGGGTGGGTATTCATTATTTCCTTGCGAGGGATGGGAGGACTTTAATCCATTTTACGTAAGGGTTTTTGATCAGTTTTTATGGTGAAACCAAATCTTTTTTAAAAAAAATCAGAAAATAAATATATTAGTTACAAAACTTCACTTATACAGTATTTCAATTATTTAAGATCCGTTACGCCTTAGTTTACTTCAGTCAAAGTATGATCAAATCTCATATTATTCGATTTATTTCCAATAATGATGTTTAAAATAACTAAACAATTTAAATAACTTGATTTACCAAATTGTAAAAGAAAAATGTTTAAGAAAGAGGGCGAAGGGGGATGTAGAATCTTACGACCCCTCACGTGGAGGAGGGAGCATATAATACTATTAATTTAGGTCTGAAATAATCCTGGCCTAAATATAACTGAAATCCATGCGTGGTCTAACACGCAATTCTCGCGATAGGATACATTGCTGATAACGGAGATATCGAGGTTCAAATCTTGGTCAAGTGTACTGAAGGTGTTTTTGCCTAAGTGTTTTTCACTCTCCCTCAACGCAAATTCGGTTACACTTCCTCTAAAATGTACCCTTCCTAACCCTAAAACCACTAGCATAATTAGTACATTAAGTATATAACCTGAACGGACAGTAATATGCGGTGGTTTATATATACATATACACACACACACACACACAAACTCGCTTTGCTTGTTGGCGGCTCCACCCTCAAACCCCCAATGAGGGTGTGAACTAATTTAGTTCCAGAGCCGTTTTTTGACATGTCTTATCGTTTATCCACAAGAGACCTCCAAAAAAGGTTCGCACCGACATTAAATTTGCTCCACAACTTGAATTTATTGGGGGGATTAAAGATTAATTTTTTTAACTTTTTGGAATTTTCCCTATTTCGCCTATGGCCTAACTAACCCCCCTTTAACTTTCAACTCTACCAGTATTTGTGTGGATGTGTGTGTGTGTACTTTGTGTTTTACTACCCACCCGGGTTGACCATACATTTGCATTGATGTGTGACGGCTGAGGAAGATAGGATTTAGAAGAAATTTACCCACTATTTCATGGAGGGGGTGTGGGAAAACATTTATTAAAAAATCACCATCGGTACAACTGGTTGAAATTAGAACCCTTGTCTATCCATCACCATCAAACCAAACCATACTATCCTGATATTTTAATCCACGCGTCCACTGGTGAGTGTATAAAACTTAATTCGTCGAGGGATGGATGTTGTTTAGACAAACTCTTTGTTCATGCTCTGAACAAAAACATACCCATCAGGCATCATGCTAACATCAAACGTTCGTCTCGTGTAAATATACTTTTGAAACAACTTAAAATTATGTTTTTCTCTTCGAAGACATTTCTTTTCCCTCTCATATTTCTGTAAACAGATGTTAGACAAGTAGCTTCAGGGGAAATTATCCTCACCACCGTCTACTTCAACCACGAGATGTTGTGGTTTTAAAATTTAGTTTGATTAAGAGCAGGAAAGGGAAAGCGTGCTTAAGTCTATATGTTTGCAATTTATATAGCAAAAAGGTTTTTTTGCCAAAATAAGTAAAATATAATATTCTTGACTCATGTTTCCTTCTACACCCCTTTTTGCATTTTAAATTGATGCGCATAAGCAGTATAAACGCTATTTGACTTACAAGCTAATGCTCAAAATAGAAAGAGAGAAAATAAAATAAGAAGTTTACCCTTAGATGTGCTGATAATCTTTTTTTTCTTCCTTTGACGAGTTTACACAGTCACTTTGATATGTGCACCTTTAAAACATCGACTTTTTTTAATTTTACCTTTTTCTTGTTTCCCATTATAGATAGACGTATGCTTCCACGAACATTTTAAATCTAAATTCTGACAGGAATACTCCTACAGCCTATTTTCATGAAAAATCCAAATAGGCTAAGTTGTATAGGATTTATAAAAATACGTTTATTAAAAAAACTACTTAAAGATAAAAAATAATAAGTTTGTGACAGTGTAGGACTATTTTTAGAATTATTTAAGAATTTATGGTTTTTGTTTTGACGATTTATCTTTAAAACTCACTGAGTAAAACGTAAATTCACTAACATAGTAAAAACTATCTTACCGGCTGTGGCGTCATAGTAGGCAACATCCATAAACTGATGCATACAAACGATGATGGGTCACAAGGTAAAAGGCGTCAGTCTAATATATTTCGATTTGCCGATGAGCGGGAGGAGATGAGGCCTACAATTCTGGCTGGATAAATTGATTTTTTTCCCCCTAGATTTTTTTACCATTCTTCATCCACAAAAATGGGGTTAATTCCTGCTTTGATCATTTCTTACCCTTTGGGAAGTGGTAGTGGATCAAAAAAAACTTTCTCAGAAGGTATTTTGGAGATTTGCTAGTATTCGCTTTCTTTTTGCCTAAATAGGAAAAAAACTAAATAAAAACAAGATAAGTAGGCGTAGGTATTAAAACAAATATTTTATTTATTTATTTATTTTAATTTGACGGCTTCCAGCATAGAGACAAACTCCTATCAATGACAGAACGAGTGGCTGACTAACATTGTGTGACTGTTGTTTCTTCGCGCACTTGCGTTAGTTATCCTTTGTCGAAACGATTGAAGGTCATTAATAAACCTCATACACTTTTTGCTTGAGAGCTCTCCATACAAAAAAAAAAAAAAAAATCGAATGCTTTTAAATCAGGTGAACGCAAAGGCCAAGTCACAGGTCCAGCACGACCAATCCATATTTCAGGAAAATTAATATCAAGCCATTGCTTAGGATCTATGCATAAAAACTTGTTTTTATTTAGTTTTTTGCTGTTTGCGCGAAAAGAAGCTAAAACGAGAAAGTCTCTTAAAGACATTTTAAGTTAGATTTTTGATTCACTACCACTTCCCAATCTGTAGCCGTTTAACCCTATATTGCTAATTCTTTCGAAAATGTATAGATCCTGGTTATTAATTCATCCATAAAAAAATTAATTTGTATTTCATAAGATTTCCTTCATATTAAAATCCTACTATAGCTGAATTCACATGTGTTTTTTTTTACAAAGTAGGCCACCAAAGACCTATTTTTCCGTCATTCTTGTTACTAGTTTCCCGTGTTAAATGCCAAAGCTAAGTGGAATTCCAAAACCGTAAATAAAATATTTCTTCTAATTAAAATACAACGAGCTGAAAATAAAAATGGTCATTGTTTGTCAAGTGCAGATGTGAATCATGTAAGAACAAAACAAAACTCAAAACAAGCGACAAGAAAAAAAGCACGATATTAAAAACAAACGTTTTGCAGTAAATTTAACAAGTTTTTCGCGTAGCTAATGTTCATCAACGTTAAAATACTTTTATCGTTCATTAGTGGACAATATTTACTAAAGAATGATTTTTTTTTGTGTGTGTGTTAGGTTTCTAGTAATAAAACGTTGCTTAAAGGTGGCCGTAGTAAAAGAAAAAAAGAAAAAAAAATCAAGTTTCGACGCTGTAGATAAAATTAAAAATAATGGAATGCATTCTTGTAAATATGTTGCAAATGTTTGCATTATGAGCCGAGCTAAGAAATAAATAAAACTTGTCATTCCTTCATGCAATAAGTGTCTTGGCTGGACAATATAAACATTGCAGTAATGTTAGACTACGTTTTCCTTTATGTACAAAACCATTTATGAAGTGTATTTTGACTCGCTGGATATTAACGTTGTTTCTTTTAGCGTCTTCAATATTTCCGTTTCTCTTGGAATTTTACCGTCGGCAATAAGAATCCTTTAGATTCATCGAGATCTAACGAGCTAAATATGTTCTATAAAACATTAGATTGGTCTTTTGAATTTATGCTGCACTGTGTTTTTTTGTTTTTATAACTTTTGAATGTGAAAAAGGGGGGGAAACATTTAATTTCATACCCACTTGTTGGATTGAACTACGTAAACTTCTTTCATCGTGGGAAAGTCGAGTTTTTTTTAATAGAGTATTTTCACGGTAAAGGTTCACTTAATGTTTGATGAAATACTTCTACGTGCGGATCGACTTTTTTTCCCCTCTTTCTCTATCGTGTTGCATACCTCCATTTTGGTTTAAGTATTCGCTGCAGTAAGCAAGAAATTAAGAGTTTTTATGATCGAAACTAAGCTCATTTTGTTTTAATGTTTATCGTGCCCTTACAAGCTACCTAGGCAGCTGAGATATTAGTGCTAATCGGATGTTGCGCTTAGGCTAGATATTGACGAATCCTCTGAAAGTACACGAGTTTGGTCTTTACTGGACTAACATAAAATTATATTCTATGGTCCTGTCAGGGTCTAGCAACATTTAGGTAGTAGCTCTGTTACATAACAGACACGTACTTCTTCGATGTGTTGTAGGCCTGAGTCAGCCAGCCAAATGCAAAAACAGTCTGTAATAATATAACAATGATGTTAAAACTATCCACTCAATTCGTAGATAGTTACACATACGTGTTTTGGAACCAAGCAAAACATTCGAAATAAAGACGACGCTGGGGGGCATTGCAAGATTACGGGAGTACGCTCTCGCCCCAGTTCGATTTAGGGTTAGACTATCAATGTAAGCATACAGACGGACTGTTGGGCAGAAGGAATGACTTGTGCTAGTTACTATTTTTAGACTTAACCAATTATTATAACTGACTACATCACATTTGGTACAATATTTCGCAATACAATTAACTAAATCTCCAGGACTACTATTTCAACGCTCTCTCCGACCATCCTTCTCCACACTTAATCCATCCTGACAACTGACCCACGGGGAGTAGGAGGAAGGGTGACATAATTGTTATCAGAAGAGAACAAAAACTATTGACAATGGTGTTAGAAGAAAACTAGATCTAGTTAAAAAAGTTTCTGAATAAATGGTATTGACAGAGGTCTCTGAAGGAAAAAGGTATTGACAAAGGTTTCTAAAGAAAAAGAGTATTGACAGGAGTATCAGATTAAAACGGGAACTAGCGACAATAAAATCAAACGCTATTTAAACCTGGTCATAATATACTATAGGTGACATTGCAGTCCAAATACATTTTGATTCAGCATAAAGACTATCTATCGAGCACTGACATAATTCCAGCTGAGCCTGTGAGAACACCAGCATTTGCGGAAGACGAGCCAAACATCCAAGCAGACGAGCCTAACAGCTGAACAGTCAGCAGTAACCAAAGTATAGCCTCTGCTTTTTTTTTTAAACAGAACTACCATTAAAGTCATAGGTACGAACGTTGACCTCCAAACTGCCATCGATATATTGGCAAAGGCAAATACCTGGCCTAAAAAAGGAAAATGTGACTCTTTGAGGAGCACAGAATGCCACAGCTGAAGCACAGCCAGAAATTAAGTTCCGGAACTACATCTAAATAGCTTTCTAGCTACAGATACAGATTGTATTGAAGCTTGTATATTTGGAAAGTTAAAATATACTCTTTAACACACTGATTTAAGAGGAAACAAACAAGTCGGTTTTTAAAGGCAACAATTGAAAAAAGTTAGGCTCAAGCAGAAAGAAAATATTGAGACGTTTTCTGACAGGAAAAATAACTTTAATATCAATATTTTAGAGTTAGGAAATTATGCCGTGGGAAACAAATTATTTAAATTTGAGGTGGATTATTGAGAGTTAGAAGCATTTCTTGATGTACTCACAGGATATTTAGGAAAGATTACGTGCCTAGCCAAGTCAAAGTACTTCCAAGGTGAGATCGAATCTACGATTATTATAGTAGCAGCCAACAATCAACCACAGGATCTAGAAAGAGGTTTTTCGAGAAAGATATTTTCAATAAACCGGTATTAAAACTGTTTCCCTTGTAATATAAGGGGACACAGAGCTAGAGATCGCCAAAGTTGCCAGGGGAAGCCAAAGTGACCACGTGACGCAGTGGAGCCATGCTTTATTGGTGGTAAGATAGGTCATTTTGCGAGGCAGTTTACGGTAAACAAGGGTCAAAGTTACGCAAACTTAAACGGGACCAGAAAAGCCACAAACGTTGGTTCTCGCTCATATTAGTTCCTTCAGTTTCCCTGGACGATAGCCATACAACCAATGAATTAGTTTTAACATGCAGCTACGAAGGTAAAAAGTATCGATTTGTAGTGAACAGTGGAGCACAGATATTTGTGTTGCAATAAACAGGCGGATAGTGGGACTATTCCAAAAGAAATTGGAAATTTCGGACATAAGTAGACTTAGGCTAAACAAAAGGCGAGCTAAAGGTAGAAGGAGATAGTTAGGTATCTAGTTACTTTACAAGTTTTAGATTGTAAACAAATTAAAAAAATAATAGTATTTTAGGGCTCGATTTCCTGTAAAGAAAAACTCTGCGATTATTGATGTATTCAAAAAATCTCATCATTTAGGATTATGCAAGTACACCCTTGATGGAAAAGACGAAGAAGGAAACACAAGGATAATATTAACCAACGATATGGGAGTAATTGATCCTTCAAACATTAAACAAAATGTCCGAGTCCCTAACTATCTTACAGTCCCTGAGAAATTGTGTTCAAGCACCAGGAGATGGTTAATTGTCCAAGTCAAAATAACTCAGACGCTTGAAAGTGTGAATTTGTGTTTGGTGGATCCATTTGAATGAACAAGTTTCATTCAGCGTATTGTGAGTCAAATACAGTCACGCGAAGTAAGCAGTTCGTGCCGGTTAGCCTTAGTAACATGGGCATTGAATTAGTTAACTGTTAGCGCTACAAACTAGTGAAGTCAGAGTGTTGGACAAAATGTCAATGATAAATGGAGACAAGATGGGTTCAAACCCTGGACCAACACATCAAAGAAGACTACAAAGAAACCTATTCTTAGACATCAAGGGAAAAATAGATATGTAGGAAAATACTCGAAGCAAAACTTTCAGGAAAATATAGATTTCACAAAAAAACAAAACATTTGTCGTTCGAGCAGTAAGATGAGTGAGAAACAGGCACTACTAAGGAAATATCAGGGAATATTTTTGAGAGAAAGGAAAATTTGACTGAGCACACCACTTGTTAAACAGAGGATTTACACAGGGAACCCAAAACACTACCATGCACAGCCCACGGCCCTTGACCTCACTTTATATGGCCCACGAGAGGAATAAATAGAAAAGTTTTTAAGAGTCAACATTATATAAAATTGTGTTCGAAAATTCACACAGAACATCAAATTTTCTTGACACGCATCACCCTTTGATTTGTTGTCCATTCAATTATTTAACATTATCAACATAACAAAATAAATAACAAAATGATCGCTGAGCTATCCAAGTAATGTTGTGGTAGCGACAGTCCTATGCATATACGTGGTGTATTTTATTTGGTGTATAATATTATGGAGGTGTATTTCCATCCACCAAACATTAAGAAAAGTCCATATAAACACAGGTCTAGAAATGCTTAATTTTAGAGTTATTAAAGGCTTTCCTCAAAGATTGGTTGGTCATGTGATCCGTTTAATGGCCTGCTCGATTAACATATTTGAGCCCAGTGGATTTTTATCTCTGAGGAAATTTAAAGTCATTTATTTACGCAATTCCTGTGCCTCATGTTGAGAGCGTATCGTAAGTGAATGTGAGCAAATACGTAACACCTCAGGTATATTCAACATAGTACGACAAAGCATGAAACGTAGGCTTAGAGAATGCATCGATGCAGGAGGACATCATTTTTAACCAATTTTGTTGGAAAATGTTTTTTTCTAATTCTTTAGTTTGTTTCTTATATTGTCGTATTGCTTAACTTCTTCTGTTGGATTGCTTATTAATTGAACAGTAAAAATCATCTTAACTTAGAAACCAAACGTTTTTACAGCCATGTTTATATTAACTCTTCTTAATGTTTGGTGGATGGGAATACTCCCCTATAATATTTGGCATCAATTAAAATACATCCTGTATATAGCCTTGTAATCTTAGTTTGAAAGTTGGAATTTTCCACTCTAAAAAGTCCAAAATTCCCCCTATTTTGGTTGATCGTTTAGAACTAAATGCCTGGTAAACGACAAGTAACTAGTATAGGAGCGTAGACTAGATAGTTTTGGATCGAATGATGTAATTTAATATGGGGGTCTCAAAACAAATTGTAATTTGTATTTCCCTTCCATCACGTTTGTTTTCATACTGCCGGATAGTTTCACACCGTAGCTTTATAAACCCACGTGGTTTATAATTAAGAAACAAAAAATGGATAAACCTAGGATTATAGTGTGAAGGAAACTTTAAAAAATACAGAACTATTCTTTGGCGGTCAATATTTTTAATATTATAGGCTACTACTATAGTGGCGGCTCGTGTATAGGCACTGCGGAATTGCAGCTCCCCCTATTTCCACTTGATATTATCGAGAACATTTAATATAATGAGTCTTTTTTCTTTAATTCTTTCTTTATTTTTGTAGTACAATATATATTCCTTAAGCATAGTGTCAGTACTTCAGTAGCCATCCCCCAGTTTATGAAAAAGATACAAAAATCTTTGTATGGAACTGTGCGCTTCACAGTACCAGTGACGTGGTGTTTTGACTGTTGTGCGTATGCACACATAAAAGGGGGTGGGGAGGAAGGTGGGACTGCCAGATAGAGAGAGCACTGTTGCTCTCGCAGTGCCGGCTCTGGCATGATGGTGGAAGGAATTTTTTTTCTACTCAGCGTGTGTTGTGCTTAAAAACAATGTACCATATTCTTGAATGTGATAAAGTGTAGAAGTGTGTAGAATTATATTATTATTCTGATTCCAGCTATTCTATTTGATTCATTTTTATTTCTTTTATTTAACAGAAAGACTAAATGCGCTTGCAGTACTTTCAATGGAGAAAAATTTCCTCAATTGTCATCCAGTGATCAAGGAGAAAATTATTGAACTTTTTGCGCGAATTAAAACAAAAATAATGGATTTTATTTTTAAATTAATAGATCAAGCTTGAACTGTAACAATTTAAGTTATAGTAAGTAAAAAAATTTTTTTTTGTTAAGATCATATCAAGTTCCTGAATAAATTTTCTTTTTATACATGTTTTTTTCCCTTTCACACAATTTTAGAACAAAGGCTAAAATTTCTCTGGAGCAGCACCCCACCAATTTTAGCTACAATCCACCACTGTTACTATATTATATTTCATAAATATTATCCATAAAAGAAATCACATGCCTTGACGTAAGAATATATGAAAAGTGTTTTATTATATTTATTAATGTAAAAAGAAGAAGTAATTATCACTGTTTGAAACGTTAGCTTAGCCTTAAAGGAACTGGCGCATTGAAGACATTAGTTGGCCAGGTGGATAAATAGGCATTGCTCTGTGTATCCACGTCACGCTCAACTCTCTCTTGTAACAACATGTTGAGTTGTCGAACACGTCTCCACGTTCTTCTTTGCTCCAAGATATGTCAAGGAACAGAGACTTTACAAGGTCGAATCATAAGTGTGAATAATCGATTTACTGGTATGTCAAGGTACAGCGACTTTACAAGGTTGAGTCATGAGCCTGACTAAGCGATGTATTGGTATGTCAAGGTACAGATACTTTATAAGGTTGAGTCATGAGCCTGACTAAGCGATGTATTGCTATGTCAAGGTACAGATACTTTACAAGGTTGAGTCATGAGTTTGACTAAGCGATGTATTGGTATGTCAAGGTACAGATACTTTACAAGGTTGAGTCATGAGTTGGTTAAGCGATGTATTGGTATGTCAAGGTACAGATACTTTACAAGGTTGAGTCATGAGTTTTACTAAGCGATGTATTGGTATGTCAAGGTACAGATACTTTACAAGGTTGAGTCATGAGCCTGACTAAGCGATGTATTGGTATGTCAAAGATTATAGACTGTATACAGTTGAGTCATGAGCCTAATTGATCGATGGACCGATATGTCAAGGAATAGATACTTAACAAGGTTGAGTCATACACGGGCTTGCTTTATTTATCAGTATGCCAAGAGTATATACTTTATAAGATTGGGTCATTTTTCAAGACAAATATGAGTGACGGTATGTCAAGGAACAAATTCTACACGGTATCATGACATTTCAACAGAAGGAGCATTGTCATTGTGTGACTCTAAAGAACTGTTGATATCAATATTTTCTCATGTTTATGCGTTGCAATACAAGGCAGTGTATAAATGATCATTAGACTAGTTCATCCAAACTTTGTCAAAGGTGATAATATCTTTATTATTATTATTATTATTATCATCATTAACATCGCGTCTTAATACGCACTTACGCTAATGTTTAGTGGTAGGGTGATTGTGAGATGAAATGGAGGACCTACAGTTTAACGTGGAATCAAAACCACGGCATTCCCCACAATCACAAGTTGTGATTAATACACGTCTTGTCAGAGGTGAAGGAAGGGTTTGGTAATCAGATAAATCTGTGCTGGGACCGAGGATTGA
>CABFVX010000928.1:0-12549 GCA_902151425.1 Timema shepardi
GAAACTCACTGTAAAACATTGTGTATTTTCTTTTATTATATTATTATGCCCGTGCGAAGCCGGGTTGGGCTGCTAGTATATTATAATAAAATATATAGGATACAAGTCATTGTTGAACAATCAAACTTTTAATTGCTAATTTATTTGCTTACGTTCTCCACTTTTAATTATATGTGTTTATAAACAGACATAAAAAGATATCAATCTGTGCTGTTGCACTCTGTGTAAATAATCAACGAAACTGCAAGGATAATAAACTAATAAATCTTTTTACTCCTTTCCTGAGGATCCAGAAAATTTGCCATACTTAGGAGCTCAAATGTAAAAGGAAAGACACAATTAGTACAAATTTTGCTCGATTATGTTCCATTCATTTTGCCGATAGTGACTTTGATATTTGTGGTGCTAAATGGAAAGTTAGCTAAAATGTAAAGAACTTCAAAACATATAGAATGTTGCCAGTGTTAATGCAATAGTTCCAACATGTAAGTAATTTCGAACATATTTTAATAATAATAAGCACAGCGGCTTACTACCCGTTTGGGTTATACGCTTAAATACTAACTACACTGATGGGTTAGGAATTGGGAAGGATTAATATAAAGGAAGTTAGCTTGCATTCGTATGGAGGTAGAGTGGAAAACCATTTAGGAAAAACCAACCCCAGTTCAGCCAAGTGAGATTCGAACCACGATCTCCCCGTCCTCGGCAGTCTAGATCAACACGAAACTTGCACGTTAGCTAACTACGCCACCGAGGTGGGCCGTATATTAATTGGTTAAGTGTAATTTATTCAGTTTTTTCATTTATTGGTGTGGATTTTAAATATGTATTAATGTTTAATGTTCCCCAGGGTGATATTATGATTTTTTAACAATAGTTTTATAGAACGGACTTTGTTAATTTTATCTTCCATAAAGATTTGGGAATGTTAAGCCGTGTTCTCACGTGTCATTTTTAGTGCTTTACCGACAATTAATACAAAATGAACGTATAAACATTCATTACATTAGACTGAATTATTATTTCCCGCTTTCATTAAAAGTGCAAAGGAGTTTTACTTTTCTTCATTGTTAATTATCATTATTGAAAAATAAAACAAAACCAACCTTGTGAACATGTACAAGATTAATAATGAACTCGTTTTTATTTAAATGTAAAAATTTATTTTGATATTTACAGACATTGTGTTGTTTTAAGATTTCTCAAAAGTGGTATTTAAGTGGCGAGACGTACAAACCGACCCCTTTTTGGGCTGTTACAGACAATTTGAATGTCCGTGGAATATAAGTAGTGATTTGTATAAAATAAAACGGAAAGTGGTGCCATTTTAATAAATGAAACGGTAATTGATCATTCTCAACATGATCGTTATAATAAATGACATGTGTGAACAAATTCCTTTCATTTTTATTTTCATTAAAAATGAATCACTTTAAATTATTCACTGAAAAAGACACGTGAGAACGGCGCTGGCTAGTGTACTGAGTGACGTCACACGCTCAGCAAATCGGATGTATTTCTCCAACTGGCGCTACCTTTACATTGAGTGTCAAGGCATGAATCAAATTATAATCTGCTCAAAGGGTTTTTATATCTTAGAACTTAATGGCAAATACAGTTTTTATCATTAATAAAACAAAATACATGTAAAACAATAAGTTTGTATTTTCTTCCCTTGACCATCTAATTATATTAACTAGTTTTTAAGGCTGTCTACGAAAAGTTTATTGCAACAATACGATCCAACCTAACAACCTAAGCCTCAATAGTAGACGCATGTAGGGTCGAAAACATAAGCGTCAAATAATGAAAACAGGTCCTCAGTAATCCCACTGTTCCTCTCAGTATATTGTACACCCCTTCCTCTATTTTCATTGTATCTATTAATCCTAATCCTTATTGTGAAATAAAGCACTTGCTGATGAAATAGATGAAGGTGAAAGCAATTTGTACTATATCTCAGCAGATATGCTTTGTTTTCACATTTTATTTATTTCAATATTAGTTTTAAACTAGCGTATAACCCGAACGGGTAGTAAGACGCGGTGATAATAATAATAATAATAATAATAATAATAATAATAATTTGAAACTAATTTAAAAAACCGACAACGGACATTAGTAAAATATAATACTGAGTATCAAATGACTTGAAGTATGCCATCCAAATCTTTAAAGTGATAAAATATTAACGAGACCAAAGGTTTCCTTAAGAAATTCGATTCTTGCGAAACTTTCGCACATTCAACCTTAAAAAAAATGATTTAGTCTTTTGTTGGATTGTTTAAATTAAGTACTCAGCGAAGTGTATACACAAAATAGCAAAGAGAGTTTATTGACGTGAACGTATTTACAATAACAAAATACCTTTTTGTATGCAATATTTACTGTCAGAACGCCATCATCTTGAATTTAGATTTTTCTTTTAACTTAAATTTTAAACAAACAATGTGTGTGTGTGTGTGTGTGTGTGTGTGTGTGTGTTAACGTAAACTGAGTATGCTATGTGAAAAGTCGGTAAAAAAAAATCCTATCCACTGATACTTTATTCATCGTTGTAGGTTTTGTATTATTAGTTGACAAAAAGGGATGTTGACAACAGAAATAATATATAGGATTCTATCCAGTCCACTTCATTACATCCTATCTCTTTCAGGTCCATTCTAATGCTATCCGCCCATCTGCGTCTTAGGTTATTCAATGGTCTCTTCCCGTTTAGTCTGCCCATCAATACTTTGAACACGGCTCTAGATTCTTCCACTCGCGCTGAGTGTCCTTCCCACTGTAATCTATGAGACTTGACTATCCTAACAATGTCTTATGATGAATACAGGTTCTGTAACTCATCATTATATAACCTCCTTCACTCCCCAGTAGCCTCATTACTTTTTGGACCAAATAGCTTTCCAAGCATCTTGTCTTCAAACACCACTTTTTTTTCGTCATGGAAGTTAAGAAACCTTGTTTCACACCCATAGAAAACAACAGATAGAATTAATGTTTTGTACACGCAGAGTTTTACATCCCTTTACAGCAGGCGATATGTCAACAACTTTCTCAATCTGTATTCTCTGTGCGCTCATATACTTAGTCTTTCAGAATTCACTTCTAAATCTATTTCCTTACTAGTCTAAAGAAATGTCTACATTTCTTGCAACAGCTTTCTTACTATTGCCCAATAACGCCAAATCATCTGTCTCTCTTAATAGCAGCATTGTACAGTTCAATGTCAACCCTTCCTTACTCTCTTTCATCAGCCTGAATAGCATACTCTAAGGCCAGATTAAAAAGTAATGGGGAAAGTGCATCTCCATTGTTTCAACCCATTATGTATTTTAAAAGGGTCTGATAAGTAACATCCAACCTGAATTCTTACAAATGATAGCATTTCAATAGCTATATTATAACATTATAACAATTTTAAGCAGATTAGTTTGGTCTATTTCACTATAAATAACAAACTATGTTATTGAATATTGAAAATGGGTCGCTGGTGGTGAAAATAAATCCTATTTTGAGAATTTATTCGCCATTGTATTATATTGGTTTTTTTTAATGTTTAAGCTCCTTTTAAATAGCTATATTATTTCTCACTGATTTAATTTTTTTGCACATATATTTTAAATGTGGATCTGAGAAGAGTATAGCTAAATTAGGAATTTAGTAGGAATTAACTTGTAAAAAAAATCCGGCCAATATTGATGGATAAAATTTTATACTATATAGATTATCACAAAATCTTTTTTTTTTCCCCTTAATTGAAAATTGTTGGAATTTGTCCCTTGTATCAAGCTGACTTATAATCAACCATTGGAAGTGTCCATCTTCTACTTGGGAAGTAAATAAACTACTTATGGCAAATCTCAGAAGTTGCTCGTGATTTAACAAATGTTTTAATTATGTTTCTACCTCTTATTCGTCTTCAAAAGAAGAACTATTCACGGTGCTTTTGACTTCACAGTAAAGGGATATACTGAACGAACCACTTTGCTGGGTCGTATCTAGGAAAATGGAACGAATAGTTCAAATGGAATGATTCTTCCAACCACGAACTAGTTTACCTCGCCCCCAAGTGGTCCATTTCAACGTGAACTACAAGGTGACACGACAGTAAGCAATCGTGATTATTCGGCTAATTTCGGTCACAGCAAACGAAAGAGAGAGGGGGGTAAGTTGAGCATTTTCTATTATCGACAAGCTACTTAGGGATGAGTATTGATAGCAAAATATCGATATTTTAAAGACACCGGTCTCTAAACATCGATGTTTCTAACCCAAAACTGTCAATGTTTTAATTTTTCTTTAAACATTAAAGTTGTTTAACTAAGGTTAAGAATGTAGAACAAGTGAATGATTTTGTATATTAGGGCAGAATGTTCTATAAAAAAGTAAAGATTGATGATGAAATCGACAGACGAGGGAATGCATCTCGGAGAGTAGTTGAATGTATGTGGACTAGTACAAAGAACTAAGTAGTATCGAAAGAGGCAAAGATGGTGGTATATAAAAGTGTGCTAACACCACCATTGTTTTATGGATGTGGAGCGTGGGTTTGTCAGGAGAAACACAAGAGCAAGATGAATGTAGTTGGAATGAGATATCTAAGAAATGTGTGTGTAAATAAGTATGTTAAAAAGATAAACATTACTTGTTTTAAGAATAAAAGAGCATGCATGACTCGGTGTATGGATGTTGTTGAAGCGAAATGAGTATGCAAGGATAGGGAAGTTTGGAGAGAGTTAGTGAGGATGGATTAAGTATAGAGTTGTTTTTGAGCTATATACACAGTTTCTTGCCTACCCCGTAAGGGAACAACGTGGGTATGTATGTATGTATGTATGTATGTATGTATGTATGTATGTATGTATGTATGTATGTATGTATGTATGTATGTATGTATGTATGTATTTATGTATGTATGTATGTATGTATGTATGTATGTATGTATGTATGTATGTATGTATGTATGTATATATGTAATTAATAACTAATAAAGCAGTCACAATATGACTAAATTAAGATAAAAAATTGTTACTTATTTCAGATAACAAAAATATAATTACAGTTCCAGTAAAATGCTATGCATTTATTAAAATACGTAAATGACAATAATATATAGAATTAAAATGACCAGATAGGATCATCTACAAAATGTAGGAGAAATAGTTTTTATGCCATTTTCCCTCACAGGTGATTACTCACTTTAGTTAGAGTCTGTCCTGCTTTTGTGTTGGGGAAGGGAATGCTTTTCGGGGGGAGGCTCAATATCTCAATAACAATTGGATAAGAACAACTAACTCTAAGATGTAGGTAAGGGTGAGTGAGGTAGAACTTAAAGGAAATGCACTGAATTTTCGTAGAAATATAGGGGAAAACTATTTGGGATTAAACATCTCTAGTGTTCCCAACCGGGTTTCAAACCCTGCTGTCCTCGTTCCTGGAAATACAATCTATTGCGAAAGTGACTCCTTAAAACCTGCGACCACTGATGTGGGTCTTGCTAGTGAATAGTTATTATTTGCTGTTGAGAATATTTAATTGTGTCCATCAATAGTATTATTATTTGTCTTGCTTTGTGACGCCCAATGGAATGGCTAGTCGATGGCGAAACATGTTTGGTCGGCGAAGGTTCCAAGCCTGTTCTGTCTCCCTGTGAGGATCGTGCCTTCCAAAGGTGGTAGTCGAAATCAAACTATCACGTTTCCAAAACCTGTTTGAAAAGTTTCTATTGTTAGAGGATTCCTGCCGTTACGTTAACAGAGCCCGACTAGTTTAGTTGAGGAGAAAGGGAACGTGAGGAAAGGCCAGTGTTTTTGCAGGTTTATGGTTTTTTTTTTGTGGCCCAAACAAATAAAATATTGCCCTACTAGAAACACGGAGCTTAATTTTCTTCACTTGCTTAATATTTGTCATGAGCATAGCCACATTAGATGAGAAACTTTTTAAATGTAGAGAAAAAGTTTTCATTAAATTCCAGAGCAGCCTTAGCATTTACTCAAGAACTGTTGATAATTATCACCATGTGAAGAAAATTAAACTTTATGTTCATACTGGTAAATTACATGATTTATTTTGCAAAAAAAAAAGTGTAAAAACATTAGCCCTTTCTCGCGTCCCCTACCATCACCTTAAGTATTTCACCCAGGTAACACAACGTCTGGTGCTAGAGTTAGATGCGATTTACCTTTTTTGTTTAATTTTATTTTGAGCACAGCATTTAACTGCACATCCGGATACATTGATAGGTGAAGGAAGAGAAAGTTAAAATTTAGAGGAAACGTGCTCATATTGTGTGGAAGGAGAGTGACAAACCATTAGGTTAAGGCTCAGTATACCTGAGCTGGATTTAAACCCCGATCTTCGCGTCCCAAGCAATCGATTATATTGCGAGCGTAACGCAAAGGCGGTTTTTTTTACGAACTGTCGACTACCGCGACCGGTCGTTGACCGCTAACTGCTAGCTGCCACGAATGGCAGCATGAATTCTCCTATTAGAAAAATTAAAATAAATCTAATTTCACAAGGACAGAGTTTATGACTTCGTTAATAATCAAAGTTGGAACCTTAAGATCGGTAAAACTGACACATCTAAACCAAGACGTTATAAAATAATATAATATTTTTACTACGACAGTAGAGGAGTATTTGGCTTTAAACGCTTTTAAAATCCATAGTCTTGGATCAATCCGTGACGCCATGTCATCGATATAATTGATAGCATAGTGTTATATCCGTATGATTTATTGCAACTTTTTTTAAAATTGTTTTAAGACAAAAAAACTTTCCTCGAGCTTTCGAAAGAATTACAACCAATATATTATCTTATAAATATTCTTGTTTGAAAAGAAAATGATAAGATAATAATACATGGATGTCCAAATACGTTGCCAAGTGCTAGTAATCACCCATGGTTCAATTGTATTGCTGATTTTTTTACTTATTTACTGTCTTTATTTTAATAATTTTTAACGAAGTTAAAGGCTAGTTTGCCTTGTCTTACACTTAACCAAAAACCCGCCTCGGTGGCGTAGTTGGCTAACGCGCTTATCGTGTTGAGCTCTACTGCTGAGGATGGGGAGATCGAGGTTCGAATCTCGGTCGGGTGAACTGGGGGTGGTTTTTCCTAAATGGTTTTCCACTCTTCCTCCACGCAAATGCGGGCTCACTTCCTCTGATTAAACCTTCCCAATTCCTAATCCATTAGTGTAATTCGTACTTAAAGCGTATAACCTAAACGGGTAGTAAGACGCGGTGATAAATATTATTATTACTTAACCAAAATTATAATTAATTTGAATTAAATAATAAAAAATTATATGTTAAATGAACTATGAAACATATAGAATACTTAAAGTTTTCCAAAATTTATAAGATTTTAACATTTTTAATACAATTACATTTATTAGGCTTATCTAAATATATTAAATTATCACTTCACAGTCAAATTATTACCGGGCATGTATGTCTTACTGGCCCGAGGAGCCGGAGTTATCTTTCGTCATTACTCAATGGTCTAGTTTTCCAATTATGTAGTAGTTTTTAATGGGTTTTTTTGTCGACTACCAGTATAGTCGAATTTTCATATGAATAACCTTATCTGACAAAAAGAAAAGTTACTTGATCCACCTTTACGTCTTTATACGTCAGGTAAAAATTTCTGCAAACTGAGAGATCATATTTTATGTTTAAAACTACTTATCTCGCAATGATCGAACCTTAGCTTGCAGGCCAATGAGCCACCCCTGAGTTAAGGAGGCCGCCTCGGTAAACAAGAAACTACCGCGCAGACATCCAGCTCTAACGCAATATGTAATTCTACGATGCATTATTTCAAAATATGGTTCACGCCAAAATAAAGAAGAAAGTTTTAAGCAGGGTTTATTTTTCCTTAACAACTCCATAGTTTGAGTTGTATTAATATAAATAGGCCTAGATGTGGGAAAATGTGACATTAGCTTTTTTAAATGACTTTTTGACCATAATTTTGGAGCTATGATACTAGAATTGACGAAATAAGGGCTCTAAATTTAGTCTTCCTCTAACAAATACAGAACATTTAAAAATATTTAAGAACTAGCAGTGATCTAACTACTTTCTTTGGTCTCAGAACTTCAACATTTCGTATATACGGTAGTAGAAGTTAAATAAGGAGCTTCCACAATGTTTACATTGCTACTTAAAATAGTTTTACATAGTTTTTATTGAAGTTTTAAGGCTTTGATAGTAAAACTTCAATAAAAACGCATATATGGTTGATATTATCACCATGAAAATAAAGTGGAGGATTTCCAACAACATTTTTCTCTAAAATTGAGAAATTATTGGTTTCAAAAATCAAAGCAGTTTTACGCTAACGTTAAATTTTAATTAAAAGTGGTAGGCTCAGTTTTAATCTAAAAGTTGGGAGATATTTATTTTCTGTTTGAACCAGTTTTTAATGGGACCAAATTCTCTCGAAGATTTGAGTTTATTTCTCCCTTGTTGCACCTAATTCTTATATTAATAATAATTGTGCTAAATATTATACTATTGTAGTTGTTGGTGTATTTAAAAAAGTAATTAAAATAATTCCACCTACATTAGCGTGAAGAGGGAACAAAGAAACCACAGCGATAAGTCAAGTGTGGGAAACCACCCCTGGTTCGAGATTCAAAATTTGGCCTCCCCGTCACCGGAGATTCAGTCTATTGCGAGACTGACCCCTCAGACATTGTGAACACCAATACTGCTAGGTGTGAGACGAGACAATCTAGATTTCACCCTCTATTGTTGTTCCACGCCCTCGATGGTGGCCGCGTGGTCTATGCCGTTAGAATGGAACGCATTACACTTGTTCGTCACTGATAAGAATGTCATGGTTGCACTGCTGGGGGTGGGGGGTTTCCTTATGTGATGTGCCCCATAATCTATCCAAGCTAATGCGGCTGCGCTTCTTCTAAACTACTCCTCATCATCCTTGCTTCTTAGGTGGGGATGTAGGGAACGCAATTTAAGGGCAGTCTTTTTGCAGTCCTTATATCAAAACCCTTTTTTGGTCAAAATAAATAAAATATGGCTCCAGTATAAATATAGAGTTTAATTTTCTATACATGGTGACACCAACAGTTGTTGAATAATATCTGTCATGAGCATAGCGGCATTACATTACACACTTTTTGAAAGAAGAGAAAAAGTTGTCATTAAGTTCCAGGACACACTTGACAGATATTTAAGAACTGTTGGGGTCAATATATGAAGAAAATTAAACTCTGTGTTTCTTAATAAATATTTGATTTTGGCAACCCTACAGCCCTACATCTCCAACTTAAATTAAACCATGTGTTAGAGTTATTGATGAACACAACTCTTGTTCCAAATGAGGTCACCGCGATGACGAGGGCGCGGTGGGCGCATCAAGAAGAGGTAATGCACCCACGAGGACATGCGTCATACTTGCGCATGCGCGTGTGACTTCATTTGAGTGACGATTTCCCTCGTCACTCAAAGCTAGGGCGCGGGAGTTGACCACTGACTAGAGGGAGGTGAGCCAGAGATGGACATAATCGAGGGACTTATTCGATTATAATTTGTCAGTCATAATAGATTTATTTGAATGAATCAAACTTTGCTGAAATACTTTGGTTTTTAATCCCACTAAGTGCCATTAATGAGTTTAACCTAGTCCTTTAAAGAAAAAAAAATTGAAGGTTGCTATTCATTAGCTATCTCTCTTTGTTTAATTCCTTAGCTCAAATAGTAGCACGTGCGGGTTCTATTCCAGCTGCGACCGACATACATATCACAGTGACATAGGGTCTCCTTTCATAGGGATTAGTTATTGATTGTGGAAAACTGTGTGTCACTTGGTTCAGAACTTTCATGCCAAATATCCACAGTAATAATAACAAACAGGGGCCTCTCCCTACTGAAACTAGATTAAAAAAAAGTTTATTTGTTTGTTTATTCTGCTACGAAACAAAAACTCGCAAACCTGCATCGGTAGGCACGCGGATTAAATGTCAAGCTAGGTATTCTGAAGTTTTATTTCTTTCATTATATCCCAATCTCCACACACTCAAACGCGTATACATTTTCTTTAAATGATTATTTATTCATCATTACACTATATTGTAGAAATTAAGTTATCTCGGAATTGTAGCAAAACTCGATTAAAACAAAAACTCTCCAGATAAAATGGTATGGCATATTTGACTTGCTGCGGCTATTTTTTTTTTTTACGACGTTTTAAGAACACTCCTTAAACTCATTACTTGATAGCTTGATCCTCAAAGTGCTGTAAACATGCCTGTTATATGTCGACCTATTTCTCAACTAGATAATTACAGAGAGGGCATGTGGGTAGAACATCGAGGCTAGCTTTTAGATTATTAAATAGAGGTCTGAAGAGTTGACTGTGCTGCAGTGTTCTTGTCTCACTTGGGAATTCGCGGCACAAATCCTTCGGATATCAAGATTGCTCTTCGGAATGTGGTTAAACACTCTATATCTAAGCTTCTGCTTGTGTATTACTTCTCTAACTTTCCTCACCTTGGATTTAAGACATTACTAACTTTTAAATTTAAGGTGGGAGGGAAGGGGACGTGAGAAAATGACAATGTTTTTTGCAGTTTTTATGGAAACATTTTTTCTTTGCCAAAATAAATATAATATTGCTCCCTTCATCCCAAACATAGAGTTTAATTTTCTTCCCATGTTGATATCAACAGTTCTTTAATATAGGTCATGAGCATGGTGGCATTATTACAAACTTTTTAAATTAAGGGGAAAAGTTGTCATTAAATTCCGAAACATTCTTGAAAGATATTCAAGAAATTTTTTAAGTCACCATGTGAAGAAAATTAAATTCTATGTTTGTACTGGAGCATTATTATATTTATTTTGGCCAAAAAGAGTTTTGCTATAAAAGCAGCAAAAACACTGAATTTTTCTCGCGTCCCCTTCCATCGAACCTAAAGTGTGAGGTAAAAGGGAACGCGCGGTAGGGTTAGTATTTTTTGTAGTTTTTATGGCAAAAACAAATGCACTTTTGAACAAATTAAGTAAAAATATTTGTTCCAGTAGATACATTTAGTCTAATTTTCAACATATACTCAAATTAACAGACTCGTGCTTCCGTCTAACCCACCATAATGAATATTATTAAAATAACCTTTACAATTGGCTTAGGTAAAGTGTTTCCTAAATAATAGCCTACAGTTCAGGCCTATCCTTATGCTTCCTTATTTAAGGATACTAATTTTACTCTCCAACCTCCAATTTAAGACGGTACTTACTTGAATGTTGCTTTTATGGTGATTAAAGGAGAGGATTTAAAAAACTAATTCCTGTAAATTTGTCAACAACATTTATTATTATTATTATTATTATTATTATTATTATTATTATTATTATTAGCACCGCGTCTTACTACCCATTCGGGTTATACGCACTTACGCTAATGTGTAATGGTAGGGTGGTTGTGAGATGAAATGAAGGACCTACAGTTTAACGTGGAATCCGAACCACGGTGGAGGCCTGGCATTCCTCACATTCACAAGATGTCTTGTCAGAGGTGAAGGAAGGGTTTGGTAATCAGATACATCTTTGCCGGGACCAAGGATTGAACCCCGGCTGCCAGCATAGAAATCTGACACCTTACCCCTAGACCGCCAGGTCACCAATAACAACATTTTATGAACTAGGTTCAGATAAAATTGTTTTTACTTTTTTTTTAAAAGGTATAATTTATTCTTATTATATTTTAGTCTACATATGTCGCGAGAAACAAAGTATTTAACGCCCCAAATTGTAAAACAGAATAAAAAATATTCATATGGTATTGCTAATGAAATATGGAATTTTTGGCCTTGTCTGAAGACAAAGGACAAAAACATGCATTACGGTAGGAGCCCGCAAAATACGATCTGAGGCCAGCCCTGTATTTATATGACCATTCATTCATCCATCCCCGATTTTCAGGGACAGTATCCGTTATTATACTTGTGTCCCGGACTGACTTTGTCTCCTATTTTCAGGGATATTATCCGAAATGATACTTGTGCCCCGGACTGACTTTGTCTCCTATTTTCAGGGATAGTATCCGAAATAATACTTATGTCCCCGACTGACTTTGTCTCCTATTTTCAGGGACAGTATCCGAAATAATACTTGTGTCCCGGACTGAATTTGTATCCTATTTTCAGGGATAGTATCCGAAATAATACTTGTGTCCCGGACTGACTTTGTCTCCTATTTTCAGGGATATTATCCGAAATAATACTTGTGTCCCGGACTGAACTTTATCTCCTATTTTCAGGGATAGTTTCCGAAATAATATTTGTGTCCCGGACTGACTTTGTCTTCTATTTTCAGGGACAATATCTGAAATAATAATAATGTCCAGGATTGATTTTGCCCTTTATTTGTTAAATAAACTCATTACCCTCTTCGGTGGTCTAATTCTCACTCTCAGCGTCACTTTCGTGTTGGAATGGACTTCTGATGACAGAAAGTTCGGGTTATGAATCTCATTTGAGTATACTGAGGGTGGTTCACCCCCCCCCCCCC
>CABFVX010000928.1:12611-50587 GCA_902151425.1 Timema shepardi
CCCCCAAATGGTTTTCCACTCTCCCTTTACGCAAATTTGGGTGCAATTCCTCACAATTTAACCTTCCTTATCCCTAAAACCCCAGCATAACTAGCACATATACGTACATCCCGAATGGATGCGGTGGTAAAAACAATATAAAAGTATATGAATTAAATACAAATCTTTAAATCAAGTTTTTAAGGCAAGATCTGGTATCTATGCATATTATAGTCAAAAACACGTATTTCTCACTAATTTTGATTTTTTATCGTTTTGCTCTAACTGTGCGTGGTCGGTATATCGCTACATCACATGTACCTAATTTAATGTACATTAGCATGGATATAAATAAACACGAAAATAGGTGTATTACGTACCATTTAAATCTCAACCACAGTACAATTTTCAAAGTAAGGCACCTACAGATAATACAAATATACGTCTTGCTCTAAACATTATTCATATTTTACTGTATTATTAGAGTCAATTTAAAGTTATTGATAATGTATATCAAAAGTGACAGCTACAGATTACATGACTTGAGGTACGAATCTATGAAACTAAATATAGCTGCTTTTTATATCCGTTAAATAAGGCCCTTCCTATGGAGAATGAACCATGCAATTCTTTATCCGGCTCTCATATTGTTTTTAAAGTGACTGTTACTGAAAATTGACTACCTCTATGTTCTAGTAGTCAGAGTTCCTGGCTACAGATCCAGGGGCCCTGGGCTCGATCCCTGGCGCTTCCAAAATTTATCTGTGAAGCAGTGGGTCTAAAACGGGGTCTAACTCAGCCTCGTGAGTACAAAATAGCAGCCCCAATTTGGAAAAGTGAGATTAATAGCCGGAGGGCTCGATGTGTTGACAATATGACACCCTCTAAGCGCAAATGTTGGCACTATCATCGCTAACGGCAGCGGCCGCTCGGTCGCTTGCAGGCTCATATCATGCAGGGGTTCCTCGAAATTTGCCAAGAAAGAAATGGTCATATCACCCTAGATACCGTACTCCACTTATTTGAATCAAGTTTGGATCTAAATCCTAGATTTGTTTGGCAACAAACTTTAAAAGTAGAGCGAACACATTATTTTCACGGAACGTGTGCAATGTAACAGAGTTCCGTTGAATAAAAAAGTTCACTTCCCCTGTGTGATAAGACAACACGCCATACTATTGTTTGCTTCACTTCCTCAGCTACACATCCACTGCCAGAAAAAAAATGTAAAAAAGAAAAGAAAAACATAACCTTTGTAATCTACCGCTTACTTCACACTGGAGATTCCCTTTAGAAAATACGATAACGTTCACGATATAAACAAAACAATAAGTTTTAGGAAGTGCAGCTTGGACAAAGAAAGAACAAAGGATTCATGTTTACTGTAAATATCCTATCTGATTCTTCTTATAAAACGTCTGTTAAAAATGTGAAGGTTTAGCTCAATGCTTTAAACATAGCTTTTCGTTTCAAACCAATCTAAAAAATATGAGTTATTTCACAGTATAAACATGTACGGATACAAAGAAAGAGCGAGTGATGCACGAGTGGCTATGAGCAGATTGTATCACCCATATTGTACTGTACGTATCTTTGGTACCTACTTCAGTATCGCCTGTTTCGGCTAGACATTCGACTCTCGGTTCTTTGCTAAATGAGTATTTATTTTATGTGGTAAAACTGCGGTAGGAAGAACAATATCTAACAGTTTTAAAGTTACTAAGATTAGTTTAATATATCCATACGTCAAGTAATGTGATCTTCAACTGTCACGTTTAATAATATTATTATTATTATTAGCACCGCGTCTTACTACCCGTTCGGGTTGTACGCACTTACGCTAATGTGTAATGGTAGGGTGATTGTGAGATGAAATGGAGGACCTACAGTTTAACGTGGGATCCGAACCACGGTGGAGGCCTGGCATTCCCCACATTCACAAGNAATCAGATAAATCTTTGCCGGGACCAAGGATTGAACCCCGGCCGCCAGCATAGAAGTCTGACACCTTACCCCTAGACCGCCAGGTCACCGTCATGTTTAATAGATAATACCTAGTGTATCAATATTGATGAAATTAAACTAATGATTTAATAATGTGTTATCAATGTTGACTTAACCCGCTTCGGATGGCCACATGGTCAAATGCACTACTTTCACAATTGACTTTACTGCCGAAGACGGGGAGATCAGGGTTCGATCCCGGTTGGGTGTACTAAGGATGGATTTTCAAAAATGGTTTTCCACTCTCCCTTGACGCGAATGTGATTAAACTTCCTCCAAACTCAACCTTCTTAATTCGTAACGCATTAATTTAGTTAGTACAGAGGCGTATAACCCGCACGGGTAGTAAGACGTGGTGATGAGAGAGAAAAAAATTGACTTAAAAATAAGTTGTTTTGTGTTTTCTAAAAGGCCCATATCATCGTGTTTTTGCTCAATTTTTTGGTAGTATGGATTTAGTTGTCACCCATCTCACTGGTCAAGAGGAATAAAGGTAAAGATTATTTAGTCTGGTTAGCAAGTGATGGGTAAGGTCGGGGTTTGAATAACTAACGATTCGGAATTAGAATCCTGACCTCTTGGTCATGGGCAGACATGCCTAGACAAGCTTAACATTTATCTCACGTGGCCACCATTTTGGGTCAATACAAACAACTGTAATAGATTTCAATATATTATTTGTAAATAAAATAGGCTTGGTTGATAATTTTTTTAAATTCGACGACTTACTTTTTTAAATTATTTAGCTCAACGCCAAATTTACTAACGCCATATTTTAAGTGGGAAGCATTGGGGAGGGTTACTTATAGAAAATAAACCTGGATTATCATAGAAAAGGAATGGGAAAACCATTTTGATGGATCATATGTGAAGATCTCTAGAAGGTCTGGTAGGGGTTCGAACTTAGACCTTCCTGTTACTTACGATCCAGCATAATGTGAGTGAGTATATCTCCTTAGACCTCGTGGCCTTCGGTAAAGATCCATGACTAAATACGGTTCAGTTTTTATAGGAATAACCTTTTAGAAAACTCATACATATTTTGTTGTGACCAAAGTTGTTAACTCTTTACTATATTTGTACTAGTGTTATTTCAAAACTCTTGGAAATATCTATAAAAAAATAGATATTTGTAGTAACTTCTCTAGCCGTAAGATAAAAAATACCTTCCTATGAAAATTGACTATTTCCAGTACCAGTGAGTTAGTTTTCCAAGAATCGCCCGCATCCACTCAAAGTTGTTGACCTCTATCAGCCGCCCACCGTTGTTAACTATGAATACTGGTTCACACGGTGACATCACCTGCCAATAGCTATCCTACGTCATCGCTGTCATCATTGTCTACGTCCTCTTCGATTTTGAGAAGTAGACTCTCACATCATCAAGGAGTGTTCGATCCTGGGACAAAAGTCGGATTGTCATTGAATGAACCTTTAAAAAAATACAAATATATATTTTGGCGGCTGATATTGATACCATTTTACTATTTTGTTAATGTTATTTTATACAGCTGCAAACCCCTTTGTTTTACGTATGAATATGTTAAAATAGATGTAGTAATATATCTAGCTGTTAGATAAGGCTCTTCCTATGAAAATTCGACTGTATTTCCTGACGTCCAGCAGTGGAAGGAATGTTTTTTTTTATTCAGTTGCCGGTGACCTGCTGGTCTAGGGGTAAGGTGTCAGACTTCTATGCTGGCGGCCCGGGTTCAATCCTCGGTCCCGGCAAAGATTTATCTGATTACCAAACCCTTCCTTCACCTCTGACAAGACATCTTGTGAATGTGGGGAATGCCAAGCCTCCACCGTGGTTCGGATTCCACGTTAAACTGTAGGTCCTCCATTTCATCTCACAATCACCCTAACATTACACATTAGCGTAAGTGCGTATAACCCGAACGGGTAGTAAGACGCGGTGCTAATAATAATAATAATAATAATATTCATTTGCCCACTCTCACACAATTTATCTTTATACAATATACTCAATAACTATATTGCTGACATATTGAAATCTTGATCTCAATCGTCTTAGTGGGTGTTGACACGTAGGCTATCGCACATGCGCAGTCCAGAAAGCTCCCAACACTTTGTATATCCAATCGTGTTTGTGGTAACGACTTACCGTTTGCATTTAATTTAAATATCTACATTAAAAATAGTCCATATCACACCCCCGTCTATTAATCGACCGTCTCCTATTTAAAAAATCTGTTTTATTTTTTTAAATATCAATCAATAACAGTGGTAAGACTGAATACTATACACTGATTTTGGTTGGAAGAACACTTTAGAAAATGCAAACATATTTCTTTGCGGACAACTTGCAATAGAGCTATACCGAGTGAGCTGTCGTCGTCTGTTGACGATTATAGTATCAACATTTACGGAGAGGCTATCATGTGGTCAGCACAATGAAACCTTCAGCTATTATTCTCAGTTTTCTAGACCGGGGATACTACTTTTCCGTTCAAGTAGCTCTTTATTTGTCCTCATGAGGCTGAGTTCCAGTGCTTCATAAGGATTCCGGAAGCGCTGGGGATCGAACATGGATTTGTTGCCAAGAACTCTGACCACTGAACAAATCTTACTATATTATTTGTGTTATTTTATAGGTATTGATAATATGTATAAAAATGACAACTGCAGATTACATGACTTGATCTATGAATATATTAAAATTGTTTTAGTAGTTTTATTAGCTTCCTACAACAATCAAGCTCTCCGTCACTGAAAACCAGATGCATCGTGAGACTCGCTCCTTAGACGTCTCAGCCACTGCTAAGGGTATCATCCTGTTTTATTTAGGTAGGATTCCAGTACAATCTAATTTTCATATAAGAGCCTCATCTGATGTTACTTAATCTACTTTCACGTATTCATACGACAAGTCATGTTATCTGTAGTTGTAACTTCTTATAGATATTATCAATACCTAAGAAATAACACTATTCAAATGCTCGAATGCTATCAATGTTGACAGCAAAAAACACATTGGTTTATAAATGGCCTTTCCCATGACAATCTGACTGTGGGAAGGAATTTAATGAAATTTAAAAAAAAGTATGTGGTCAAAATGGACAGCATTTTATTTCATTAACAGTTTTATTTGACAGGTAGCCGGCCACATGGTGTAGTGGTAAGTGCACCTGGCTATAAGCCTAAGGGTCCCGGGCTCGATTCCCGGATGGCACCTTTGGTATTTTACCCATTAGGTGAATTATCCCAACGGTCACCAGGGTTTGGTAAATTAGGCTTAAGTTAGGTTAAGACTCACCGCGGCTCCACAACTCCATAATAACCATCATTACAGCATCTCATTGTGGGTACCACGTAAAGATACCTCCTATGGTGTATCTATAGTCTACACATAAGGCGACAAAATCTGGATGTTAAAATCCCTCCCAGTCAAATGTGCCATGCAAATTCTTTTTTTATTGATATTACTGTATCTATCAAAATTTATAGTTGCTGATCACACGACTTTGTGTATAAATAGAAAATACTTTAATAATAGTCACAAAAGTTAGTTACTATGCTAATCAAATGTTAAATTAGTTTATTCAACTTTATAGACAGCCCTAACGGACAGCTAAGATGTTTTTCTATGGAAAAAACAAATAAATCTAACTATTGAGTTAAACTGGGTTAGAATTTATTTTACGAATGTTGTACTTTTCCCTAGAAAATATATGTATTAGGGGTGTGCGAAGGTCACTTTTTAAATGCGAAGTCGAAGCGAAAATTAAAATATATGAAGAAAAGTCGAAGTCGAAGACGAAGATAGAATTTTTCCTGAAAAATTTCTGTATCAAAAATGCACTTATAAATTTGTCATAGATTAATCAGAAGAGATAAAACATCAAGGACTAAACATTGGCGGTAAGCAAGGACTATAGCACAACTATGAGATTTGTTACTATAACTTGGTGCTACAACTTGGCGGGTATTTATATTTTTACAAAATAATGTTGGCGATACTGACTATAAGATATTTTCATTCTTACCAGCGTTTTATCCATACTTACGTTATGGCTGTTGTTATTTAAGTACTAGTCCGTGTTAAGAATACTATTTAGTAGCGGTTCTAAAATCACCATATCTTGAAATATGTAATATTTAGTGAGATATATCGAATCAGTTAATAGTTTATCGAAGTTTTATCCCTCCTTTGAAATTTTTCAATGATGCGAAGGTTATTTATTGTAGGTGTCGAAGTCAAAACAAAGAGGATATAACCTTTGACTTTGATATTTTTAAGCTTCACACATGCCTAATATATATATATATATATATATATATATTGTATAAATAAGTACCTAATTATATGACACAATGACCTTAAAAAGATCACGATCATTAGATCTTCCAAGTCATGTCTTCACAAATTACTTTTAAATTATTATTATTATTATTATTATTATTAATTATTAGCACCGCTTCTTACTACCCTTTCGGGTTATACGCACTTACGCTAATGTGTAATGGTAGGGTGATTGCGAGATGAAATGGAGGACCTACAGTTTAACGTGGAATCCGAACCATGGTGGAGGCCTGGCATTCCTCACATTCACAATTTGTGATTAATACACGTCTTGTCAAATTACTTTTAAAGAAGTTAGTGAAAATGCTGGTGAGATGGGAATGAAGAATATTTTTATCGTGCGTTTTTAAGTTCATGCATGAGAGAATAAATTTCTCCTCATACAAATAAATTGGAATTTATTTTTGCTTATCTTGAATTATCTTTTTAATTATTTTGCTGTGAACGTCAACTTAAAACGTACAAAGTAAATTACATGAGCCGTAATAAACAACCCGTCTAAAAAATTAAATTCGGGTATGATTAGTTTAATTTTCAACATATACTCCACTCAACAGGTGTTGAATATTTGTCATGGGCGTAGTGGTATTTGGACCGAAACTTTAAAGAAGAGAAATAGTCCTGTTCTTATTCCCTGATGTCCATGACAGAAAAAATTGTTGGGATTAATATGTGTAGATAATTAAACTAAACGGAAGTATTGAAGCAGTATTTAATTTGATCTTATCAGAAAAGTTATTTACTATGAAAACTATAACTCGCGCTTCAGTCTAACCCACCATAACATATTATAAAAGAACCTCTACAAGTGGCCTAGGTAAAGTTTTTCCTGTAATATAGCCTACAATGCAGACCTATCCTTCTGCTTTCTGACTTAAGGATGTTAACCTTATTTTTTAACCTCAAATTTGAGAAGGTACTTACTCGCATGCATGGGTTAACGGTCTAAGGCGTCACTTTCGTATTAGTCTGGCCTGCTGATGACGGATAGATCAAGGTTCGAGTCCCTCTTGGATGTACTCCCCAAATTATTTTCCACTCTTCCTCCACACAAATGCGGACACATTTCCTCTTAATTCGAACTACCTCATCCTTAATACATTAACGTAATTAGTACATATTTATATAATTCTAACGGGTAATAAGATGTGGTGCTGAAAAAAAAATTATATATATATATATATATAGTATATTTGTATTTTTATGTGGATATATATTAAAAAAATCCATCTAAACCCTGATTTTGTTTGGAAGAACAGTAGAAAAAATTCAAACATATTTATTTTCAGCCAACACTGATAACATTTTATTTTATTTTTATTGTTATTTTATAGGTACTGATAATTTCTATCAAAAGTGAAAACTGCAGACAACATGACTTGATGTATGAATATATTACAATTGTTTTATTAACTTAAGTATCTAACTTTTATTGTTCTTCCTACCAAAATCATTCTTTAGACACAAACACATAGATATATTTACTTTTTGAACGGGCCGCTGAAAAAAAAATTGTAGGAATTGGAAATACCATTTGTTTAACTAATTTGATATCACCTTTGAAATTAATAATATTAATTTGTTTTAGAATGCTTTGGAAAAAAAAAGTTTTATTTGCAATACGTTATTATTCCTCATGTTTTGGGTGTGAGCCTTGGAGAGTTCCTTCAACTGCCTCCAGGTATGCGGGCTCAATAATACCAATTCAACTCAAATAAAGAGTTTGGTTCAGGAAATATAGGCGAGTTTTTCAACTGGTTCCAAAGCACCCGCCTAATGTTATCTGTAATACATGGTTTTGGTGTGTTTTAAAGAGTTAACACCTGAATGTGACGGGCTCTTTGAACGGTTAAACGAGAGCGGTAAATGTCATTCCCATACTAAATATTTTTGAGGTTAGTTAACACTGCCTCATGTCTTTGGGAACGCGGACAATTAGCTGGTCTAGTCTGGCTTGCCTGTGTTGAGGAGGTTGGAGTTTGAATCCCGTACAGATGTAGTTCCCAACAGTTTGTATATCCAATCATAATTGTGGAAACGACTTTACCTTTGACGTTCCATTTTGATTTCTACAAGAGTCAGTACATTCCTATTTATGAATCGAGCGTCTCTTGTTTAAAAAAAGCTATTCTATTTTTTATTTCAATTTTCAATAGTGGTAAGACTGGATATTATACTTTTATTTTGATTGCAAGAACAGGTTATAAAATTAAAGCATATTTCTTTGCTGCGGACATTGATACAATTTTAAAATATTATTTGTGTTATTTCATAGGTTTTCATAATATCTATCAAAAGTGACAGATGCAGATAATATGACTTTATGTATGGATATATTAAAATTGTTTTAGTAACTTCAGTAACTATCTGATACGGTTCTTCCTACCAGAATAATCAGAGTATACCTATGCTGGGTTTTTTCCCCTAATTAGTTTTTAAGTTTTCCTACACACAAATTCTGGTACATTTTCTCTCAAATTCTATTTTTATCATCCTTTCTATATTGTGTATATCATTGCAAACAACACTAACGAGTAGTAAGAAGCCATGCAAAAACAAAAATCAATAAAAAAAAGTATTATAACTGATTAATGCCCTTATCACGTGAGTCGAAGACGTCAAGTTCGCTCTGCACTGAATTGAATTTACAGGGAGATCTTGGCAGGGTGCACTTAGGGGTGGTTTTCCCTATATGTGATTTATCTTTGTAATTTTCTCATCCCTTCTCAACGTGAATTTAGATAAGTTTCCTCTAAAACTACCCTTTCCATCCTACCCCCTTGGATTAATTCGTTAAAGCCCCGTGTGTTAGACGTGATAATAAAAATATATAGTTGTGTTGTGGATAATGATTTTTCACTACCCATCTTGTCTACCTTCATTTAATTAAAATAATAGTGTAGAGAAAAGGATGGTAGATTTTAGAGGTAGTGTACCCGAGTTTACTTGAAGGAAGAGTAAGAAAAACTTTATTAATACCCACCCTACCTGCTTAGGTAGCCGCGGGGTATAATGCTCTAATCTCGTGTTGGACTAGACTGCCGAAGACGGGGAGATCGAGGTTCAAACCCGGTTGGGTGCACTGAGGATGGCTTTTCCTAAATGTTTTCCCACTCTACCGCCACGCAAATGTGGGTGCATTTCTTCTAAAATAAGCCTTCACAATCCCTAGCCCATTGGTGTAATTAGTACATAGGCGTATAACCCGAATGGGTAGTAATACGTGGTGATAAAAAATCACCCTCAATAAACCCAGCTGGTATTTGAACCCTGAACTCCCCTTCACCAGCAAACCACTCTTTTGCAAAAATGGATAATTAAAGGAACATATAATTTATCAGTTAAATCATCCCAAGATAGCTTCAACAGAACCAAGAAAAACCTTCTTTTTTTTAATCCGCTAATAAATGGCGATATTATGTTACGTGGTATTAATCGGGGCTTTTGTAGTATTAGCAAACCCATTCATATCTACACAGTCATTGTTCTTATGAAAACTAACCCTGAGATGATGTCATATCTATTATTTCATTGTACCTTGTATTATACATTCCCGTCACGTAAAGATGATAGGACAGACGTGCCATCCTTTATTAGATAGATCACTATACCAACTGTTTGGGAGCAACACTGGTCATTTATTTTTATTCTTATTCTTCTTCTTCTTATTATTATTATTATTATTATTATTAGCACCGCATCTTACTACCCTTTCGAGTTATACGCACTTACGCTAATGTGTGATGGTAAGGTGGCTTTGATAGGAAATGGAGGACCTACAGTTTAACGTGGGATCCAACCGCGGTGGAGGCCTGGCATTCCACACATTCACAAGATGTCTTGTCAGAGGTGAAGGAAGGGTTTGTCAATCAGATAAATCTGTTCCGGGAGCGAGTATTGAACCTTGGACCCCCAGCACACAGTGGTGCACAGTAGTTTGACACCTTACCCCTGGACCGCCAGGCCACCAATGGTCATTTAAACGGTTTATTTTAAGAAAGAGAAACTCGAGTCAAGACGACAAATCGATAGTTTAAAACGTTGCTAGATACACTTTCATGTGCTTATACAACAATTCATGTGTTTTTCAGTTATTTCTGTTCCGATGATGGCGAGAATTTTATTATCTTAAGAGATAATATGGTGACCTTACTTACTTTACTTTTCTTTAACGTTGCGTCTTACTACCCTTTAGGGTTATACGCTTATGTACTAATTACACTAATGGTTTAGGGATTAGGAAGGTTTAATTGATAGGAAGGCCACCCGCATTTGCGTGGAAGGAAAGTGGAAACTATTTAGGGGGAAACCACACTCAGTGCATCCGACCGGGATTGAACCCTGATCTCCCCGTCTTCAGCAGTCTGGTCCAACACGAGAGCAGCGCGTTAAACCACGCGGCCACCGAAGCGGGTACTTACCTACTTATTCACTTACTTACTTACTGTATGACATTAGGAACGCAGCTCATTGCCGCATTTACATAAGTTCGCCACCTATCTCCATCTTGAGGTACCGGTAGTTCTATCCAGTCCACCTCATTACACCTGGTTTCTTTCGGGTCCATTTTAATATTATCCTCCCATCTGCGTTTAAGTCTCCCCAATGCAAGTCCTTTTGGTGACCCTCTGTTAAAAAATACTAATATAAAATACCTAAAAAAAATTAAAATTAATATCATCGATTTATTATTTATTTTAGCACCGCGTCTTATTACCCATTCGGGTTATACGCATACGCACTAGCTATGATAATTGTGTTAGGGTTGAGATAAGTTGAATTTATAGAAAGTGTACTCCAATTTGATTGAAGGGAGAGTGGAAAACAACCCACAGCACACCCGACTGAAATTCGAACCCAAATCTCCTCGTCATCGGCAGTTTAGTCCACAACACGAGAGTGACGCCCTGAGCTCAGACCAGGCAGCCACCGAGGCAGGGGTCATCAGAATAAAATCTATATGTAGTTATAACTTGAAGCGATTTCTTTATACATTGTTTCCCGGAGTTTAGTCAAAAGATTTCCAACGTTAAAAAATAAAAAATAAAAAGTTACGTATACATTAAGGATGAGCCAAAATATTCAAAGAGAAAGCCACCATTTCAGAAAATGACGTTTTATTTCGACATCAATAAAGAAGCCGCTAACTATATTTTAATTATAGCCTATAATTTACGTTAGTCAGTGAATGTATGGACCCTGACTGGGTTCCCGATGCTATGAATAAAAAGTTATTGAGATATTTAAACAAAAGCTTGTGAGCTTTTGATTTACACAAAAATCACTAAAGTAAAGACTATTATTATTAATAATAATATTATTATTTTTTAATTATTAATAAGTATGTATAAGTATTTAGGTTTATTTTTTACTTTGTTATTATACATATTTGTAAGGTACTTGTGTACTTTTCAGTGCTGGCCGTTCATTGGTCTTATGACTGTTGGCCAGCACTGTAATAAAGGAAATTGAAATTGAAATTAATTCTGAGCTTACGCTGGGACAGTGGACTTTGCCGTTGTTTTTTTTTTTATCTGGTTACGACTCGTTATAAAATAGTTACTCTACTAAATTGGTTAGCATGCATGAATACCAAGGTACCCCTTTTAAAATTATCATTTATAATTTTCTCATATGAAAACTAGAAAAAAAGGTTTAGGCAGTGTTCAGATCTGCGCTTCAACCTTTTGGATTGTTATGTCTTGGATAGAGTCTAATTGATAGGTTAAAAAACAAGAAATTACCTAAAATAGAAAAAAATATGGGTAGAAAAAATTAAAAAGTACATTGTTATGGTAGAGTTACAGTTAAATTTTCACATGAAGAACTTTTAGAAAATATAAACATAATTTTTGCGGTAGACAATAACAGCCTTTTTACTGTTATTATTAGTTATTTTATAGGTATTGATAATATCTATAAACTAAGAAAAAATACCGCTTCAGATCACATGACTTGATTTAGCGATTTTTTTTAGCTGTCAAAAAAGGTTATTTTTGGGAAAATTGGATTCTATCTCAGAGCTAGCGTACGTGACTTTGACCTGAAAGACCGGAGTTCAAGTCCTGGCAGGATGAACTGGAAAAATAACGTGTATTACATTGTTTTCAATCCTAACTCCAGGTGAATAACTAGCTGTACGTGCACTCTTTATTACTCTCTTTATATCTTCAACCTTAGATCACGCCATTACTAGTCTTTGTTTTAACAGAATAGCAGAGCATTAGTGACTGTTTACTAATTGGCAGCACATTGCAAGGAGTCAACCTGTGTGAGCACAGCAGTATCTTCCACTGATTGATGTTATGGTGCTTATTACTCAAGAATAACACTTCTTTTTCCTTCTTCTAATATATGTTTTAAGAATCGTGGGCATAACTAACACACTGGGGTTGGAAATATCATGTTATATCGTCATAGTACAGCATTCATCATTAGAATGACAGCCCTGAACTTTTAAAACCACTAGAACAATCAACAATTATCTTATAATAATATTAATGAGGTGCCTGGGCTACATCATTCTGTAGTTCAGTTTTCGGAAAGATTAGCCAGCACCAATGTACCGCTGTCCAGGGGACGCTCGAATGTACTAACCATACATCCTTTCCGTGGAGGCTTTTCCTTTTATCGATGAGATGAAGGGATGATGATAGTGAATATGAGGGTATGAAGCCAATGAAGATCTTAACCTACCTTGTGCCTAATTAACCAAACCCTGGGGACCATGGGAATGAATAGCCTTTCGAGAAAAATCCCATTGTACCATCTGGGAATTGAACCCAGGGCCTCTATGTCAGCAGCCAAGAGCTCTGCTCACCATATCATGAGGCCGGCTGGTCATCTTAATCTTAAACATGTGTTACACTATTAAAATATGACTTTATTTATTTGAGGAAGCAAAGATCTATTTTTTTTTTCACCATTTACAAAACTCTCAGAACTGTGACATTTAGCGTAATACGTTGTTGAAAATAATCTAGTTTTTCTCCTTTCATACATTTTGAGAAAAATTATAAAATAATAAAATGTGAGATTCTTAATGCTTAAGTGATATGTTGATATCTTTCAACATCAAATTTAGCTTCAGCCAGATTTACAAAAACAAACAATTTATTTATTTCCCGCTACGAATTACTACTACCCATTCGGGCTGTACTGGTACGAGCCGCATGGTCTAACGCTCTACTCTCGGGTTTGACTAGACTGCAGAAGACGGGGAGATCGGGGTTCGATCACGGTGCACTGAGGGTAGTTTTCCCTTAAAAATTTCCCACTCCCCCCCAAGCAAATGTGGGTGCATTTTCTATAAATTAAACCTTCTTATTCCCTAACACATTAGAGTAATTAGTACATAAGAGTATAAACCGAATGGATAGCGCGGTATTAAAGATTTATACCGGAAGACATTTTAACTACGCTAATGATATAGGGATGAGGAAGGTCTAATTTAGAAAAAAAATATACTCTTATTTGCGAAAGAGGGAAGAATGGAAAACCACCGGTAAAAAAACCACCCTCGTTAAACCTGTCCGGAATACGAACTCCGACATACTCATGACTGGCAAACCAGACTATAGTCTGTCCACGTGCTTGCCGATGCGCTTATTTATTTACAAATGAGGAATTTCTTTACGTATTCCATACGTCCTTACACTTTAGTAGGAGGTCCCCTTGATGTGTATTAGCGTAGAGCTTAAAATACATAATGCACTCAACGATGAATCACTCAAAAGAGATAGGCTTGTAGGCGTATTGACGGGATCTCCAGTGACACGACAATGAAACGCTACCAGGAAACTAGTTTTAGCACCGCGTATTAATTACCACCTGTTCAGGTTATACGCATATGTAATAATTACATTAATGAGTTTGGAATGAGGAAGGTTGAATTTAGAAAGAGAGTATCCGCATTTGCTTGGAGGGTTAGTGGGAAACAATTGAGGAAAAATCACCCTCAGTAAATCCAACCAGTATTCGAACCCCAAAGGGCACTAGCTAAAGACGATAAATTTATTTCTTCTTCACTCATACCTGTTAAATAATTATGTGGTGAAACTAGATAAAGGAAAGGTGACCTGGTGATCTAGGGGTAAGGTGTCGTACCTCTGTACTGGAAGTCCGGGGTTCAATCCTCGGCCCTGGCACAGATTTATCTGATTGACAAACCCTTCCTTCACCTCTGACAAGACGTGTATTAATCACAACTTGTGAATGTGGGGAATGCCCAGGCCTCCACTGTAGTTCGGATTCCACGTTAAGCTGTAGATTCTACAGTTGGTCTCACAATCATCCTACCATTGCACATTAGCGTAAGTGTGTATCGTATCACTAATCGTATAGCCCGAACGGGTAATAAGACACGTTGCTAATAATAATAATAATAATAATAATAATAGATCAAGGAAAGTAATCCCATAGAGTTGTGATCAATTATCAAATGAACGGGCCTTATTCAAACAAAAAATTAGATAAAAACTAATGGAATGTGAACTGATCGGTAATTCTATTGAATTATGTGTTATTTAGTATAAAATATATTACATTTCCTTCATGTTTTGTACATTTTTTCATAATTGACATGTTAACTTGATGTATTTGTAATTAAGTATAATTTTATGACTATGAAAGAAAAGATTTATTAAATCAGTTTGACCTTGTATATAAACTTTTTTACCTATCAGCTCTTTCTATAATACTGTGTATGTAATATGCAATTTAAAAACACGTTACTAGATCAGCACACGGCGTACTATAATAGGATTCTCATAGGAAGGAACTTTATGAAAACTATTTTAGTAACGTTTAAAATGATTGTAAAAAATGTGTTCCTATCTAATCTGTCACAATCACCACTAAATACTTAATCTGAATACTAGAATAAAACCCTTACACACATTGGCAATAAATTTAGGCCTTTCCCCCCTAGCTTTGACCCTGGGTCTCCTAGACTTGTAATCGATGTATTTTACTATAAAGGTTCCAAAATATCTACTTTTTAAATTCCGCGCTTTTTTGTAACCCTTTTTCAAGAGGCTATCTATCAAGTTAAAGCAGGACAATCAAAGAAAGATATTATCTTATGATACAAGTCCTACTTTCATGTAATAACACACTACGCTGTATTATCTACAAAATGGTGTTGTTTTTGCAGGCGTTAAAATAAATATCATTACATTTTGCCAATGTTGGCTAGTCCAGATATATTAATTGTTCTTAAAGGTTATTTTCACGACAATCAGACTATATCATTATATTCTAAAGAACTAGGTTTACATGGCCTAAAATAACGTCAATATTGTTGAATCATTATTTGTTTCTGACAATGAATGATCCACCAAACCACACTCGAGAAATACATTGGTTAAAATTTTAGTCAAGTTGAAAATTTAGACTTTACGTGGTTCAAAAACGGTGGAATCGGTGATTAGTGATTACAGTGTTTAATTTTTTATTCCACGTTTATAAAACATTTTGGCGCGAATATAACAACACGCGTGTAAAAAAATTAGAAACATAGTTTTAAAAAAAATCTCATTATTTCATTATAGTTAAATACTGTATAAAATTCAAATATATGTTGTGTGTACATCTAATAAATGAAGCAATTTCTTCTATTTATCTGTACTAATTTGAACTCTATTTAACTATGATTTTGAAACATCAAAGGTTTTTTAGTTTTATTTTCGTATTTTATCATGTGAAAATAATATATTGAGAAAAATATAAAATAAAACATTCGCCCAACGTGGGGCTCGAACCCACGACCCCGAGATTAAGAGTCTCGTGCTCTACCGACTGAGCTAGCCGGGCGTTGAGATTAACGCTGCAAGTATTAGTTTAATCAATATGGGCAGTGATGAAAATGAAAATTAGATAATCTGATCGTATTCTTAATCACACACATAATTTGCAAACTGTTTATATAATATGTATGCTACTTTCACCAGCACGTCATGTAACAATAAACGGTTAAGAACTGATTAGCCTTTATAGAATTAAAATCAAGGCCATCGGTAGGTGCTAGAGATTACTGAACAAGCGATGTAAAGTCCAGAATACAAATGTGACGCTAATCATCATTGGGAGAGCATATTTAAAAAAAAGAAGAAGAGAGAGAGATAAACGTTAGTCAGTGATTGACATCAGTAGGTGACACACTGTTTTTATTTCTCCATCGTTGTGCCTATACGTAAACCAGAAATATTTGATTGAACCTTCATCACGATGGATAGGAAAGTAAGGTAAGGTCTGGGTTCATGTGCTTTATTGTGTACGGCTTAGTGGTTTAAAATGTACAGTGTTTCTCAAACTGTGAGACGCACCTCACGGGTGTCGCAAGATGGGGTTTCTCGTAGGATGCAACAATGGTTAAATAAATCTTTGAAGCAATTATTGTTCAGTTCCTTCGATTAAATTAAGTTTTATTAAATTAAAGACATATAAAATTAGTCAGTTAAAAGAATAAGAATATTTTGCATCGACAAATTAAGCAATAAAACGAGGGGTAGTCAATACAAAAATGGGATGACTTCCTTTGGTTTTAATTTGATCATAAAAGTGTTTATGAAATATAATGCTCGCGAGATTTAATAGCTTCATAATAGTATTCAACCGAGTGCAAAAAGAAGAACTACTTTGTTGCTTTATACCAGAGGTATTCAAGCTGTTATTCAAAACTTATTATTTAATACGTTGTTTTAGTTGTACTTATTTTATTTATTTTGGATGTAGATTATAGTATAACTTGCATTAAGCGCCAACCCTTTTTGGGTTACAAAGCCGAAGATAGCTCATCCCTGGGAGTAGGCGGGGAAAAAAAAGAGTTAAATATCACTGTTTTATACAGCCGAAGCTAGACTTAGACTGGCTAGGTTTTCCCTAGACATGTATTTTTGGAAAGCGGAGGGAGGGTACAGGAAAGGTTGGTAACGGGTCTCATGGTTAATCGGTCCCACAACAGGAGATGAAATATGTTTTCAGTATCAAATTCTTCCTAAGCGATTAATCAAATATTGAAACATAATTGGTTTTGTAGGTGCTACGAATGTTATAGGACGCCAATGAGCTATAGGCCTATTGTCCTAATCATTAAGGAGTAATAAAAACATTGATTTTTTTTAAATAATACTTTCCTGGACGAGGGAAAGGTTTTAACCTCCAAATAACACATCCTCAGTACTGTCCTGGACCGACGTGATTTTAAATACATCTTAGAGTTATCAGTTACTTTGAATTATTTTTTAAATAAGTTTTTGTTGTTTTATAGATTGCTTTGAGAAAATAAGTACATAGAGGTATTACAATGAATGTTTTAAAATAATTTCAAAGTGAAAAGTGTCTTTGTTTAATACTAACGCATATTTCAGTGGAATTTATTCCTTTGTGGAGCCGGCACCAGTTGGCCCGTAGCTTTAAAAGCATTTCTAATATATTATTCGGAAAACCTGACAACTCATTTAGCAAACGCAGATATTATCTTAAAGTACCTAATTAAAATGTCTGGATTCATTATATTCAATATATCATTTCTTTTCTCTTGATTTTATTGATATCAAACCTGTTAAGATAAAAAAAATTACATAATTTACCTATTTTCATTCTCTACTTGATTTCAGTTTTGAATTTTACCCCCATTGAGAATTTTGGGGTCATTTTTAATATGTCCACCGGTAGCAGTATACCTTTTGAAAATCATATCGTAAGTCTGTTCTTGAAATTTAATAATAGTGTAGAAAAGGGGAAAAGGGGATTAGAGTATCAACCTTCTTGGAATTTGGTGAAACTCCTAGGGGAAAAGGGGTTCATAATATACGTAGTATATAAACTTTTATTGGCGAAGGGTGGATAGTCTAGTAGCCCCCCTAGAAAAATTAGCTTGAAATTTAATCCTTATATTAAACACATTTTCTGTGCTAGGTGCGGAGCTCTAAGCCCTGTCGGGTGCAATGTGTGTGATTTTCCATATTTGATTCATCACTGGTTTTCCCTTTTTTTTCCTTCGTGACAATGCAGGTACCCTTCTTGTGAACTATCCTACGCATTTATATCCTTTTAAATAAGTAGCCTTTTAACAATTTAACTTAAGATGTACAAAACGTTAGATATATGCATACTTTAAGTTGTATTAGCTCTTAAATAATTTATTTTTAATTTAATAACAAAACACCAATATGAACGTAAACAAAACATGGCGGATAGTAATAAAGATGGCTATGATTATTGCATACTGTAACCACACCACACATATGAGAAGTGAGATACTAGCGCTTAAGGAGTATGGTGACTGATAGTGACAATAAATGAATACAAATTTCCGTTTTTATTCACATGGGTTAAAATGATTTCACTGTCAACTTACATCTTCACTTGAAATTGAATTTGTGTAAAATAATATTATTTTATCAGAGGAATCGTACCATGGAAGACTCAGCTCCCATATTCTCACTCTGATTACAGGCCTGGGGGTAAGGTGCCCCCCTTAACCTCAGCAATCACAATACCCCACCCTTAACATCTTACTATCCATCCGGACAAAACCCATTTTAATTGCGCTATTGAGGTAGGCACGAGAAATACAAAATTGTAGAAGGAATATAACAGCATTGGCGTGGAGGGAGAATGGTAAACTATTTAGAAGAAAAATACCCACAGTACCACTAGGCTGGGATTCAAGCCCCGACTTCTCCGTCATTGGAAAGCCAGACTAGCTGAGTCTGATGTTTAGTCCAGGATATTGCTACATTACAACGTGTTACATAAACTGATTTGTTAATTATAAACATGTTTATTTTTACATTTATAGATAATGATCACTAATAGCTAGTTCTCAATGCTATTTGCCACCTCCTAATTTAGCTCTGTCTTGAAGCGTGCCAATATCGATGAGAGTGACTTAAAAACCAAGTGCCGGTCGTGTCTCACAGGTATCGCTTACAATTTAAAAGTGAAAAAAAAAACTTTCAAAGGTTACCTGGACAGAAAATGCTGTATTGCAGCGTACTGTATAGACGTAAACAAAAAATTAGCTATGTATCCAGTTTTTCATCTATATCTATCATGATTTTCTTCTAGCTTTGGCTATTCGTGATTTATGCTATTAAACTAAAACGACAGAATGATGATAAATTTCAAACACGCATCAGTTTTCATTTGCAAAAAACATCAATTATCTCAATATTTTTAAATACATATTCTAATTGCATTCGGTCAAGATCAAAGCAAAATCTTTTAGGTGAAACTATCAAGCGTGCTACCTATTTGCATGACCATACTTGTAACAATTTGACTAAAATAAATGTTGTAAATACATAAATATATTAATAAATCTATAAGATATAAGCACTTTATTTCTTAAATATTCTGCTTAATCTAAAGAAAGGTCTTAGAATGAGTACATTTGCATTAGCCTGGAAATAGCGTGGGAAAATCACCATGACAACTCACATGGGAAAAACTACTCCCAGTGCACTCAGCCGTGATTCGAACCTAAACCTCACCATCACGTGCAATCCACAACTAATGAAATGACTGCTCAATAAAGTAGATTTTCTTTTAAATGTAGTTTTACATCCTCTCTCCAGTCAAATTCTGACACACTTCCTTAAATACCCCTTCTCATTCTGATAACTTAGAATATAGTATATGTTTTAACGAAGATCGCTAATTTGTAGATTATTTTATCTACACAATTGTTTATTTTTGTTGTCACCACATCATCCGCCTCGGTGATCTACTGGTCAAAGTTATTGGCTACCGATTTTGAGCTCACGTTTTCGATTCTCAGCGCTTCCAGAATCTTTCTTTGATGCAGGGGTTCTGGAACGGGGTCAACTCAGCCCCGTGAGGACAATAATGAGGAGCTATTTTAATAAAGAAGTAGCAGCTCCGGTTTATAAAACTGAGCTAATGATTGGATGGTTCATTGTGCTGACCACATGATGCCCTCCATCCGCAAATGTTGGCACTATCATCCCTAACGGCGGCGGCCTCTTGGTCGGTATAGCTCATTTGAGAGCTCACGCCATGGAGGTTCCTTTTGGTTGTCACCGCGTTTCACTACCGGTTCGGGCTGTACACATTTGTACTAAACTACGCTTTTGTGTTAAGGATGAGGAGGGTTTAATTTAGAGCAAGTGCACCTTCATTTGCGTGAAAGAAGAGTGGGAAATAATCTAAGAAAAGAACATCTCAGTACACCCGACCGGGATTTGAGCACCGATATCCCCTGTCATCGGCAGTTTAGTTTCACCAGAGTTACACGTTATACAGGATGATCCAAAAGTCATGTAGCCTTGTATTTCCAAGGATATTTCTCGCATAAGAACATGAAAAATTAACGTGTTTTTTTTACATGTATGACAACACTGTAATGTTGGCCGGGTGTTGTGCAGGCCATGTAGCCTTGAGACATACACAAGGCCTGGCCAGTTGAGTTACAGCATTTGAAAGTGTAAGATGAGTTTTTCACGAGCAGAGCGAGTATTCATTTTGGAATATTATTTTAAAGCCAACTCATACATGGAATGCCAGCAATCGTCTGTGCGTAGTTTTCCAGAACTACGCGTGCTGAATAAATCAACAATATGCCGAATTGATGGCACAAAATATAGCGTGACTTTTGGATCATCCTATATAAGGGCTTAGGCCATTCCAACAATATTATATCTGTGGATGTAATATATTCCAATGTTTTACAGACGAGCAAGAAACTTGTAGTCTCGACTGTACGTGACTTGAGACTTTCACTGACCGTGAAACGTTTCACGCTGCCTTATTACGTTCCACAGAGACACAACCTATGTTATGTCACACCCAAAAACTAGGTTCATTTACTTCAACCGTTCTTACCGTGGTCACACGGTCTAAGGTGTCAGGCATGCAATATTCTGGATTTCCAGTTGAGAAGGTGGAGTTTCAAATCTTGGCCCAGTGTACCGGAGGCGGTTTTACATATGCAATTTTTTTTTTCTTTTCCCCGATAATGCGGATGCAATTATTCTAAAACTACAGTATAATTTAATAAGGAAAACCTTATCTGACAGCTATAAAATATACTATATCTAATCTCACGTATTTATACGTCAGATAATATGATTTGCTATCAAGGGCGTAGAAAGACTAGGGACGTGGAGGTCTGGATTCCCCCTGGAATTTGATGTACCTCCCATAGGCGGGTTCATATTATATACGTACACAAACTTTTAAAGGCTAAAGGTAGCCTTTAGTAAAATTTTCTTAGAAAAAATAGCTTTCCACGCTCTTGTCTTTCACATTTGATGGAATATATCAACACCTATCAAATAAAGCCAGTACGTAATATAGTTGAATGTTATCTATTTTGACCGCAAAAGTGTTTGTTTTTTCTAAAAGCTTATCGCTACCAAAATCCTTCCTTGCCTTCCTCATCATTTCCACATCGATGGGCACGCGGAATAAAGCACCGGGCTCGTGAAGTCTGGTTTATCGGTGACGAGAAATTCGTTTTTCAAATTGCGGCCAGGTATACTCAATGGCTGGTGTGATAGGAGTGGATGGAGTGTGCGGGGTGGGACAGGGGGTGCAACACACGCCTTCACAAAGGGTGGAAGATTTTTGGGAGTAGGTGGGAAAAGAGGCGTCCAAGATGTTTTTTGATTATCAATGAAACATTATGTTCAGAGAGAATCAATATTGACATTCAGAAGTAATTAGTAAAATACATATTAATTTGAATACCACCCCTTCTAGGAGGTTGTATCGAGCTACGTCCCAAGTCACACCCCTTGAGATAGCTACATCCCAAGTCACACCCCTTGAACTAGCTACATCCCAAGTCACACCCCTTGAGATAGCTACATCCCAAGTCACACCCCTTGAACTAGCTACATCCCAAGTCACACCCCTTGAACTATCTACATCCCAAGTCACGCCCCTTGAGCGAGCTGTGTCCCAAGTCACACCCCTTGAACTATCTACATCCCAAGTCACACCCCTTGAACTAGCTACATCCCAAGTCACACCCCTTGAGCGATATGTGTCCCAAGTCACGCCCCTTGAGCGAGCTGTGTCCCAAGTCACACCCCTTGAGCGAGCTGTGTCCCAAGTCACGCCCCTTGAACTAGCTACAAGCCAAGTCACACCCCTTGAGCTAGCTACATCCCAAGTCACACCCCTTGAGCTAGCTACATCCCAAGTCACACCCCTTGAACTATCTAACATCCCAAGTCACACCCCTTGAGCTAGCTACATCCCAAGTCACACCCCTTGAACTATCTACATCCCGAGTCACGCCCCTTGAACTAGCTACATCCCAAGTCACACCTTTTGAGAGAATTGTGTCCCAACTCACAGTACTTGAGTGAGTTGCGTTCCAAGTCACACCCTCTAAGAGAGCTGCGTCCCGAAGAGGGGACAGACACATTTTGCTGCCACTCGAGTCACGTCCAAAGGAGTGAAGTTTTAGAAAATAATAATATTGGAAGGATGAACAAAAGTATGTTCAGAGTGATACATACAAGTATAACTCAATCAATTTCAAATGTTACATAAAACAACCTAACATAAATTAGCGAGCAAACAGCAAAAATAATTCAAATAGAAAGTAGATGGTTGTTATATTATTATTTTAAACAACTTACTGGCTTTATTGCTCTAGTAATAGAGTTTTATAGATGAGACGCGGCTGGACGCAGCTTGATACCCCTCCCTCGGGTTGGTCTGGTGGTCAAATGATGCAACTCACTACCTACCGGAACACTCCTTATTCCCAAAACAATACTCTGGACCCAATGCAATGGTACATAATACACCCTGCTCATGTTTCCTGTATTAGTGCTATTGGACAAAATCAATAAATAGATCAAATGCCTAATTAGTTATATTGTGTCTAATTAAATCTTGGCTCGGATGTATCACTTTGTAAAAAGGATTAGCAATGTGATTTGAGCCAAAAGTAAAAAAAATAAAAAGCCGGAATGGGTGAGGAATATTAAATCGTGCGCGGATCCTTTTGACAACTGACTTTATTAGAAGAATTAATTTAATTTATATAAATTTCAATTTGCTTTAATTTATATATCAAATCAATGATTAAATCGAGGACTAAATCAGTCCAGGCCCTATGTCCTATTTCGGAGACTGTCCCCGAAAATCGGGAACGAATTGTAACCTTAGTATACGTGTACTGATAGTGTTTATACAAGGGCGGATCTAGATAATTTTCATATGGGGTTCATAATTATAAATAACATAGTTACTTACAATGGTGGATTTATGTTCAAAGCCATTTAATAGTTTCTCATTCATATTTTATCTTATGTGGTCATCCTCTCAATTTTTTTTTAAAAATCACCTGGTTCGGATTCCACGTTAAACTGTAGGTCCTTCATTTCATCTCACAATCACCCTACCATTACACATTAGCGTAAGTGCGTATAACCCGAACGGGTAGTAAGACACGGTGCTAATAATAGTAATAATAATTTAAAAATCAATTATTTTTTATACACTAGTTGGAGTGGCCCTCTAAATTTTTTCTAAAAAATTGTTCACTCTAGAAGCTATGAGTAGTCTTCGTCTTTTTTTTTTTTTTAATAGATTTTTTTATAAGCCATTTAAGGAATACCTCGCCTAAAAATTTGTGAAATTTGGATGTTCCTTGAAGCTATTTAGAGTGGTCCTCACCTTTATTTTTTACGACAGTTAGATACTTCTAGAAGATAATCTTTGAAGTGGTCTCCCATCGACAAAATTTTGAAAATTGAATTATTTCAGAAACTAGATACCTCTAGTCTAGTAGTTATTTGAATTGGTCTTCTCCGACAAATTTTTGTCAATAGAATGCATTTAAAAGTCATTTGGAGTTTGATTTAAGGCCATCTTTCAACTTCATATTTGATAATATCAGAGAATTTGAAATATATTTAGGGAGGGATTTGTTCCACGTAGGGGCAAATTATTTTCAGGACAGAATCCCCCACAGTTCCGCCGCTCCTACTGTCCACACAAACTCTATATTCGGTATTCGTGGATAAACTGCTCTCAGGCGATTATTAGTCTTCTTTAATATGTGGTAGTTTACCGTCTCAATTTGTAACAATGTTCGTTACTCGCTATACACAACAAATATTCGTACATGAAAACGAATATTTTTTCCACACTTGCGTAGTCATATCGAACAGTTAATAGACGCGGACGAATAACGCACGTGTGGACCCGACTTAAGAGGTGTCCGCGCGTAAAAAGATAAAAATGTATAATTTATCTGTGTTGTAGTTTCTTTCTAAAATTTAAACTTTCAATTTGTTTTTTGTATTAATTTTCTAACCTTCACAGGGGGGGGGGGTTAACCGACCCTTTGAGCCCCTCACCCTGAATCCACATCTGTGTCGATACCAAATTGTTTCCCTCTGAGGCGAGTTTTGTCAATGTCGAGAGAATTATTGTTTTCATATTATGTTCACTTTTAAGCTTATCTACCTACCACAATTATTTTGCTACACAGTATTTTGACCTTTCATCTGTGAATTATATCTGTTTAGTCAGGATCAAACATTAGTTTATAATTGGTGAATAGATTTAATACTTTTTTTTAACTAATTTTAATGTCTTATTCATAGCGAAGCTTTTTGACTGACCTTGATAGTAGAGGTGAAAATGTTTTGTTAAAGGAATGAAAGGTCTGTAGATAAGTGGTTATAAATAGCTTAGTTATGTGGATGGATAAGTGGTAGTCTTTTGAAATAGACTGTCTAACTGCATTCACACCTGTATAATTAGTATCATTATCCCCACGTTTTACTACCTGTTCAGGCTAAAGGTATCTATGATAATCACTCTAATGTGGCAGGGATGAAGAAGGAAACATTTTAGAGGTAAATCCACCCACATTTACGTGGATGGAGAATGGGAAACAATGTAGGAAAAAAATACCGTCAGTAGACCCAACCGCAATTATTCAAACCCTGATCCACCCATCATCAGCAGACCAGTCTAACACGAGAGTGACGCCTTAGACCATTCAGCCAATGAAGTGGGTATCTTTATCGTTGATATGTTGTTTTATTAATCTATCTACGCATATATTTTTTGACATGTGAACATCACTTAGCAAGGACTTCATGAGTGCACAGCATTTTGTAATGTATTACTATTTAAATTGAATAAATAAAGTAGGTATACTCCTATTATTTAAAACATTTAGATATACACGTGTTGTTCTGATAGAATATACACCCTTTGATACTAGGAAAATATGTCATTATCTTAATATTACCTCAAAATTTACAAAAAGAGACCCCCGCCTCGGTGGCGCAGTTAGCTAGCGCACCAATTGTGTTGAGCTAGACCAACGAGGACGGGGAGATCGAGGTTTGAATCTCGGTTGGGTGAACTGGGGTGGCTTTTCCTAAATGGTTTTCCACTCTCCTTCCACGCAGATGCGGGTTCACTTCCTCTAAAATTCAACCTTACCAATTCCTAATCTATTTGTATAATTAGTACTTAAGCGTATAGCCCGAATGGGTAGTAAGACGTGGTGTTAAATAAATAAATAGATAAATAAAATAAACAAAAAGAGCTGTTTACAAATTGATCTAATAGGGCCCCTACTCGACTAGTCAGATTGTTGGTATTAGTTATTACTTTATTAATACTGAAAGTTTGATTGGTCGTGTAGAGGCCCTATAAGGAGTAGGGACAAGGTAGGGGGCTTAAAAATAAATGCACCAACATTAACCTTTAGAGAGAATAAGAATACCACAGTAAAAATGACTATTCCGTGGTGCACTCAGCCGGGTTTCTGACCTCACCCTCTTTATGGATAGGGTGGGGATGATAAATATGGATTAAAGGAAATGCACCTGCATTTACGTGAAGGAAAAAAGGGTAAACCACGTTGAAAATCACACGTGGACGTTCAGCCCTGAGTACACTCGGTCGGGAATCAAAAAACCCAACCTCCCACAGTCAACGTCGACCAAGTTCAATGCGAGTCTAAAGTCATAGACCGCCTTCTAAGCTATCGAATTTCATATTTTATTTTAATTCACTCACGATGCTGAATTTCTCTCAGTTAAATGTATTAATTGTGTCTAGTATATCAGCTCGATAAATGAGTTATCAATATCTTATTAATCGTAATCGTATCAGAGTTGATACAACGTTAATACTTAGAAAGATAAGATCGTTTACTGAAGATAAAGCATTTGATTGATTCGACAAATATCTCTATTTAGGTCGTGAGACGATTTAAATAATTAAATTTACTCTACCATTGTAATCTACAGTACATTAGAATGTTCAGTTTTAGTATTTTAAGGTGAAAGTGTAGGGAACGTGAGAAAAGTTAAGTGTTTTTGTAGCTTTAGTAGATTTTTTTTTGGCCAAAATAAATATAATAATGCTCCCGTAGAAACGTAGAGTTTAATTTTATTCACATGGTGATATCTTTATTAATTGTTGAATATCTGTCGTGAACAAAGTGAGATAGACGAAAAGCTTTTTAAATTAAGATAAAACGTTGTCATTAACTTCCAGGACACCCTTGACAGATAGTCAAGAACGGTTGAGGTCATCATGTGAAGAAAATTAAACTCTGTGTTTCTGCTGGAGAAGTATTTGATTTACTTTGACCCGCAAAAAAGGTTTTGATATAAAAGTTGCAAAAATGCTTTCCTTAACTCACGTTCCCTACACTCCCAGCTTAAAGAGCCTACTAACTCCCTCCTAACTCCTCGGGTAGCACCTAACATAAGTAGGTAATAAAACTCGAAAAAATGTCACATCGCGGTGCGGTTTTATGTGGTCTACTTTAAAAAGAGTGGGATTGAAACCAGGGAAAGCGTTTTATCATATTTTTTAAAATCCAAATAAATTTAAAAAATAATTACTTTAAAAGGGGAAAAAAACACTACTAAACTGATCTTAATTTCGCTGTTGTTAATTGAAGAATGTAGGAAACCACACTTAAACAAGTTTTCTAGTTCGAGCATAATCGTGTATCTAATTTCCCGGTTATTTTAGCACCTCATTTTACTAACCGTCCGATTTTGTGCCTATTTAGTAATTACTCTATTGTGTTAGGGATGAGGAAGGTTGAATTTTGAGGAAGTGTACCCGCATTCACGTGAAGAGAGAGTGTAATGTAATTTGGGAAAAACCACCCTCAGTACACCCGACCGGGATTCTAAGCCCAGTCCCCCTGCCATCGGAAGTCCAGTCTATTACGAAAGTGACGCCTTAGACCATGCGGCCACCCAAGCGAGTAATTTCCCAGTTAATCGGCCATGAGATGGACTATTGACACTCCCCGCGTCTTTGGGCTCGTGAGATAAATGTCAGAATCGTCTAAGATTTACTAGTCACGGTAGATCTAGGTTAGAATCATGGCCTTGTATATTTTCTTAGGTGGTTTACCATTATTCTCCCTAAGCAAGTGCGTATACACATCTTTTAAACTCTACCATTCTCGTCGCTACGCCATTAGCGCGATTAAAACGTGAATAGACCACATGAGTAATAAGACGCACTAAAAATATTAACTTGCACTTTTTAAATCTGGTATGTAAGTGCACTTAATTCTTCACCCGGAAGAACAAATACTATTCTGACTGGGCTCATTCGTTTTTCTATCTAATATCAAGAGTTTTATTTCATTTCCTTTATACACCCTTCTCATCCTGGCTTTAAGATAAATTATTGTAAGTTTCAGAGAGTCTTAACGGACAATAGGGTCACATGCCTAATTTTTTTTATTGACACGTCCTACAACCTGTTCAGGTTGTACACATATGTGATAGATTATTCTAAAGAGGTAGGGGTGAGGAAGGAAACATTTTAGAGGTAATCGATTCACATTTTCGCTGAAGGAAAGGCGGAAACCATTTAGGAAAATACACCCTCATTAGACACGACGAGGATTTGAATACCAATTTCTCCGTTATCAGCAGTCTAGTCAAACACGGGAGTGACGCCTGAAGCTGGTATTACTTTTTTATTTCATTTAATTTATTGAGGCATTTAATGTAAACTTTTTGAACCGAATAATTACCTATATCAGCACATAACTTATAAACTAACTCAAATCTAGAACAGACACAACATCCAATTGCTGGCCGTTAATTCATCACTGTAAGAGGGAAAACACCTCATTTCACGAATTATAAATTTTTTGGCCATGTCAAGAATCAAACCCTAGTTCAGTAGCGAGACACGCTACCGACTGAGCTGTATTGTCAGAAAACCTTTAACTAAAGTATTATTTAAAACACGAGTAGGAACAAAGTATGTGGCCTAAAATAAAATTCATCCACATTGGAGTGGAAAAAGAGAGAATCGGAAATCCACAATGAAAATCTCAAAACGGAAACAAAAACGATCCCTTAATTAACCGGCTGTGATTCAAACCTCAGCGTCTTCGTTGCTGGTCGATATCTCACGTGGGGAATCGGTGCTTCCGGTATACTCACGGACTTTCCTTGCCGGTGCGGTTAGAAAGAGATTGAGAGATTGAGAGAGAAGAGTGAAACGGGGGAGAGACACTTCTTCAACGTTATTTTCAGACAGGAAGCGTTGGCACGAACACTCTTGTTCAGGGTTGTAGGAGGGGCGAACGACCTGAGGAAACCGCCAAACTGTGACTTTAACCTTGTTCTGTCACAGATTTAACTCGCATGCTAGTATGTTGTCACGTTTTATTATTATTTTTAATTTGAGTAATAATATTAAAACATGCTCACATGTCACTCAAGCAGGGGGATATACCCCGCCGCCTTCCTGAAATTACCTCCTTCCATGAAATTTTAAGTTAAATATTAAATTTTAAATAATATAAATAAATATTGTGAAAACCTTATATTCCGGCGCTGATGTCAGCAGTTTGTTGGGGCGGAATCCACACTGTCTCTAATAATAAAGGCGTGTCTGGGCTACATCACTCTGTAATTCAGTTTGTGGAAAGATTAGCCAGTACTAAAGTACCGTTGCCCAGGGGACGCCCGAATGTACTAATCGTACATCCTTTCCGCATGGAGGCTCTTTACATGTCCCGATGAGATGAGATGATGATAGTGAATATGACGAGGTAGAACCAACGAAAATCTTAAACCTGAATAACCAAGGCTAATAACCATGGGCATTATTCAGCATGCGAGAAAAATCCTTCGATACTAGCCGAAAATCGAACCCAGGATCTTTAAATACGCAGCCAGGAGCTTTGACCACTATGCCACGGGGCCGGTTAAGATGTGTTATGATTACCAGAGAAACATTGTGTTCAGATAGAGTTATCTTTAAATAACCTGTGTGTTAAAACGTGCCATTAATTTTTTTAATATAATATACTGTTTACCAACGGCTTAATATAAGTGAAAAGGGGTGAGGAGGGTAGATTATACATCAAAAGGATAATACCAAATTGGAGAAGTAACTAACTAGTTTACTCATAAATCAAACCAACACATAAAAATAAATAACTGTAGGACAAAATCGTACATACGTTCTCATCTACTATATTATAGTTTGGTGCAATATGTAAAATCAATGACAGTATATATATAATGATTTTTATAATGTAAAACACGCCTCAGATATACTGTACCCCATTTAAAATAAAATCGTCAAGTCCATTTGCGAAAAACTTTAAATTTTCAAAACTATGTCTTTAATGAACTAGTCTTAAATCCATTTTCCTCTAAAAAAAACTATTATACAGGGCTATTTATCATGTGAAACACTTCTTAAATATTCCATTTAAAGGAAATCTTTAGAGCCTCTTATTAAAAAAATTAATTTAAAAAAAGCAGTTATGAGTAACCTATAGCCCCAGATAAAGACGGACTTACAGGGGTACCGACAAAAATAAGAGCAGACAGAATTATGGTATCAATTTTTTTTTAGCTTAGGGGCATACTAAACTTCAATGTCCATCATAGCCTCGAGGTAAAAAAATTCACGATTAAAATACTTTCTCTATATGATAAATAAAAAGATGTAGTTTCACACGCTTCTTTAGTGATAGAAACCAGTCCAAGGATTTGATCCACTCGAATATGGTTTTAATAATACGTAAGGAGAGGTAGAAGCTTTCCCTCCCCCCAAAAAAATCTCACATTAAAAAAAGACGATAGATGGTTCTGTTGTGTTCGAGAGCGGTAAGGAGTGAGCCTTATCTCTCCCGAGAGCCTCCGGGGATTGGTGCTTGACTCTTGTTTTAGGGGATGTTAAGTGGAAGAGTTATTGTAAAGTATGTGAATGGATTGCGGGTCCGTTTCGTCGGGAAGTCTCAGGCAACAATAGTAACTCCTGAAACTATGAGAAAGTAAAATTGAAAGTCAGCTTTCGATTCTTGAAGTTGATCCTACATCATTTGATAAATCTGAAAATTGGCAAAGACTAAGGGTGGTATGCAAGAACGATACTAAGCACTGCCTAAGTACCGGTCAAGCACAAGTAAAGTCTAAGATAAGTACAAGTTAAGTCTATCTTATCACATGCCCTGCTAGAACGTCCAGCTAGCAGTCACGTGATTAAATCTTACCAAAGGTACCACACCGCGGCGGGAAGTAAAATACCTTGTATCCACTGCCTTCTATAGTGACGATTTTGCGTGTAAAGTTAACAAAACTGATTATAAACGAACCAAGACGAATATAATATCAGTGAAGTCTAATTTTCATGAATATAACCTTTTAGAAAAGACAAGCCTTTTTTTTGCGCCAATTTTCTTTTTGGCACTGCGTCTTACTACCCATCCAGATTAAACGCATACTAATCTGTTAGAGATGAGGAAGGTTTATTTATAAAATAAGTATACTCGTATTTGTGTAGAGGGAGAGTGGAAAACCATTTAGGGCAAAGTATCCTCAATATACCCAACCGGAATTCTAACCCTGATCTCCTCTTAACATTGGCAGTCCAGTCTATTTGAATAATGATGGTGCGGTCAAAATTTAGAGTAATATTTTATATAGGCCTATGGGTGTTATTTTATAACATTTATGAAAAGTGACAGCTGAAAATCATTAATGTCTTTATGTATGAATATGAACTGTAAATCTATTGGCTTTTCGGGATCAGATGAGGCTCATCCTAGGAAAATTTGAACGTGCATTTACAAATAAAAATTGAAAGTAGATCTAGTAACGTTTTTAGTGGTCGGATGAGGAGGCTCTTCTTATGAAGATTGTAGTGTAGTGGTGAATCTTCTAAAGTCACGTTGTCCCATGCACACATGATTAGTCCAAAAAGCCTGTAAAGTCACTCACTACTAAAATAGACTGGCTCCGTCGATCACTAACCGTCCAAACAGACTAAACACACAGCGCTTACGTCTTGTCATGTCTGCTAGGTACACTCATCGAACAAGAATGTGGGAACCGGACATTTTTACCCGTTTTTTTTACTACGGTGTCTTACTACCCGTACGGGCTATACTCATTAAGGTGCAGCAGAAGGGAGTGCAAGTGTTTTTACAGTTTTTATAGAATAGAAATTTTTTGGTTAAAATAAATCAAATATTACTCCAGTAGCAACATAGAGCTTAGTTTTCTGCACAGGCTAATATCAATAGATCTTGAATATATGTCAAGGATGTCCTGGAATTTTGTTAAAACTTTTTCTCTTTATTTAAGAAGTTTTGACAAAATTCTAGGACATCCTTGACATATATTTAAGATCTGTTGATATTAGAATGCGCATAAAACTAAACTCTATGTTGCTACTGGAGAAATATTTGATTAATTTCGGCCAAAAAAATGTAATGCTATAAAAACTGGAAAATTACTCGCACTCCCTTCTGCCGCACCTTAAACGACGATAATGGGACAGAGATAAAGAATATATAATTTTAGAGTAAATACACCCACATTTGCATTAAAAAACCCTATAATAAAAAACACCCTAATTACAACCGGCAGGAATTTGAACCCCAACCTCACAGTCATAAGTAAACCATATTAGATTAGCCTGATTTTTTTTATTATGCCCGATGCGAATAGTTTTTACTCACATAATCTGAATTGTAGGGTTGAGTAGGGAAGGTTTGAGAGAACGAACCCTCGTTTGCGTGAGATTATAGGAAATGGTAGGTTGGTAAGTTTAGAACATATACAATTTTTCTTTTTTTTTACTATCAATATTGGCTAAATGTAACTATATATTTTTTTTTATGTCCATCGACGTTGATACAAGTGGTCTAAAGCAGTGGTTTTCAACCTGTAATACGCGTACGTGACATATATATTAGGACAAAAATAAAAAATAAAAATTTAGAAATGCTGGTTTTATTTTCTGTTCTGCACTAGCCTAATTCTAATATAAAATAACTATTTTTTTAAACAAATCCATGATCCTTGGGTATTAGTAATGTACTCCAAGTATTTTAATTTAAATATGATTTTTTTTATATTCATATTAATGTTTTATCGCTTCTTTTACGCCTAAACTTAAAAAAAATCTACCAATTATTTGGTTGGTTGTGATCGAACATTGATTGGAAACCGCTTGTCTGAAATGATAGTTTCAGAACATATTATTTGACGTAGGCCTATAAACATATGAAACTAGATATTGCAGCTCGTTTTGGTTACTACCTCGGTATTGCGATTACACTCTACTCTTGTTAACAATTATTATTATTATTAAGTGTTGCTAATGCCTTTATACACGAGTTTTCCACTCTCAATTACTTTAACAACTCAAGACCCAAGGAAATTATTATAATTTAACTCTGCATACGTGAAGAGAATTGAAGAGCATTCTGTTACTTGGTACTGTAGTCACGCGATTTGAGGTGTCAGGCAAGCCATAGACCGGATCTCCGGCACAAGGAGAGCAGGGTTCGTATCTCGACCGGGTGCACTGGTGGTAGTTAGTTATAAAATGTGTTTTCTCATTCCTTTTCTTAGTGTTAATGAGGGTTTCCTCTAAAAACAACTCTTATTATTTAGTCACCGATGGTCCTTGTTCTGATTATAATCATTTTGAAATGGGTCATCTGCTAAGCCTTTGTTAAGGTGTATATGTAGGGAACGCGAGATAAGTACGGTGTTTTTGCATATTTTTTTGTAACAAAATATTTTCTTTTGACCAAAATCAAATTAAATATTGCTCCAGGAGAAACATAAGGTTTAAATTTCTTCCCATACTGGTATCAACAGTTCTTGAATATCTGTCACGAGCATAGCGACATTAGATGACAAACTTTTTAAATTAAGAGAAAAAATTGTCATTAAATTCCAGGACAACCTTAACAAATATTCAATAACTGTGAAATGGTAACCTGGTGGTCTAGGAGTAAGGTGTTGGACATATGTGCTGGGGGTCCGGGGTTCAATCCTCGGTCCAGGCACAGATTTATCTGAGTGTCAAACCTTTCCTTCACCTCTGACAATACGTGTATTAATAACAACTTGTGAGTATGTGGAGTGCCAGGCCTCCACCGTGGTTCGGATCCCACGTTAAACTGTAGGTCCTCCATTTCATCTCACATTCACCCTACCATCACATATTAGCGTAAGTGCGTACAACCCGAATGGGTAGTAAGACACGGTGTTGATAATAATAATAATAATAATAACTGTGAATAAACTTAAACTCTATGTTTGTATTGAATCAATATTTGATTTATTTTAACAAAAGAATGTTTTGATATAAAAGCTGCAAAAACTCTGACCTTTTCTCGTGTCTCCTACACAAGCCCGCCTCCACCCACTAGTCAACCTAAGGCTGGTTACAAGATTAAAATACTTTAACTTATAGACATACATTTTGTACTCTGATAAACTTAGTATTACATAATATTTTTCAATGACTTTACAAAACGTAAGCGTTCAACATATAAACAGTAAAGATTGAGAAAATACAAAGATCACATCTAGTCGCTTATTTTGTGCCAAGTCCATTTTTTTCCTGGTGCGTCTTAATACCTTTTTCAGGCTTATGGAATAGGAATGAAGAATATATAGTTTTAGAATAAATATTCTTGCATTTTCTTGGAGTAGAGTATGAAACTATTTTAGAAATATAACATTAATTCAGCCTCCTTGGATTTAATCCCCGACGTTTACGTTACCAACAAACCACAGTGACATGAGACTTACGTTTAGTCCGCGTGCCCACCGATGCGGGTACAAAAAAATGATGGTACAAATAAGCACTTTTAATTTAGTAGTTTGGAAAGGGTTTTAGTAGGCTTAAATTTAGGTCACCCCGTTGAAAGAAACTCAACCACTCATTAACGCCCGTTTAGAGCTTAACTCAATTAGCTGGTTAGCCTGCTTCGGTGCTCGAATGGTCTAAGTCAGGGTGGTCCCAACGTATTTCATCCCAAGGGCCAAATATGATTATCAGTTTGTACCGTGGGCTGAAGATATATTTAGTAATACCATTCACTTATTATAAGCCTACAAATAACACTTTATAAACAAGTATTTTCAATACTTATATATACATTGTGTTTTTGGTTATTAGAATCTTTCAAATTTCACTAAAAACAAAGAATATTAAGATTAATCCCCCAAAATGCGTTATGAAACATGCACGCACACACACTTTCACAAAACAACTTAACATTATAGATATGTATCTATACATATTTTTATTAATTGAATAAATACATAGAAAAATGCAATCATGATATTTTTAAATACATATTTTTATTTGAATTCCTTTCACATCTTGACAGAGGGGTTCCCTTTAATTTTACTACAGGATACTCCGAGGGCCACATTTTCAGTGAGTGCGGGCCACATTTGGCGCGTGGGACGCCAGTTGGGCCACACGGGTCTAAGGCAGCAATTTTAAACCTTTTTCAACTCACGGCACACTGAACAAGGCGCTAAAACTATCAAGACACACCATATTATTTTAGTTAGAGATTTGACCACCAATAACTAAAATTCTAATAGCCGTGTTATTAAAAAACAAAACAATGTTGATCATGGATTTCAAAGATTTTTTTCCTCGCTTCTTTTCGGCCCTACCCCAAGATCTTGTGGCACACCCATGTTCCACGGCACACTAGTCCAAAAACGCTAGTCTAAGGCTTCACTTTATGGGATCGGCTTGCTATTGGCGGATAGATAATCATTAAAAAACTCTAAACGCTTATTTATTTCTAAACCTATCTCATTTAAATTTGAATAAATACTTTCTTGTTTAAAAAAATCTCAACAGTAATTTAAGTATTTGTGCCTTTATCCTACTTATATTAATTCGTATGAAAATATGGGAAAACGTGTTGGGAGGGTGGGGGTGGTAAGGGGAAATCTTCAAATCTTGAATATTTTCCATAGCCGATGTGATACGCCATAATGTACGCCTACCTTTTTAAGAAGCACAAAGGTCGAGAAACTGAGGGCGGAATACCCCAGACTGAATGTGGCTGCCCAGACAGTTCCTTATATGGTGAACTGTTCGTTCTCGGACCCGCCCGTCTCGGAGGGGGGCATCAGCCAAAGTTAGGGTGACCTTCGTCCTACAGAGCTGCAGTGCGCTCGCAACTGACCACAAAACGTTGGTTTCTTTATGCACCGCATTTTATCGTCTGTCTGGACTCTAATAAGGTAGGTAGGAGATAGGTATAGTTGAGAGAAAAACTATCCGCATTTATGCGAAGGGATGGTGGGAAAATATTTAGGAATAGATTCAATACCATCCATCCAAGATTCGAACCAGGAGCTCTTAGACACCCAGAGATCCGGACATAGACGAGACCTACGACTTTGACATAGTGCATACTAGCGCGGGTCGCAAATCATGTAAGCCAGAAGGAAGGGGATCATACTCTTTCCAGGGTACATTTCCTTAACATCGCTCCTTCTAAGCATATGTTCTTAGATTATTTAGAGAAAGTTAAGGACAGTCGTAACTGGATGTATGTGTAGTGGGCTACTTGAAATATTGTAAGTGCCTTTCAAGGTTTAGTTTGTTAAACACACAACTGATCCTGTCAGTATCACTATACTGTTATAGAGTTAAGTAAGTTTGTAAGTTGTGTGTTGATGTAATCATTTGGTTCAAAAAGTGTACGTTTAAGAACTTTAACGAAAAAAATACTATGTCTAACCCTGTTGATGGTCTTAGGGATTAGGAAGGCTATATTATAGGAAATATACCCACATTTACGTGGAGGGAGAGTGAAAAACCATTTTGAAAAACCACCCTCAGTACACCCGACCGAGATTCAAACCTCAATTTCCTAGTCATCGGCAGTCCATTCTAATGCCAGTGCAGCACCTTAAACCACGCGGCCACCAAATAATTGTTTTTTTGACATTTACCTGCGCAGGTTGGCGTAAATTCAAAGGCAACAGACTGGTCTTGTTGGCTATGCTGGTTACGGGGAGATCGATGCCTGAATCACAGACGGTCGCACTGAGTTAGTTTTCCCTCAATGGATTTCCCACTCTTCCTCCACGAAAACGCTGGCACACTTTATCTAAATTTTAGTTGGAAGAAACCTTTAGTTAACACAAACATGTTTAATGTGCTCAACTTGATAACATTTCACTAAATTATTAGTGTTCTTTTATAGGCATGATCGGATAATATACATCAATTGTTGCAGCTGACGGTCACATTACTTGACGTATAAATACATTAAAATAAGTTTAAACACTTTTTAACTGTCAAAAAAGTGTCTTACATTCAGAATCGGACTTTACATGTATTCAAGCCACGTTAGTGAAATGCAGACTAAATGTCAGGCCCATCTAGTTTTTTTTTTTTTGCTGGCCACAGGAAGGATAGAATTTGAATTTTGACCGGGTTAACTGAGGGTGTTTATTTCCTAAATTGTGCCTCACTCTCACACCTTGAGAATTCGGTCACATCTCCTTAAAATATTATTTTCTCGTCCCTATTTCGTAGCTAAATTAAAATGCATAAAGCCCGTATGTGTGAGACACACTGGGAAAACAAATGTGTATGTCTTAAAAAACATGACCAAGTTTTGATTCTATTACACGTTCTAGACATACGTGTATGTTATGAAGGTTTATACAAAACTTGATGGTGTGAGGCCGCAATCGAACTATACCGACCGAGCGGCCACCACTGTTAGCGATGATAGTGCCAACATTTGCTGATCGAGGGTGTCAGGTGGTCAGCACAACGTGCCCTCCTGCCGTTAATCTTACTTTACTATGCTGGAATTGCTACTTATTTAGTCAAGTAGCTACTAATTTGTCCTCACGAGGCCGAGTTTGACCCGAATCCATAACCAATTGCTTCCCAAATACATTTTTGAAGCACCGGGAATTGAATCCGGGACCTTTAGATCAGTAGCCAGGAACTATGACCACTAGATTACTTTTACAATAAATAAATATAAAATTATATAAAATACCTTTACTGATTAGGTTTAGTGGAGCGACCATCCATCAAAGATCGAAAGTATAACATTGATGTAAAAACTATTACGTTAGAGAAAATTACTTTTCAATATAAGCAAACGGTGACCTGGCGGTCTAGGGGTAAGGTGTCAGACTTTTATGCTGGCGGCCGGGGTTCAATCCCCCAGTCTCGACATAAATTTATCTGATTACCAAACCCTTCCTTCACCTCTGACAAGACGTGTATTAATCACAACTTGTGAATGTGAGGAATGCCAGGCCTCCACCGTGGTTCGGATTCCACGTTAAACTGTAGGTCCTCCATTTCATCTCACAATCACCCTACCATTACA
>CABFVX010000928.1:50828-79030 GCA_902151425.1 Timema shepardi
GCCCACGACTTACAAACTTGATCTCACAAATAACACTTCACTACATACCCAAATTTAGAGCCAGAAAGTATAATATCTAGATATTAAGATATATAGCCTATATTTATAAAATTATTTTAATATCACCTAGGCTTAAACCAGAGTACACAGTATAGTCCAATTTGCATTTGAAGACCATTTTAGAAAACTTTTTTACTTGAGGTATTTAATATAAAGTTTGTATCCGACTGATTATATCAGCACACGACTTGTTAACTAACTTAAATCTAGAACAAACACAACGCCCAGCCCCATGGCTTTAGTTTATCATTGTGAAAGTGAGAAACCTCTATTTTACAAATTATATATATATCAGCATGTTGGTAATTGAACCCTGGACCCTTAGGTAAATAGGTAGACACATTACTGACTGAGCTAAGGTGTCGGACTATGAAAAAATACAAACCTTTTATTACCAAAATTGGTAACAAATTTAGCGTTATTTTATAGGTATTGATAATATCTATCAAAAGTGTCAGATGCACACTTGACTCGACTTGATGTATGAATGAGTACGTGAAAATAGATCTAAAAACTTTACTTTAACCTGTTTCGGTGGCCGCATGGTCAAAGACGCTATTCTCTCAATAAACCAGACTTACAATGATCGGGAGACCGTGGTTCTATCATGTTCGGGTATCTTTTTTAATTCAATCTTCCCTATCCTTAATTCACTAGCGTAATTAGTACATAAGTGTATAACCCGAATGGGTATAAGGCATTGTTCTAAAAAAAACACTTTTTCGCTGTGAGATATGGCCCTTCTTATGAAAATTGGACAACAAAAGCGTGGGAAATAAACAAATTATGAATAATGAAAGAAAGTGACATTTGAAAAACAAAGAAAAGAGCTAGTCAATTAAGTTGAAAGGACAAGTAATGGTAAATTCACAATCATCGCAATATAATGTTTTAAACAACGCCACGGCACTCTGACGGATTGGCGTCCTAGTTTGGAGACTAGCTTTGCAAAGGTTGTTCATGCCATTAGGCTGATTGACCTTTGTATCTTGTTTACAGTTTTCTAAAATAAGATACACGATACTTTGCACTTAAGCAGTTATCATGCATCAATAGTGACCTTATCTGTAGTTGAGAGGTAATGGAGATAATTTATAATACTTGGGAACATTAGTTTGATGCCAGGGAAATCTTCCAAAATAGAGATTTTGAAAATTTAGTTACTAGATTAAATCGTGGCTTAGTGGTGAGCTAGTTGAGATACACCCTGTGTTTTTTTTTATTGCATCTCGTTGTTCCACTAAACATCCATATCATCCGCGTTTAATTACATTAACTGTCTAGTGAGTTTAAAGGAAATGTACCCGCACTTGTTTGGAAGGAGATTGATAAATTATTTAGAAAAAATACCTTCACAGTCCTCCAGGAAAAATCAAAAATAATTATTTAAACCTAAACTAACAACAAAAGATTAACAATATTGTATATTAACCTTGAATTATTATTTTAAGAAAAACAATGTCCTTAAGATGGCCACCATTATATTAAATACATTGCTGTATGCACTTGGCGAATCTTGACATGAGTTGTTGAATTGCTTCAACTCCCACCACACAAGAAACAGTCCGGAGTCTGTTGAACGTAGTAAGTGGCCAAGCGATCTCCCCCTCCCCCCGAACCGTGAAACGAGGTGCCCAAGAAACGTTTTGCGAAGCACATTTATTTATCTTCGACCTTTCTGATGTTTCTTGGGGACCTCGCTTCACGATTTGGGGAGATAGCCATGCCACCACGTTCACCACACTTAACAGCTCCGGACTTTATTTTGTGGGGCATGTTAAAGAGTCCTGTTCACGCAACTCGCCCAAGAACAATTCAAGAACTTGAAGCAATTTAACAAGATACATTGCGCAAAGTCATGTCAAGATTCGAGAAGCACATACAATAATGTATTGTCTGTAATTGTAGTAATCTTAAGGATATTGTTTAAAAAAATCATGGTTCAAGATTATGTAGCAACATTTTCAATATTTTGTTATTTTAAGCTTAATTCGAGGCATTTACAAGTTGAATTAGTAAATAGTGTTAGTAAATATGTTTACACTTTATGCCCCATTCTGTATATACTTAAATTAAATCTGTATCATTTAAAGGAAAAATAAACCAAAACAATTTAAATTTATCTATCACAGCACATTACTACCTCTTCAGGTTATCCGCATATATGATAGTTACTATAATAGTGTAGAGGCGAAGGAATAATTGTAGAGGTGATATATCCGCATTTGCATGGAAGAAGAGTGGGAAACCATTTAGGAAAACCACCTTTAGTATACCTGACTGGGATTCTTCAGAAAGTCATTCTTTACACGAGAGTTATGCCTTAGACCTATTAGCATAGAAATGAGAGTGTTTGGTGGAGTGGGGGTCCGGAGCCCCCGGAATTTGTTGGACCTCCCTTAAAGGGAATCCACATATCCATATAAAACTTAATGTATCTGTGTGTAGCTTGGTTTGTCTGTCTGTACCCAGCGTCACAACCAAAATTGTTTTATGTATTCCTTTCAAACTTAATATTAAGGTATTATATGTTACTACCTTGGGCTGTTTTTTATATTTTATTCTTAAATAAGGGTTGTTTATTGACTTCTATTATTTATATTTTAAAATTGATTGAAAATTGTTCCAGCAATTTGGTTTAAAATGGATATCCGGGGTGTATTTGACTCGACTAGACTGCTGAAGATGGAGATATCATGGCTGGGTGCACCGAGGGTGGATTTTCCTTAATAATTTTCCACTCTCCTTCTAAGTAAATATGGGTTCACTTTGTCTAAATCAAACCTTTCTCATCCCTAACACATCAGCGTAATTAGTACTTAAGCGTACAACCCGAATGGGTAGTAAGATGTGGTGCTATATATTTTGTATAGATATGTGGTAATGGAGATATTAGGGTTCGAATCCCAGCCGTGTGTACCAAATGAGGTTTTTCCTATTTTTTTCCATGTCAATGCGGGTATATTTCCTCGAAAATTCTACCTTACTAATTTCTACCCCATCCTAGACGGTTAGTAAGACGGGATGGAAAAAATAAAATAGAATCATAACAACAATTCTTGAATTTCCATTGTACACCCCTAGTACCCCACAGAGTAGTTCAAATGGAGTGTATTATATTCTAACAAGTTCACTTTCCCCGATTTGCATCAACAAAATGAGTTCAAATGCGGCGATTTATGTTGGCAACCCACATAAAAGCTTATCTTTTCTTAGATCTCTCTATATATTAAATATGGCATCAATTGAGCTTCGTACGACACCTTAGTTCAGTCGGTAGCGTGTTTGTACGCTGAGTTAAGGGTCCCGGGTTCAATTCCTGTTATAGCCGAAAAAGTGTCATTGGTGAAATTTGGGTTTCCCCCTTTCAAAGTGATAAATTAATGGCCGGGGGCTGGATGTAGATTCTGTTTTAGATTTAAGCTAATTTATAATTTATGTGCTGATATAGTCAGCCGGTTTAGAAAGTGAACGTTAAATACCTCAAAAAAATTGACAAAGGAGATTGAACTTCACCTTAAAGTCAAAATACGTAAAAGAAGTTTGCCCTCTACAGTTTTCCGTTGGTCTGTACAGTTTATGGACTTATGGAAACACTCTACAGGGCTATAAATTGAAATAAATCGAACCCATTGTTTATGTATTAGCTCGGTCTATTATACAAACAGAACCTCATCGAGGTTTATCACTGTTGGATAACCCAAAGTAAGATTTTTGTTTAAGAATTTAGTTCTAGATCCAAAAATAAAAATTGCAACGAAGACCGTGTACCCCTTTGGTTTTGTAATTATTTGAATCTTCTTGACAGAAGTCTTATCACCACAGCATGAAGTGTTGGCGTTGGCGTCAAGGTATTTATTCCTTTATCAGACACTTTTCAACCTACTTCTCTAGGAGCTTTTAGTAACTTACTGATAGTGGTGGGGATATATGAAGGAAACAAACACGAAAATGTGTCACCTGACGTGATCTGACGTATCCGCCATGGTGGTTATGTGGTCCCAGGCGTTCAACTCACATGCCACCATTGACAATAAAGGCTGGTGCTATAAATAGTGATAAGGCCTACCCGAGGCTGATTCTCTTTTTCTCTTATCACGCTAATACGAGTTCACTTTCTCTTAGCTACCTTTCTCATTTCATATTCTCTGGGTTAAGTTGAAAATGCATACGTCAAACGATTTTAAAAATAAACCCCTACACTTACAGGATTCGATGCGCGAATATCGTGCCTTATCTACTAATAAGCTATGCACTATCGTTATTAGCAGTGCCAAGGTTTTGATGACTTAAAAATTGTCATTATCTAGCAAATGGCCTAAAGATTCTAAAAAATGACCTCAAATTTACCAAAATTGATCTTTTTTTTAAACAAAAACGTGAAATTAATTAATTCACACGACTAAATTAAACACGCGTTTTACAAATGGAAACTTAATAAAATTATTTAGCAGCTACACGCCTATATTTAGTTAGTTACAACATTGATTTAAAATATTTAATTCAGAAAAATTGTTATCCCCTTTAAACGCAACCCTCTCTAGATTTGTTGCAGTGTCTTACCCAACAGGAATGTGTGTTTCACGGCCGTTCAAACAAAGAAAATACAAAGTTCATTGGCTATATTATCTTCTCATTCCGACAACTGTAGGTTTTGAAAAAAGATTAGGTTTGAGTATTTATGCATCTATAAAATATCTATAGTAGGTTAAATATACTCATTAAACATAAATGCTTAGCATTTCGAACCTAATTTGGTGGCCGCATGGTATAAGGCACTACTCTCACAGTAAGCTAGACTGCCGATGACGGGCAGATCGAAGTTAGAATCTTTGTCGGGTGGATTTTCCAAAAATATTTTTCCACCCTCCATTCACGTAATTGTGGGTAAATTTTCTCCAAATATAATCTTCCTAATTTCTAAAAATTTAACTTAACTAGCATATAAGCGTACTACCCAAAATGGTAGTAAGACGCGGTGCAAAAAATTAAAAATCGAAAATTCCTAAAAATGATCCAAAAAGAGTGAAAACCAAGAAAATATCACCTAAAACTAGAAAAGACAAAGAAAAACCCATAAGATAACACATACATTTTTTTTCTACAACCAGAGAGTCATGAAGAGAATTTATATACACATGAACATTGCCTGTAATGCACAAATAAAGTCATCAAAATCGGGGTCCTGCCTCAATTTATGCATTAATCTAAGCCCAGCCTTTACTGTTGGATTACGAACTCTTTAGTGCCAGTTTCGTAGTCAGAAAAAGGGCCAGTTTCGTAGTCAGACAAAGGGCCAGTTTCATAGTCAAATTTAGCACGCCTCAAGTGCGGCACTACACTAAGTACATGACGACACCTACCTAAGCCAGAATGGAATGGGCCAGTTTCCTATGTGAGAACGGCCCATTCCATTCGAGTTTAGGTAGGTGTCGTCATGTACTTAGTGTAGCGCCGCACTTGAGGCGTACTAAATTTGACTATAAAACTGGCCCTTAGTGCGCCTCAAGTGCGGCGCTACACTAAATAACAGACAATACCTACCTAGAATGGAATGGGCTAGTTTCATATATGGAAATGGCCCATTCCATATGAGTTTGGATAGGTGTCGTCTTGTATTCAGTGTAGCGTCGCACTTGAGGCGTAATCACTCTGACTGTGAAACTGGCCCATTTGTCTTAGCTCTGGTTTGTTGGTCAACTTCACGCTAGGTGGTCTTGCGATTGCTGCCATGTTACGTTTAAAAGCTTTCACATGACGGCTGCACTCCTGTGTCAAGGACTGCGATTGCCTTATCAATCGCCACTCGCTTCTATATGGGACGGACACGATGACTCACGTTTTGGAAATAGACCTAAAGGAGTATTGAGAGACCATTAGAGCAGTGGTACTCAAAGTGAGGCTCACGAGCCCTCGGATGTCCGTGTATATGTTGGGGGGAGTGGGGAAGGGTTGATGCCATGACGTATCAATTAAACATAGTGTTTTAAAGAAAGTATAGCTACGTTACAATTTTCACAACCTCTTTAAAATACAAACATAGCTTTTTGCAGGCATATGGTGAAAGCTGTAGATCATATTACTTGGCGCATGAATACATTAGAGAAGATCTAGTAGTAGCTTTTCTAGCTGCCTTCCTATACAAATTTGACTATTTTTATGTGCTGTTATGATCATTTAGGTGTTAACCTCAGTGGTCTTGAGTTAAAGTGCACACCCCAAGGACCCAATGTTCGTGGGTTCGTACCCAGCCGTCGTTGAACAATAAAAATCCGTAGCTAAACCAACTTCCTTCGGAGGAGAAGTAAAACCGTCAGTCCTATGTTGATTGTGGCATGTAAAACCCTGGAAGGCATGTTGAAATACCTTCCTGTCGAAGTTGGTAGGCTCTTTTTCTCTCGCTCATAGAAATTCTTGTGTGCTGATATAATCAATCGGTTCAAAAAGTACACGTAAATACCTCAAATAAATAAAGAAAATAAATCATTTTAGTTAGGAAAGTTCACGATAAGCTTATATATATATATATATATAAATCTACGCTAGGTCATGTTTGAACTGGATGCAACGTTATGACATGTAGCACTAAAAAAGACATAGAAAGCTCCCAGTCATTACATCCTGTCACGATCCATCATTGGTCTTGTGAGGCAGGATCAAGCACACTGTCCTCACGGAAAGTCCTTCCGACTGCAAGCTTCTTATATTACTATTAGCATGCAGTTAATGTCACACGCAAAAATTTACTTAAGGGAGTAGGAAAGTGTGTGTATAATGTATGGATATTATTATTTCTGTACTTTTTTTTCACTTGGTAATTTAAAAGACACTTTTAATATTTGTAATGGTGTACCTTTTTAATATCAAGTATCAAGCCTGATATTAACGGTGTTGTCTACTTTGAGATTTCGAAGCTATTTTGCGATGCGGGTTGCATCTTAGCTTGATGCGCCAAAGCACTTTAAGCACTAACACACTCAAACACCAATGTACGGAATAGAAAAAGAGGGGAAAAAATTAGTAGTTAACCCTGCGAGAGATCTTTTTTATCTACTGATAACACTTTCCCTCTTCCTCTGACAAGCTTTCAGTCACTATACTATTTGCGCCTGGAAAACATTGACTTGTTTTTTAAAATTACTTTTTTCTTGTTTCCTATTTTATATAGATGTACATAATGCTACCACGGACTTTTTAATCTACATCCTGGCAGGAAGACTTTCACAGACCATTTTCGTGACCAAGTTAAATAGCCTAGGTTGTAGATAGATGGTTTATAAAATATAATGTTTAGAAAAAAAACTACCTTAAAAGAAAAATAATAATTTTATGTCACTCTAGGACTAATTTTAGAATTATTTTAGAATTTATGAGTTTTGTTTTAACGTTATATCTTTAAAACTCGCTGAATTAAACGTAAATTAACATGAACAATACTATCTTGACTTGCCATGACGTCCCAGATAGGCAACATCCTTAAAACATATCCTATAGATTCTAAGCATCTTTATTTTTCTCTATCAGTGACACATCTTAAAGGAGGCAAACGGGACATTTCCCCTCCTATACCAATACTCCCAAAAATGTTTGATAAAAACTTAGATTATATCAAGTACGGTAGGTTAAAAATATATAGCACATAAGATGTGTCGAAAATATAGGCTACACTTTAAGGCCATATTAAGGATATTTAAAAGGTATTTTGTTACAAACATTAAATTTACCCTAAATATGGTAAGAAAAAGTTACTTACAGAACTTGCATTAATTAAATAATTGGCCTAAACTAAGCCAACTATGTTCTAAAGGAATTTAATATCCATGAATTTCCTTGGGTTCCGGCAGTTATGGAGCTGTGCGCCCTAAACTATCGTTTAGCCCCAAATTTAATTATGGTTATTGATCCCCCCCCCTTAAAAATCTGGTGGCAATACTGTTATAAATTATAAAAAATCACCATAGCGTCAGCCCACAATCAAGTCATACCGTCCAAGCGGGGCCAACTTCTGTTGGCAATTAAAGTGCCAACATTTGCAAATATAGAGGGTGTCATGTGGTCAGCTCAACGAACCCTTCAGCCGTTAATCTAAGTTTTATAGACCGGAACTGCTACGTTTATATTCAAGTAGTTCCTCATTTGTCCTCACGATGCTGAGTTGAACCCATTCCAGACCCACTGCTTCACAGAAAAATCTGGAAACACCGGGGATCAGACCCGAGACTTCTGGATCTGATAACTAGACCACAGAAGTGGTTATTAAAATTTACGGTGTACTTAATATATGTTAAGCTCTCATCAACATTATTTGTGATCTTGTGGCTTGCTCCCTCTCATATTGGGTGCAGAGATAGTAATGTTTTGTACTCGTATCATAGAAAGGTGACGTGTTCTAGTCTCCTCTTTGCCCCCCTCAATCTTCTTTCTTCTCTTTGTTTCTCTGTATCTTTACCTCTTTGCTTGTTTGCACATACTATCACAGTGTTATCTATCTATTAGTTTAGCAATGTTCCAAACAGGAGCATCCGCCTCGCGTCTTTTAAGATTTTCTCTCCGTCTTCATTCAGTTGATATTATTATTCCATTTGATATGTTTGTTAGTAAATACATGTTTTGTGTATCGATTTTGTTCTTACTGATCCATTGAAGGGAGACCATGAACCAAACAGGACCCAAAAAATGGGACTTGAACTGGTAAGTCTGCCTAGGTAGCTGAGATATTGCCAATCAGATGTTGCGCTTAGGTTAAATATTGACAAAAACTTTAACAGTACACGAGTTTGATGTTTACTGGAATCAACCTAAATCTATCTTACATTACTTTATACATTATATAGACTTGTAAACATATTTTAAATGTTGAAATTCTCCTCTTTGAAAAGTTCAAGAATCCATATATTTCAGTTGATCATTACCTAAATGCCCGGTAGACGAAAGGTTTAAGAGCGTAGAATGGATATTTGTGAATCGAATGATGTAATTTAATAAGAGGGGGTCATAAACCATTCACATTGTATTGGCATTTATATTTTCCATATTCCCCATGCAGACTATCCACATTTATATTTTGATGGGGTATTACATTTTAAAATGAAATGCACACGCATTTGTGTGGAGAGAAAGCGGGAAAGCATTCTGAAAAAAACATTTCAATACATCCGTCCAGGATTAAGGTCCTAACCTCCCCATCATTGTTAGATCAGACTTGACGTATTTGTGTGTGTGTGAACACCGATGTGGTTAACAAATTAAAATATAATAGATACCCGCACCCGGTGGGCACGCAGAGTACGACGTCAGTCCCGTCTTGTTTGGTGATGGGAGAGTCAAAGTTTGAATCCCAGCAGGATGTGCCAGGCATATTTTTTATAATGAATGGATTCTCCCTCTACGCAAATGAGGGTACAATTAATCTAAATTCAACCAGCTTAATAATTACTATGATAGTTTAAATCATAAGGATGTATCGAACGAGTAGTAAGAAGTGGAGTACTGAAAAAAAAAACAGATTGGAAAATTTCTGTTAGAAAAGGTTAACTAATAAAAATATTGTATTGCCTTTAATATTTAATGTCAAAGGTCCCAGGTTCAATTACCAGCCTTTCCCGATTTTCTTTGAAGCAGTGGGTCTCAAACGTGGTCATCTCAGTCTCGTGACGACAAATGAGGAGCTACTTGATTGAAAAATAAGCAGTTCCGGGCTAGAAAATTGAAAATAATGGCCGGAGGGCTCGTTGCGCTGACCACATGATACCCTCTATCCATACAAGTTGGCACTATCTGGGCCAGCAGACGGTGGCTGCTCGGTCAGCATGGCTCAGCTCCAGGTTGACATAGTGGAGTTTTTTTAAATATTAATTTTTTACAATATTGTTTATGAAATACAGAAGATTTACTGTTTTTTTAAAATAGCGATAAAAAGAAAATATTAATTATTTAACGATGGAGTCAGATTATTTCTAGTATTTTTTCCAACACGCTAGGACCAGCCACAGGAGACTGATTTAAAATGAAAGGGTGTGGGTTACATTCGAAGCAGGTCCTTTCCTTTCGTGGTCTGAGTGCCCCATTTCGGGAGAAAGCTATGCTCGGTACAATCACCTCATTTGATTAGTTTGACATTTGTGTCGCGGTGACAGCGAGAATGCGAAGGTCGTCAAAGGAGGGTAATTGAGGAACATAAATTTTGTACCAAGCTCAAGGTGGGATGGAGGTCACCGAGATTTAAAGTGGTGTTTTTTTTTCAGCAATCTTAAAAACATAAACATACACAAACTTGAGCGTCAAAAATTGTGGGAATGGGTATTAAGTTTAGCCTGTACACAAATAATCTCAATTTCAATATTAATTTCAATTTTATTTACTGTAATACCGACCAAAAGTCCCAATACCTATAACAGGCTAACAATGAAAAATATATAAGAAAACGGTCACATATATATAACAATTACTTATGAAAACAGCCCGACACCTTATCTCTGTCGGTAACGTGTTTGCTCACTGAGCTAAGAGTCCCGGGTTCGATTCTTGGGATGGACGAAATATTTATCATTGATAAAATGTGTTTACCCTTTCACATTGATAAATTAACGGCCAGGGACTGGCTGTTGCACTTGTCCTATAGTCTTAAGCTAGATTTTGAGTAATATGAATCTACGACAGGTCTTAGCAAGCCGGTAGTAGAAAAAATATATAGATTGAATAAAATGCTGACCCAGATCACAGACTGTAAACAGTAATGGATGTGAATAGATAAAAATAGAAAAACAATAGTTATAACTAAAACAAAAACTTTAATTAGTAGATAGAAACACTAAGTTGACACAGAATAGTGATTAAAATAATAAAAATTATAAACTATGTATATAAGCTCAATTAAAAAAAGTATGTTTTAAAAATGTTAATGTCGAATTAAATTAAATTAAATTTATATGGGAGTTACTTAAATATCTCTCTGAGTTGGGCTCTTTTTTATGACGATGATAATTTTAATTTTCGTATTCAATTTTTTTTTTTACTATAATGTTAGACAACAGTCGTGAGACCTATGATAGTCCAGTACTGAAAGAACACAAATACCATACAAGCACATAATATAATAGCATGAAAAAATAAGGTAAACGGTCATAGCTAATTAATTATATATACTAAGGAATAGTTACGATAAAAATAACAATAGTAAAAAATAACTAAAAATATTAAAAGTAGAACTATTTAGAAAGCACTAACAATAAGCAAACAAATAAAGCAGAATAGTGTAAAGTTATATATAATAATAATAATAATAATAATAATAATAATAACAACACTAGAAAAAACAAGGAGCCACTTGGAATAATTTATTTTTCTGTGCTACTCTCTACCCAATGGAGGGGTGCTAGGGTGTAGAATCTGTCGTGGTAGAGGTAATAATATCAATGGTTCACATCCCGTAAATGAGCAATAGGACTTTAAAAAAAGATGTCTTATAATTTTGTTTTCCTTTGCCGGAGATTTTGTTGATCCCTCAAACTTTGTTGCCAGGACCGGATATGGTAGCGGATGTCGATACGTAGCTAAAAATAACTTAGACCAGCGCCAGAAGTTGGCAAATAACACTACATCAACCCACACCGGTGGGCAAGTGGATCAAGTCGTCAGACTCGTCCTATCTAGTTTTCCGGTGGAGTGGAGTTAAGGGTTCAAATCCCGGCCGGGTTTATTGAGGTGGTTTTTACCTTACTGAATTTCTCCCTCTACTCAAATGTGGGTACCTTTTCCCTGAAGTTTATCTTTATCAACCATTGACGCACTAATGTAATTAAAATGCGGATAGTCTGTTTCAGTGGCTGGATGGTCAATGGAAGGGCTTTCCAAGATACGCCCACGAAACGATTTTATGCCTATAGGCTTTTGATTTACACCCGCTAAAATAAATAAAACTCTCGTCGCTAAACTTGAGCGCAACCCTAGCTTACCAGGGCACAAATTCAAGTGCATTTTCCTTTTATCAACGCTAGATTTATCGTTACAATTCGCATGCTCATCATTGAAAACGTAAGATTTGAACTTCAGCTGGAATTGTGCGTTTCGCAATCAGACCTTTTTCATACTGGCAGAGCCGAAAAAGGAGAAGATTTTTAAAAATCATTACCAAGAGAGCACTATTTGAAATTGAGGGACTTGGAGCTTAAGACGTGCTCAATGCTTGGGAGCACATGTATTTGCGAAAACTCTTTTTCAACAATGAAATTTATTCATAAAATCCAGATGTTCATTACCTGATAAATCACTTTCACAATTACTGCGATTGTCAACTTCAAGCATCGATATTTGACAGATACTTTGATGAATGAAAACGAACAACCGTAGAGCTCACAATAAAATTAAATCATAATTATAAATGTATAAAAAATGTATCTTGTCTAATTTTTTTGTAAGAGCTTTTATAAGCAGCATGACTTTTCTTTATTAAAATATTTTATAAGTGTTTGCTAAACTTAAAAGTAGGACTCTCCGCTTATGTTAATATCTGCACTATATTTATAGTTCTGGATGGGACCCTCGGATAGTTTCTTTTTAATGTGGCCCTTGGATTACCTAAAGTTGGGCAGCCCTTGTCTTAGGCGGGGGTTGGCATTGAAAGGCCGCATGTAACTTCACGGATTCCTCAACAGGCCGCACTATTTGTGTACAGTAAATTTAACCAAAATACGATAGTGCGCTAACCATGGATGGATGGATAGATAGATAGATAGATAGATAGCTAAATGAGAACCGTTAATTCTTTTACATTATGCTTTAAGTATAACAATCTTTTATTTTAATTAATTAAAATACATGCCTTTTGAGACTATATCATTTAAAAAAGATGAAGATACATGATTGACAGAAACGCGAAAAGGCCGCATCACACATGTAAAAAGGCCACATATGAGCTTAAGGCCTCAGGTTCTCCATTCCTAGTCTAAGGCGTCACTCTGGCGTTAGATACTGTCATGCTGATGGTGGGGAGATCGGGGTTAGGTTCCCGGTTGGGTCTACTCAGGGTGGTTTTTCCTTAAATGATTTCCCACTCTCCTTCCACGCAAATGCGGGTAGATTTCCTCTAAAATGCTTCATTCCTCATCCCTAACCCAGTAGAGTAATTATCATGTATGAGTATAACCTGAACAGGTAGTAAGACGCGGTGATATATGTATTGCTGAAAATCCGGACGCGTAGCTATACGCAAGGGGTGTCCGGAAACCTATCCCACCGATGGCTTGGAGAGATAATACCAAGGTGGCATTCATGAATCTAGGTTCTCTAGTCAACGACTTACTTTTCTTTTCAAGTTCATGATCAGGTCTGAAAGTCGCATGCAAGTATTTAGAGCAGGGTTAAGAGCCACCTTTGGGTACATGCAAACAATGCAAGAACCTGTTTTCGACCTGGGTGAAAGTCGTCATGAGAGTTTTTTTATTTATATATACACACTGCTATTAACATACGACAATATATACCCGTTCCCAAGGTTTCCTTTCGTCTTCTCTCTTCCACCCGCAAGCGCATTCCCATGTGTCGTCCTCAAGACGGTGTGAACGAACGCCTGCAGCACATAGGACGAGCCTTGATGCGAGTTTTTTTAGCACAGAATCTTACTACTCGTTTGACCTATGCTCCTATGTGCTAATTAATTAGATATTAGGACGGTTGAATTTAGATGAAATGTATCCACACTTACATGTATAAGAGTGGAAAACTATTTAGATAAAATCTCACTATTCTAACCGGGATTGAACCCGGATATCCCCGTCATCGGCAGTCTAGTCTACAAAACCACGTTACCACTGATGCGGGTAATGCGAAATTTAGTATAAGAGCTGTATTATAATACCGTATCAAAGATAGTTTATTTTAGTCTGAGAATTCGTTTGATAAGTAACTAAACATGTTTAAATTACTACTTGACTTGAAGGAAAGAAGAAAATCCTGATAGCTGAAGGAGGCAGACGACAGGGCACATTGGCGGTCTAAATTTACTGACAAAAGGAATGGACCTGTCTTAAGACAGAACACATAATAATGTATACATTACCACTTCTTATTTCATTCACAACTAAATACCTGTTATCATTTTTCAATAACTTGTCAAAAACTAGCCGATTATAATGCGGCCCCTAGATTCGTGGATTCACTTGTTACTAGGTGTTACTCGCAATAGGCTTGAATGCCGAGGACGGGGAGATCGGGGTTTGAATACCACGTTCGGGCGTACTGAGGGTGGTTTTTCCTAAACAATCTTCTACTCTACATCCAATAAAATGCAGGTACACTTCATCTTAATTATTCAAGCTTCCTCATCTCTAACACATTAGCGCAATTAACACATGTGGTTATAGCTCAAACGGGTTGGGGTGTGTGATTACTCAAAAATTCGAGTTCGAGTCGAGTTTTAGTATCTGCTAAAACTCGACTTTTAATATCTTTACAAAACTTAAAAAATTTGATTATTCAGATTATTTTTTATCTCTTTTTCGAAAATTCCTAGTTTAATTAATTGAATTCAATTTTTAGATTTAATTTCATGGGAAATAAAAGTCCCTCAATATTTATTTATTTTTGTCTAATTAAAAAAATTGTACACATTATATCAAATTTAATTTTAAAAATTCGAATTTGTGTAGTTATAAATTTAAAGAAGAATATTCTTAAAAAATGTGTTTCTACTTATTTATGATTTATGCATGAATCTAAAACAGAAAATAAACTTTTATTTATTGTATAAATATTGATATATACTAAGAAAAAACGATATTTTATTTCAAATTTGACTCGACTCAAAGTGAAAAATGCCTACTCGCACACCCCTATTATTAAGACACGCTGCCAAAAAAAAAAAAATCTCAAAGTGTTAACGTATTTCTAGACGTGCTAATTTTTTAAAATGTATTATTAAAAGCATGACGAGCTTAAATTATCGAGAGATGCCTCTCAGGATGATTAAAAAAGCTTTACCGACACTTTTTCTTTGTACACATGAGTGGTTGTCATGCCGACTAATGTATCCTCAAACATTATGTGAACTTAGTGAGGGCGCGTCCAATCAGAGCTTGCTAACTGGCACTTTGACGTGTTGACAGAATCAACCCCACCGTCCATCACATCAACAGACTTATTAGTACTATAGGTGACCTGGTGGTCTAGGGGTAAGGTGTCAGACTTCTGTGCTGGCGGCCGGGGTTCAATCCTCGGTCGCGGCAAATATTTATCTGATTACCAAACCCTTCCTTCACCTCTGACAAGACATCTTGTGAATGTGAGGAATGCCAGGCCTCCACCGTGGTTCGGATTCCACGTTAAACTGTAGGTCCTTCATTTCATCTCACAATCACCCTACCATTGCACATTAGCGTAAGTGCGTATAACCCGAACGGGTAGTAAGACGCGGTGCTAATAATAATAATATTAGTACTATGGAAACCGCACATGCCCTCAGTCCAATTACATTAATAGCTTTTCATTTATCTTCATGCGAATGTGGATACATTTGATCTAAAATGATTTTTCATTTTTCATTTATTTGAGGTATCCAACGTGCACTTTCTGAATCGACTGATTATATCAGCACACGACTTATTAACTAGCTTAAATCTAGAACAGACACAACATCCAGCCCCCAGCCCAATAAGTCAAAGGGGTAACTTACATTTCACTAATGATTCATTTTTCGGTCATGCCAGTAACAGAACCCGGGAACCTTAGCTTATAATACAAACACTCTACCGACTGAGCTAAGGTGTCGGAACTCTAGATCTTAGTTTACTCATACTTACCTACCTCATTAGTTTAAATATGTGAATAGCTCGTATGAGTTTTGCCTTGGTACACACTTTTTGGGAAGAAGTCATCATCATTGTACCCGATCGGAATTGAACTCTGGTTTCTCGTGTCGGAGATCACCACATTGTCTATGCTGTCATCTCTGACAATAGGCTCGGTTTTACCACGTTTTAAGCCTAAAAATACCAAGTGGTGATAATGTGTTGTTAAACTCAAGTAACTGAGTGCTCTTTTATGTTTGGAAATGTGTAGTAATGCTAAAAAAAAAGTATCCAATTCCATTACAGAATGTGTACCCCGTCTTACTACCAGTCAGAGCTATACGCATTTTTCTACACTAATAAAGTGAGGATGTAAAATGTAGAACTTATATTAAATGCACCCAAATTTGGAGAGAGAATAAGAAATTTAAAATAAAACACTCAGTACACATTGCCACAATTCGAACCCTGACCTCCCTAAAATCGGAGGACAGATTAAATTAGCCTTACATTTAGTCTGCGTGCCCACCAATGTGAATGGATGTAGAATAATAAATACATCAGCCCTAAAAGTGATAAAGATCTGATAAAGGGAACAACAGTTTGTTATAACTAAACATTTCCAAGTATATGGAATAATTAACTGTCGATGCGGTTTGATAAAACGGAATGATGGATTACTTAGTGATTCATATCAGTTTGCCACTGATAGCGAACATAGTTTTGCCCTTGCTTATACGTGTAGGTGGGGAGACTTGTATCATCAGTCCTGTACGTTATCTTCGTCCTGCCCAACCATTTACAACACCTGCGGAGTTTTCCTCGGTGTAGTGGAGTTTCTAGTCAGTGCCTGGGTTGCGTTTACAGCGCTCGCGTGTGACGACACCTCAGTAGTGTGACAAGGTGTCAGCGACACGTTTATTGTTGACTAGTGACTAAGGTGAGAAAATCAATTTACATATTATTTATAGGACATAAAAGGAATCTACATAATTGAGAGTTTAGTGATAGTAGTTATTTGTAATCCATATTTCTTACAGCTAGCATTATTAGGGGAGTATAAAAACAAAAAAGGTATGGACAAGGTGGACAAATATTAATTACTAACTAGGTGCTTGGTGGAAACAAGATATACATCTTTATCTCTACTTCTTACCAGGCTTTATTAGTGGAATATAAAAACAAGAAGTTGGAAATGGGATGGATGTTTAGCACACATTAGGGAATTAGGGTTCCTTTACCTCTATTATCACCAGGCGTTATTAGGAGAATATAAAAACAAAACGATGAAAATAAGATTGATGAGCACACATTCTAGGTAAATAAGGTAACCTTGATCTCTACTTCTCATCGGGCGTTATTAGGAGAATATAAATACAAGAAGATGAAACTGGGGTGGACGATTAGCACACTTTAGGTAAAGAAGGTATCCTCTCTCTCTCTCTCCTTCTCGCCAGGCTTTATTAATGGAATATAAAAACGGAAAAATGGAATTAATTTACTCTTTATAAGGTAAAGAGGGTAGCCAGCCATCCTATTCATTATTTCTACTTCATACAGAGTATTAATTATTAGGGGAATATAAAATTAAGACGTTAAGAATGAAATAGAAATTAACTCTGATTGAGAGAACGCCTTACAGTTATTAAGAAAATATAAAGTCAAAAAGCTAAGGATGGGTTAGACATGTCAATTATGATGAATCTTAACGTTTTATGTGCCCCCAAACTAAAATAAAATGTGGGTCTTATGTCTGCCTGCACTTGAGGTTATATCCGAAGTGGTTTGAAGAATTATGTTTTGATAGTTAAATGTTATCTTATTATATCTAGAGGATACATCTTAATTCTGATTCCATTCTAAAATTAAGGATAGTCCAATATTAACTACTTTTTAAAAACCCGAAATATTTTGGAAGTCGCTCTAACATTTTCCTTCAAAATGGATATCTTGGGAGAGTTTTACATAAAAAAAATATTACTATGTTCTTGTTTTTTGAAGAAAGATTAATTCAAGGGTAGTTTAATGATGACTGATAGTAAAAAATATGAAATATTTTGAAAATGACTTTGACAATTTTGTTGAAAAAGTATATCAGGGGAGTGTTTTGCGTGATAAACAATAACCTATTCTCTATTTTATAAAAAATAATTTAAGGTGAATTTACTGATGGCTGGTTTTCAAAAATATGTTTTTTTAATGTCAATAGCAATTTTGTTCAAAATTTATATATCTATGTCCAAAGGGTGGTTTATATGGTTATTAAAATAATGGTGATTTTTGTTTTGAGGTAGAATTATTTAAGGGTATTGAAAACATATTTTTTTAAATGCTTAAGTGTTTTTTAAATGTCCGCCAGTGCAACCGGTTGAGACCCTAACCCTCCTCCCTTTTCGTCTCCAGTCATAATCAGGAGTGCTAACTTCTCACCTAATGTTATCACTCAGCCACATATAACACCATTGTCGTGATTTGGTTGCAGCATCGCTGGTGGTCAGGGCGCCATGGAGAGGGACCTCCACGCCAGGGATGTGGTGGGTGTCCAGGACTTTGTGCTACTGGAGAACTTCCAGAGCGAGGAGGCCTTCGTCGACAACCTCAAGAAGAGGTTCAAGGCCAACCTCATCTACGTGAGTACTCTTTCGATGGATGGATCGTTATAGTGGGGGCGTGCTATTTTCAAAGCATCTGCGAATAGTTTTTTCAACATATATTTATTGTTAGGTGTTTTTTTGTTAAGGCGGCCACCTCGGTCAGCGAGAAAGTATTATTCGCTGTCAGAACACACGGCTTAAAATACAATGGTCTGTATCGTTTACTGGAACTAATTATTTATACTGACTAAGCTTATACTCCCTTTTACACTTCACCCACAACCACCCTTTGTCATGTCAACAAGAAAGAAGGGAAAGAAAACTATGCATACTCTTATCTCAAAGTAAAGAATAGAGTTCGCTGCTAGTTCTTAAATTCGTTAAAATTTTCTATTGGGAATCTGTAAAAAAAATTACTGTATTTGTTAGAGAAAGGTTAAATATAGAACACCTTTTTCATCAAGTCTATTCAATAAGCTTAAAAAGTAGTTGAAAATAAGCTTACTTACGTCACAGTTTCACTTTTTTTTCTATGAATAAAATTCAAATTATCGGGTTGTTAAGTAAAAATAACCTTGTTGGAAGCTTTTATCTTTATTTAGCTGTAAACTTTATTTTGAAATAACTCATCGTATAATCAAATATCGCGTTAGAGCTGAAGGTCTGCGCGCCACTTTCCCGCGTAGTGAGGCGGTGCCATTACAGGTTAGCGCCTGGAATGAGGTTTGTAGTGGACTCCGAACCATTTGTACACCACCCGCTTGTGTGCAACTACTGGGATTAAAACAACATCTGGCCAACTGGGATCCAAAGTCCGAACCTTCAAACGTTTCTTGAACGCGTTAAATCATTGGCGAGCTAGCGGTTTCGAACACGAGGCCATGTTTAAAATACAAAATTTTTGTACACCGCGTCATATTAACCGCTCAGGTTGTACCCATGTTTACACTATTAGAGATGGGGAAGGTAAAATTGAGAAAAATGTACCCACATTTGTGTAGAAGGTTGGAAAATCATTTAGGAAAACCATCCTCAATATACACGACCGGGAGTCGAACCTCAACTTTCTTGTCACAGGAAAACCGATCTATTTCAAGAGTGACGCCTTAGAACGGGCAACCACCGAAGCACGCATATTTCTTTATCATTATTTTGTTTAACCCAAGGGATATTAAGACCAACACTAATATCTAGTGGTCAGAGTCCCTGGCTACAGGTTCAAAGGTCCATGGTTCGATTCTCGGAGTTTCCAAAATTTATCTGTATAGCAGTAGTTCTGGAATGAAGTCAAACTCAGCCTCGTGAGGACAAATGAGCTATTTGAATAAAGAAGTAGCAGCTCCGGTTTAGAAGACTAAGTTTAACGGCCAGAGGGTTCGTTGTGCTAACCACATGACACCCTCTCTCCGCAAATATTGGTACTGATATCACTAACGGCGGTGGCCGCTCGGTCGGTATAGCTCGCTTGTGGGCTCACACCATGGATTTTTAAGGGTTGTTAGAAACTTAATCTAAGGTTAAGTGATAACAAACTTAGCTTTTATAAAATACTTCCTCTCACCCTTACCACCGTATTTGCTTTGAAAGAGCACGGGAAAACCACATGAAAAATTAGTCCCCTATGTCCTTGGCCTATTTTCACATCCCTTCATTAGCATGATAAGAATCTAACGCCTTAGACCTCTTGTACACCACCATATTTCTATAAATAAATAAGTAGACCTAAATACAGACATGGTTATCGTTCCAGTATTTGTTTATGATAAAATAAACATATTGGTATTTCAAAGAATACTTAAAGGCTTAAACAAATTAACAACGAATAGTATAAAATACATTCTAGAAATCAACTTCTAAAATAGAATTGATTTTTTATTTACTATCTTTGAAAATAAGAATTTTACGTTCTCACAAGCTTTTATATGAGCTAATTATATCTTAACTCAGTGTAGTTATAAATTAATCCCTTTTGTTTTAAAATTCACACACCTTTTGTGGCTTTTTTTAGCTACAGGAACATTAAAAAATGGACAAAATGTAGTAGGTAAGTGTTTAGTGGTGTGGCGTGACGTGTTACCAGAGTAAGCAGAACTGGTATAAACTGTACCTGTGCTATGTTTTCTTCACTCAGTAAATAACCGGACCATCAGTATAATGTTCAACGCACCTGCCTACCAACTTAGAGGTCCAGGGTTCAATTCCCGATTGGTATCAAGAGTATTTTTTCCCGAAATGGGAACCATACAAAAGATTACCAGGGTCTGTTTGGTTAGGCTTAAATTAGGTTTAAGAATTTCTACTGGTTCAGCACCCTCAGATTCACTATCACCATCAACTCATTTCTTTGGTACATAGAAAGGGATTCCAAGGACATAGAATACGAACAGTGCATTCGGAGGTTTCCTGGCCAAAATTACGTACGTACCGGTTAAACTTCCCAGCAACTGGGCTACGAGTAATATATCCCAGACACGCACATACATATTCACTCAGTTACACACTCGTCTGGCACCTTAGATCTGTCGGTAGCGTGCCTTTCTACTGAGCTAAGGGTCCCAGGTTCGATTCTTGACATGGCCTAAAAATTTATCATTGGTGAAATCTGGGTTTACCCTTTCACCATGATGAATATAACAGCCGGAGGTTGGATGTTGTGTCTGCTTTAGATTTAAGTTAGTTTATAAATCGTGTGCTGATATAATCAGTAGGCTCAGAAAGTGCATGTTAAGTATCTCAAATTAATAACAAAATATAACAGTTTATTGGCCATGTAACAAATAAAATGCAATGTCATGTGATATGGTATGTAGATCAACGCCTATTGAATTATTGGTCAAACGGGGCTCAAATGTGGAGTACATATTATAAGTTGAGTCCAAACAAGCTCTACATAACAAGGCAACAAGACACGATACTGTAAAAAGGTGTATATACATATTAATTAATACATGGAAAACAGACCCTAGGTAGTTTACCTACCAATTACCAAAAGGTTTAACCCCATTTTCACACACACACACACACACACACACACACACACACAAACACAAATTGGTTGAGCCTAGGGACTTAAGATAAATAGACAAACGTGTTGCCGACTGAGCTAAAATGTAGGGAAGAGGCCATTATAAACGAACCAGTCTAATAAGGAGAAAGTTCATGAGTGAATCATGGGTGTGTTGACCTTGCAGAGCAATCGCATCTTTAAGAGGGGCACATCCGGTTGAACCGCCACAAGCAAGCTGCAATGGCAATGCGCCACTCTGAAAATATAATCCATAGGTCCTGGCATCGAGCCCAAGAGGGGAAAAAATATAAACATTTCTTGCAGGCTCGTTTCGAGTGCAAATAAACTACTTCCAAGACGAGGATTAAACACAAGCTTGTTTCAGCTTGAAATAAAAAGAGTATTATATCTATGTCCTAAATGGGCAAACATATTAAGAAAAAATAGCATCTTTGTTCCCAAAAAACATAACAATAAATTTCACAGATCTCAATTTAAAAAAAAATACATTTGCCAATATCTAAAAAATTATTGGTTTTATAAAAATATATTTCAAATAAATGTTTAATTTTAATTTTTAACACTAGTACAACTTTGCAATTTTAAGTTATTTCATATATTTAAGAGTTGCAAAGATATGATCAGAACGGGAAAGCTCCTCTTATCTAAAGTACCCTCAAAGTCATTTCCATAGAGAAATGAGTTGCACTGTGCCTAGATACGAAATTTAACCAAAATCGTTATAGCCGATTTAGAGAAAAAAAATTTCGAGCTCATTTTTTTAACGGTCACAATAAATTATCCATCCGAGGGGTGCGAGAAAACATAAAACAACAAAATAAAAAATGTTATTATTTTAAAATCAAGATGATTTTTTTTACTGATCTCAATTTCTCCCTTTATATATGCAGAAATCCGCACTTGGATAAGTTTTCTGGTTCGAGCGTAATCTCGTTTCTAATTTCTCGGTTACTGTGTTTTCACACGTTCTCAGAAAAACAAGCGCAGAACATAAACGTGGTCACGTGACGAGATTTAAGCCAATCACAAGATATAGGGCCAGTTTCATAGTCAAGTTTAGTACGCCTCAAGTGCGGTGCTACACTAAGTACAAGACGACACCTACCTAAACCAGAATGGAATGGGCCGGTTTCCTATGCGAGAACGGCCCATTCCATTCGAGTTTAGGTAGGTGTCGTCTTGTATTTAGTGTAGCGCCGCACTTGAGATGTGCTAAATTTGACTATGAAACTGGCCCTAACACTTAATCAGTTCAAGCTGTTCTGCTAAAGCTAAATTCATCTCTACTTTGACTGCCCTGCCTGAGATTTTCGGCACAGGAGAAAACTCAGAACCAACCATCTCAAATCATTGCGCATGCGCATTTGACAACACATGTATTCTACATCTAGAAGAAATCGGACAGCTTCGTTGGACTTTGTGAGGAGATTAAAAAAATCATTAATGTAAAGCATGTGTATCGATGTATTGGGTTGGGCCCCGACACAGTATTATAATTTGAAAACATCCATCGGGAGAATTTTCTAAAATATATGTTTATACACTAGAAAATAAAATATGTTTATAAGAAGCTGTTTTAAATTAGCGTTGCAATGCATCATGGGTCAACATACAGTGTGTGAATTGCTGCCCCACTCAAGCAGATTCTGCTTTCTATTTTCGGCGAACGTGTGAATCAAGCTTTAGTCGGCCATGAAATGGGCTCTTAAAATGATTTTTTTTAAAGATGTTCGCATGAATGCTGATGATGTGTGTGTTTCTCGTATGTATGGCAGATTGTTTGGCATGTGTAAAACACATCACATCTTGAACACTAACCATCCACAAGTGAAGTAGTGAAGTTCTAAAGGATGACTCATGGTCATGTACACGTCGGCATGGCAACACAATATAACAGATATAGTGTTGAGGGAAAACATCTGGCCGGTCAATATAGTTGTAAACTGTGATAAAAACCATCACAACCAGAGAATAAAAAAGGGGTTAGGGGTTATTATAGACATGTATGTGACAAGGCGGGGAAAAAATAGCTCTGCGTGCCACTAGGTGGGCAAAGAACAACTCTAATCAGTCTAATAAGATCCGGTGGGCAATACATAGCTCTGTATATGACTAAGTGGGCAAATAACCAATTTAGCCAGGATAATAAGATTCTGTGGGAAAAACATAGCTCTGCCTGCAACCAGTTGGGCAAAACCTATTAGAGTAATTAAATACGTAAGACATGGAGAAAAAGATCTATAGGCTTATCTGTGTATGTCTGGGTCATAAAATTGCATCGTGAACAGAATTTTAATAAAATTTTCAATTTTTTTTCAACACCACGTCTCACAACCCGTCAGGACTATCTTAATTTAGTTTCACAAATGGGGTGGTAATTCTAATGGTAAAATTTAAAGGAAGTATTCTGAAATTTACTTGGAGGTCTAGTAGGAAACAATTCAGTAAAAACCCCACTTTTAGCATATTTGGATGAGAGTCGAACCCCAACCTCCCGGTGGATGGCACACCCGATCAGGTAAGTTTGACGTTTAGTCTACGTGTTCACCCAAAGCAGTTTTCACAGTAATAATGATAATTGATCAAACTTTTGTGAGATAAAAACCCAACTAAATGGATAAGGAAAATTATCATGTTCACTCAAAAGTTATTTTCCCGGGTGTCAATCAGCCATCAATATCGAGATGTTTTAATCATAACTTCAATTTACATCCATATCACTGACCAACGTCTGATAGGAGATTACAAACAGTTTCTTGGAAATGATAACTTTATATTATCAAACCCCACCACTTGATACATAGCCGTTTTAATATATCATAGAGTTACTCTAGTTCTGCTGATAGGGCAACACAATACATCTAAGGAGCCATCCTTTAAATTACGTAAGGGTTTATTTGGGGGGTTGGGGTGGGGGCGGGGGTGGATAAGACAGTATTTACTTGAATTTTTTTTACGAAGGGTGGGTAGCAAGAATATACATATGAAGTAGTAGGATTTTTGTTTGAAGAAACATTAATAAAATACAAACATATTTTTTCAGTCAACATTATATCACATTTACTATAATATTAAGGCCGAGTAAAGCTTGGCTAGAGTAGCACCGCACCGCCGCGTCTTACTACCCGTTCAGGTTATACGCTTTAAGTACTAATTACACTAATGGATTAGGAATTCTCCCCATTCTCAGCAGTCGAGCTCTTGGCTAGAGTAAAGCCGAGAAAAGAACAGAACGTAAAATAGCTTGGAAGCATGATTGAGGTGAAAGGTGGAAGCAGAGAGGATTTAATGAGAAGAGGACAGCAGGGAGAGTTGTTCTATAGGTGTGTAAAAGACCTGATATGGAGAAGAGAAGTCCCTTTAAAGTGTAAGGAAGTATTGTACAGGGCGTACTTTGTATCTATTGTCACATATGCAGCAGAAACATGGACAATTACTGTAAGAAAAACTAGGAAAGATGAGGTCATGGGAATCAAGTTTGTGAGGAGCATGGAGAAACAAGATTAGGAATGAAGTTGTTTAGGAAAGAGTAGGAGTACAGGGAATACATGAGATAGTATAGAAAGCAAGGCTGAGATGGTGTGGGCATGTAATAATGATGGCGAGCTAGAGGATGCCAAAGAAAATCATGGAAATGAAGTATTTAAGGAAAATACCACAAGAAAGGCCAAGAAAGAGATGGGATGGGCAGATAACAAAGTATATGCAAGTGAGAGAAGAATGGAAACAATTAAAGAAGGAGGGATGACGGAAGTATCGAAGAAGATGGAGGCATTTTACTAAAATGACCCGGCCACAGGCTGGAAACAGTTGATTATATTATGACTATACTATTAGGGTTATTTTATAGGTGACTGCTGCATATCACGTCACGAAAATAGGTTTAGTCACCTTTTTAGATGTCACATAAGGTTTTTGTCATGAAGTCATAATGCTTTATTTCAAAAGTTATAAATGTAGACTCTGCTTATCCTAAAAGGTAAGTATTTTTTAAACCCCACGTCTTAATACCCGTCCGGGATAAACGCTGGTAACAGTCTTACCTTAATCGATTACAGTGTTTCCCTAAGCTGCATCATAGTGTACCCCAACGAGGTAAACTTGATACCTTTCAGGGTAAACGGAGTATATAATTATCTAATGATCACAGTCCTCCAATAAATATCACCAAGCTCTGCTTGCATCATTCTGAAAACACCATAAAGCAAATGTTCTTATTGGTCGGTTCAATAAGGAGCATTTCGTTTTAGTTAGATATACAATCCAAATTTCATAGAAAGGGCCTTATCTGACGAATAGAGAGGCTACTAGATATTTTTCACATATTCATTCGTAAAGCCATGTGCTCTGCTGCTGCAAATTATGATAGATAATATCATTACCTATAAAATTACACTAATCATCTAGTAAAATTGTATTATGCTGGCTGGCCACAACTAAATATATTTGTATTATCTCAAAGGGCCTTATTATGAAAATGGGACTCTATCTTGCTTTACAGATGCGGTTCACCTCACTACGCCAACTTTAACTTGTGTTCAGCGGGGGACTTTTTTCATGTCACTTTTTACAGCTATGAAATGTGTCGTCCACCACACATGTTGAATTGCATTAACTTTATTTATGATGGCCTTCACTCTTCTCAAAATACAATTTAAAAATCCTACGTGATATTATACCACCCACATCAGAAGATTTCTAAACTTGTTTTTATGCTTTTATTTGCAATACTGAGTCGGAAAATGTCTCTTGGTGACCATTTGATTAATTTATGCATTAGTATAATTATGTTTTCATTTATAACGCTTAGATTAAGTGGTAAATAACCGTTATATTTAAATAACTATTATATATATAAAACCATTATATACTCTCTATATAGAGCCTACATAATATACTGGGGATGTTTTTAAACATTCCATTTACACTGTGATTTTTCCACCAGTTCTTCCCACTAATACGGTGCATGACCTCTAAAATACCCTTCTCATTCATAATTCTTATATTAAGTAATATATAATCAGAGTATATATAATGTATACTATTATAAAAACCATTATATATATATGTATTTATATATACTCATAGTATATTCCAGGTGTTGGCAACCTAGTGCACGTATCCCATTCTCGGCACGCGGAATGAATTTCATTGGCACGCTAAGCGATTAAAAAAATAAAAATAAAAAACTGTATTTTTAATTAAAACCATTGATGTGAGTAATAATTTTAGTAGCAACACGTTTTAAGTTTCATTGATTCAATTGTTTTATTTCAGAATTTCAAAATAATGATTTCAGAACTTAAATTTGTCAAAACACATATATAACGTTTGTATTTATTCTGGTTTACCTGATAAAATATTAAAGAAACAGTAGTTATTTAATGTACTTGATTTATAAACATGTTGTTGCATTTATATTTTACAAGATCAACTTAAATTTGTTTTAATAGTTGTAGGCCTACTAGTTAACTGGTATAGAGAAATAAATGATTTGGGTGGGCTTAGGTTAGTTGGCACGCTGAGCGACTTTGCAATATTACTTCGGCGCAACACTACTAAAAGGTTGCTGACCACGCGTATATAAGTTGTCGGTGACCTGGTGGTGTAGGGGTAAGGTGTCAGACTTCTGTGATGGGGGTCTGGGGCTCAATCCTAGTTCCCGGCACAGATTTATCTGATTACCAAACCCTTCCTTCACCTCTGACAAGACGTGTAGTAATCACAACTTGTGAATGTGGGAAATTCCAGGCCTCCACCGTGGTTCGGATTTCACGTTAAACTGTAGGTCACCCTACCATAACACATTAGCGTAAGTGCGTATAACTTGAACGGGTAGTAAGAGACGGTGCTAATAATAATAATGATCATAATAGTATATAAGTTACAGTATATATAGACACACACACACACATATAAGGCGAGTTATTACGTGTCAGTTTCAATGATTCATTTTTCATGAAAATGGAAATGAAAGTAATTTGTTCACACGTATCATTGATCATGATGATCATGATGGGACTGATCAACTACCGTTTCATTTATGGAAATGGTGCCGTTTAAAATAAAAACGAGCTGTGGTTTGTGAAATATGTGTGCAGTTATTGCACGAGTTAGAAATTATGTTCAATTAAAATAAGTGTTGTTAATAAACAGACAAATTTCATCAAAGGCTGACGTGTTCAGACGTCAACACGAGTTGAAACTGGAAAACAATTATTGAGGATTAAATCCAATCCAAGGTTTCAAGTGGTCGCAGTGTAACGTTAAATTTAAATAAAACTTTACATTAAAAGAAAATCGAATTAATTATTTCTTGTACTTGTTCTCACTGTTCATTTTGTTTTCATTTTTCAGTAACGATTATTAGTAATGAAGAAGAGTAGAACACCTTTACACTTTTAATGAAATCTTTAAATAATGATTACTCCCAAGAATAGACTATAAATACGGTCCTAAATGAGCTTGACATTTATACCGCATGGCTACCGATGCGGTTATCAATGCAAGTAAGTTCCGCGTATTTGAAAATGTACGAATCGATGCAATGTATGACGACATACTTACTCTACTTCCACGCAAATGGGGGTATATTACCCATAAAATTCTTCCTTCTTCATCCCGACCCCATTAGAGTAATTATCATAATATATGCGGATTGCCTGAACAGGTAGTAAGACGCGATGATAGCAAAAAATTGGATGCATGATTGTATGGGGGGGGGGGGGAATTGGAAGG
>CABFVX010000928.1:83332-124431 GCA_902151425.1 Timema shepardi
GTGGGGAAAAAGAACAGTTTCAAACCCTCCTTTAATTTTGGGGTTAAAGAGAACACCGAGAAAGGGGGCTTGAAAATACCCCTTTTTGGGGGTTGGGGAAGGGGGGGGGGGGGGTCATGAGACGTCAACATCCATCAACATTTCAGGTTAGATTTTTTTACGGTCGCAATACTTAAACTTTAATGTCCAAAAAGTTAAGAAATATATATATAATTGCGTATAGATTGAAAGTGATTGATTTTATAAAAATATGTTTCGAATAAGATATTTGTATTATAAATATATATGTATACATATTTGTAATGCTAATTAATTTCATATATCAAATAGTTTCGGAGATGTTATAAAAAAATGTTAATTTACGCATCAGACCGGAGCCCTTAAAGCCATTTTGCCGAAATATTGAGAGTAGCCATTTTGTTTGGAATATTTTTTAATGTTTATAAATGAAATCTTATCAAAATCGTTAGAGCCGATTGTGAGAAAATTGACTTTTTCTCTTTTTGCCCTTCAGTAAACTACCCATTATTTTTGGGGTAGATATCCAATTCCAAAAATCCCTCGGGGCAACCCTATGAAAACCCTATTTATCAAGTTTTAGCTCAATTGGTAAAATAGTTTAGGCTCTAGTTGGAGGTACAGACAGACAGACGGACGGAAATTCAAAAACCACTTTTTCGGATTCAGGGAGTAATGAAACGTCAAGATTCATCAAAATCTCGAGTCCGATTTTTTTGACGATCACCATACTTTCTCTACCTGTAAGATAGAGAGATAGAAAGTAATAAGCCTCCATCAAATAGCTTCAAGAATTATCCAGGGTTTAACATTTTACCAAGGAAGGACCTCCATACCACCCTTTCAGTCGAGCCCCCCACTTCCAAAGAACTTCCGTAGCCCCTGGTACAATTAGCCACTCAACTCTATTACATTTTAATACGTTCAATTCAGAGTTTATATACTTATTAGCTAAGACCTAGAAACGACTTTAATCAAATTTTGTACAAAAAAAAGCACATTTATTAAGTCACCGTTTTACGGTTTTTATAGACTTCAGTCCTAAAATGGACTAGAGGATTATTTGAAGTTTTTATCATGATGTTATGTTATTGTATTTTCTTAAGTCCCATAAATGTGAAACTTTTAAACACTTATGGTTGGATTTACTGTTGAAAAATTTATCTTGATGGACGAATAAATATACTCTTTTAACTGCATAGTTATTTGTTATTTTGGTCATAAGTGTTTAGGCACCGTCCTTAATTACGTAATTTTACGATCCCTTACGTGGAGTTGGAGATGGGGTGGGTCAAAAATTATCTAGAAAAGCCTTATGTACTTTAAGGATGGCCCCTTAATTTGAGACCGAATGGTTTTTTTCTGAGCAGCTCTAATAAGTAAAATAAATTACCACAGTGGTATGTATTATATATTATAGGTAGTAATTCAAAACATAGGCTTAACAGGGGTGTGTAAAGCTCACTTTTTAAATGCAAAGTCAAAGCGAAGCTTGAAACATGCGAAGCAAAGTAAGAGATAATTTTTTTTTTAAATTTTGGTGCTCGTTTTATACCTTATACATTCAGCTTATCAACAATTTTGAATAATAAAGAAAATACCGATATGTGGTGAAAAACTTATATGTAAATACATCAAAAATAACACCTGTAAATTCATCATAGATAATTCCAAAGAGATAAACTATCAACAGGGTTGCCACGCACCTAGAAAAACGATAAAACGAATGGAATTTAGCCAAATCTACTAAAAAATATTGGAATACTAGTTAATTTGGGACGTTTAGCTCAAAGATTATAGTAGTAGGTATTTGAATGGACAAAAATGTGAACTTAATAATTAAGTGCGCTGATTAAAACATGTATTATTACCCTTGAACAAGGGTTGTGAAGCGACAGAAGATGTATTTTCCCATCAATATTAAATCATCTTGTTTTATAAATAAGTTACATGACTTCACACAGTTTGATGACAAATTAAATTTTATTACTCTTTTCTTTTATCTAAGCTGCCTGGAAAAATAGAAATTCTTTCTGAAAAACCTGGATAACACAGGGAATTTGTTAGTAAGAAAATAGTGGTCATCCTGATCAAGGACAAAATATTGGATAAGTGTGCTATAAAATAATGTTAGTGTTATTGAATTTGATATAATACTTTATATATGATTGCCTTTTATGTCATTTAATTGCTAGTCGGTGTTAAAATATCGTTTAGTATTTGCTCTAAAAATGATTATTTGTTGAAATATATCAAATTTAATAAGATATTTCAAACCTGTTGGTAATAAATCGAAGTTTTCTTCATCCGTTGAAGTGTTACAAAGATGTGAAGGTTATTGTGGGAGTTGAAGCTGAAGCGAAGGTCAGACTTTAGACTTTGACATTTTGAAGCTTCGCACGCCCATAGTATATAATAATAAAACTACGATCAAATTAGCTACAATAAAACATATTGATGATTTTTTTTTCTTTTATCACTCCACTTGAAATCAAAAGCAAAACAAGGTAAGTCTGCTAGCAAATATAATTTAATTTTCTCTTTGAGGACACACTGCACCGAGGATAGTCCCTTTGAATAATTATGTTGCTTCCACAAATAATGCTAAGATTCTAGAAATAAAAATGGTGTGTTTTACAGCGTTTTAATTGTTTTTAAAAGACCAAAAAGTTAAAAAAAAAACTATATTAAATATATTTCTGTATCGATCGTTGACGCCAACATTGTTGTATGGATGTGAAGCGTGGGTTTGTCAGGAGAAACCCAAGAGCAAGTTGAATGTAGTTGGAATGAGATATCTAAGAAATGTGTGTGGATAAACTCATATTGACAGAGTCAGTGATGAATGCATACTGAAGGAGTGAGGTTTGAAAGGGAATCCAATTGGTCAATGTGAAATAAACGTCTTGTGTTTGTTTGGCTATGTTGAGAGGATGAGTGTGGATCGAGTGACGAAGCAAATATATGAAGGTAGAGTGTGTGGATCAAAAAGAAGGGGTAAGCCATGTAAAAGACATGGCTACATGTTGTAGAAACATTTGTGAAATAGAGAAATATTAAGAATTTTAGGAATAAAAGAGCGTGTATGACTCGGTGTATGGTTGTTGTTGAAGCGAAGGGAGTATGTATGTAATAGGGCCCCTACACTATCAGCCAGACTGTCAGTATTAGTTATTACTTTATTAATACTGACAGTCTGGCTGATCGTGTAGAGGCCCTATACGAAAAGGGAGGTGTGGAGAAAGTTAGTGAGGATGGATTTAGTACTTAGTTGTTTTTTGAGCTATTTGCACAGCATCTTACCTACCCTGTAAGGGAACGTAGTGATTACGTATGTATGTAGGACTATGACTAGAGTATATTTAGTGTTTAGTTATCTACGACAAGCTGAGAATCCATATCACAAACACGATACTGATCGATGATAATTGATTATAAGGAACACATATGATATTTTAAAATGGAATAATCCTACAAAATAAATTGCCTTGAAAAGGTTTTAGTGCAAAGTGATGGATCTAAGTGTCAAATTCCTAAACATTACGTTGTGTTAGCACACAGCTTAACATAGGACAGTATCTGGGAGTTTGGGGTAATGTTTTCGTTTGGGGAAGATGGTGGGGGTGAGAGGGATTAGCAACAAAATGAACCCGATGTGCAAAGAAATTTGATCAAAAACTTCTTTCAACTAAACTAAAGAATCAGTGTGTTTTTCCAAGCAACTTTGGACATCCATTTTAATTTTAATATGGAGCTAGTGCCCCCCCCCCTCCATCCTTCATAACCTCTAGTCCCCCTTCCACCCATTCCTACTTACCTGATACATAGCAAAACACTCGCCGCCCAACCAAAGCGTTCGTTGTACTAATGTGTCCGAAGATGAACACATGCACATATTAATTGCTTTTGTAATTTGCGTATGGAATAAAACTATATTCCTTAGACTATGATGTCAGACTTGTCTAACCTCTCAACCACGGGTATGAGATAAAAAAAAAACCTATGATCCTCGCTAATGGGTCTAAAAATGAAAAAAAAAGGAACCGTTTTAATCATGAGGTCACAATTATATTATATTAATTTTCCTTAAATTAACTCATATGAACAATATGAAATAAAGTTTTTTCCTTATATCAAACCAACGGTTTTTTTTGGTATTAGAATGCTTTAAAATATAAATACTCCTGGAAGCTTTTTAAAACTTAACCTTTTTATAGTCATTATATAAAGTAGTGATTGTGTTAGGCAAATAAATTATTTACTCATTCTTAGGTCTATATATTATATAAATAATATACTATGTTAGTAATAAAAATTAATAAGATTAGTGTTAATAATAGTCGAGAGAAGGTGTGAGAAAACCTCATCAAAAAATCATCATAGATACACCTACCTCAGATTCGAATCTTTAACCACCAGGAATCAGTTCTATTTATAACATGGCGTCTTAGACCGAGTAGCCAAAAGTAACTATTCAAAGTGTGCATATGCACAGTTTAAATAATTGAAGGTTATATCAACAAACAACTTAATCCGAGCAGCCATTTTTGTACAACCTAGTAAACACCCGATTGGATTACTTCTAAATTAGTTTGTTTGCACACTCAAGTTAGTGTGAGCTATTTTGTTGGTTATTAAAGACATGGATGAATTAAGTTGAGGACAAACAACAACCAGGCCCCAAACCAGAAATAAAATCCTACCTATCCTACCCACTTTGGTGGACGCATGGTCTAAGGCGTCACTTTCGCAGTAAACTATAATGCTAATGACGAGGAGATCTAGGTTCAAGTCTTAGTCGGGTGTACTGAGGTTGTTAAAAAATTTTTTTTTCACTCTCCCCCCACGCAAATGCAAGTACGCGTCCTATACATAAAACCTACTTCATCCCTAAAACCATTAGCGTAGTGAAGTACATAAGCGTATAACCCGAACGAATAGTAAGACGCGGTGATTTAAAAAAGAAAAAAAAGCCCAAGTCCTTGTTGGTGTGCATTCGGATTAAAAGTCAGTCTCATCTAGTTTATTTTGCCAATGACGTAGAGGTCGGGGTTCAAATCCCTGATGGGTTTGTTGAGGTTGGCAAGTCCAAAATGGTCTCCCTTTCTTCTTATATAAACATTCGGGTATATTTAATATACATTTTACATTCATCATCGCTACTCAATTAACGTAACTAACCCCCCAAAAAAACTAATTCATTATGTTAAATTTCGGTCCTGAAGGAAATCGATTCTGGCATTCTTTGATCAGTAAGTGCTAGCAACTCAGTTGATATGTAGGACAGTAAACCACGTACGTGTCACATGGAATCGAACCTGTGGAGCTTTGCTATGTTGTTGGCTTTATTAAAATAACAGCGTTTAGCCCGAATGGGTAGCAAGACGTGGTTCAAAAAAATTCATACCTACCTTATAGGGTGAAACGAGTGTCTTTATAGCTTCGATGCTCAGAGTAACAGTTGCATGTGCTGACATTTTATGAAGGGGCAACAGGAGGAATTATGGAACGAGTTAAGAATTATGAAACAAGTTTCACGGCGTAGCATTTCTCATCCAACCTGATGTGTGAATTTATTTTAATACTAATATAAATATACGCTTGGGTTATTCTAGTTAGGACGTCAAAGTTGATTGCAAACTCTTCGATTCATATTTAAAACTTCACTTTATGAGTCTATCCAATTACAAGTGTATGTAGCAAAGTCTTCTAGTGAAGAGTAGTTGAACTATAAAAGCATCAAGTAATATTAAGGTGCTAGGATAGTCGAGCAGAAATTCATAAACGCCAGAGACCAAGTGGGTTTATGACATTACTGGACGGAGCTGTCTGACAATATGACTTATGAGAACAAACAAGGAGAAGAAAAATACAAATGCTAATATAAAGTTTGTATTGTGACCTCCTAACCCCTGTTAAATTACACCATTCTATTCACAAAGCTTTATCCTAAGCTCCCTTACCACCTTTCAATTCCTGGGAATAGGTCTTCGTGATCAACCGAAAAACGTGGATTTTTTGGACTTTTTCAAAGAGGAAAATTTCAATTTTTAAAATTATATTTACAAGTCTATATGTGTATAAAGAAATAGAAAATGGCTTTATATATATATATATATATATATATTCCAGTAAATACCAAACTCAAGTACTGTTGAAGGTTTTGACAATATTTAACCTAAGCTAAACATCTGATTGTCCATTTTAAAAATCATCATTGCAATTAAACACGTTAAAACCTATTAATTAAGCTAATTAAAGTAATTTCCTATATTGAACAAACATAACGAGCAGTATTCAAACTACGGGAAAATGTTGGAAATAATAAATTTCCGTTGAAAATATAAGATCAAAAATAGAGTAAATAGATTTAAAAAATCTATCAAAATAATCTCATTTTCTCTGCTGTCATGTAAATAACGCAAAAAATCGCACTTCAATAAGCTTCCTAGTTCAAGCGAAATCTTTGATCTAATTTTCCAGCTATTCGGCCGTTAGATGACCTCTTTTATCACTCGTCTTAAAGTACAAGTTAACTCTTTGTTTTTTAACCATAAACCAAGCTTTTATGCATGTATACCTTAAGTTTCCGCGTCTTAAAGTACAAGTTAAATCTTTGTTTTTGACCATAAACCAAGCTTTTATGCATGTATACCTTAAGTTTCCTCGTCTTTAAGTACAACTCTTCGTTTTTTGACCATAAACCAAGCTTTTATGCATGTATACCTTAAGTTTCCTCGTCTTTAAGTACAACTCTTCGTTTTTTGACCATAAACCAAGCTTTTATGCATGTATACCTTAAGTTTCCTCGTCTTTAAGTACAACTCTTCGTTTTTTGACCATAAACCAAGCTTTTATGCATGTATACCTTAAGTTTCCTCGTCTTTAAGTACAACTCTTCGTTTTTTGACCATAAACCAAGCTTTTATGCATGTATACCTTAAGTTTCCTCGTCTTTAAGTACAACTCTTCGTTTTTTGACCATAAACCAAGCTTTTATGCATGTATACCTTAAGTTTCCTCGTCTTTAAGTACAACTCTTCGTTTTTTGACCATAAACCAAGCTTTTATGCATGTATACCTTAAGTTTCCTCGTCTTAAAGTACAAGTTAACTCTTTGTTTTTTGACCATAATCCAAGCTTTTATGCATGTATACCTTAAGTTTCCTAGTCTTAAAGTACAAGTTAACTCTTTGTTTTTTGACCATAATCCAAGCTTTTATGCATGTATACCTTGAGTTTCCTACGAACATCTGAACATTTGAAGCATATTTTAAGTAACCATATTTTTTGCGGCTAACATTGATAACATTCTAATATATTATAATTTTATTAGTGTTATTTATCATAAATTGAGAATATCTATCCAAGTGATAGCGACAGATCACTTTACTTGACGTAATACGTGAAAGAAGATCTAGTAATTTTTATAGGTGTCACTCATGCCCATTCATAAGCTAATTAGGGTATAGAATAAGTTAATAATTTGCAAAAGACCACTATGAGGCTGGAAGGCAACGTCATGCGCGGTAGTCGACGGAAATGGTAACACTAATCGCTTCTACCTTGTTATTCTTAGTACCGTGGATCATAGCTCGCCTTTAACTTAACCTTGATGACATGAAAAACGCAGAAGCACTCGATTTTACGAATAGGTTATACTGGGAATCTCTTAAACAATTCGTGTTTTGTTTCTCTAAGTCCTCCATAACATATCCGCGCATCCACCCACCATTCTCTACGTCTGCGCATGATCTTTCCTAAGACAATCGCGCATAATATGTTAGTTTCACACCTTGTCATCGATACTCCTATGAGTCGCGAAGGTCCGAGCTACTTTGCATGAGACCTGACCTTGGCATCATTTACTCCTCCCCCCTCCCCTTATCAAAACGTGTGTCATCGTGACGTCATCACGCAGTCCCTTATTAGGTGGGACAGTCATTTTACACACATGGTCAAGGCGCACCCTTTGTCGCACGAGCGGTCATTGTGTAAGTCACTCATTTTCAATGTGTATTAAAATAAATGGTTAGACATAAAATAAGACAAAATTAACTATCTAATCAAGAATCGTTTAGAATATTACCTTTTTTTTGTTTGTTTCATACCGCTTCTTACTACAGTTTGATTTTGATAGGAAGGAGATGACGGATAGATCAGGGTTCGAATCCCGGTCTGTTAATTTGAGGGTGGTTTTTTCCTAAACTTTTTCTCACTCTCCTTCCTCGCAAATACGGGTAGATTACCTCTAAAATACCTTATTCCTGGTCCCTACCCCATTAGAGTAATTATCATATAGCTTATAACCTGAACAGGTGGTAAGATGCGATAAAAAAAAATACACGAAAGAAACCCGCAGCGTTGGTCGCTTGGTCTAACGCGCCACTCTCAGGGTAGATTGGGTGGCCGGTGACAAAGAAATCAGGGTTTGAACTTTGAATACCGATCGGGGTAGGGTGTATTGAAAGGGGGCTGTCCTAAATGATTTCCCCACTCTTCATCCACTCAAATGCGGGTACATTTATTAATTCATATCCCATAAACTTTATTAAAATACGAATAGCCTAGACGGGTAGAAAGTAAGGCCCTTGTTTTGTTTTTTAATATCTAGGAGGTTTGCCTGTCGAGAAGGCCCGCAGACTGTGTGTAATATGCTAGCTGGAAGCCGAAAGGGTAGAGGCGCTGCCAGATACTCTACTCCTTTTTTTCACCGACCTAATTTCCTTCACGTAAACACCGTTTTACGATAGCTATTAATTGGACTTCAAGGTCTATTTTACAGGAGAGTTACATCACCAGTGCATTGACAAGATGAATGTATTTTTGTTGTTATTTGAGGAATTGAACGTGAACTTTCGAAACAAATAAATTAGCCTATATCAGCACACGACTTAAACCTACTTACTTAAATCTAGAACAGACACAACAACCAGCGCCCCAGACGTGAAGTAATCACTATGAAAGGGAAACCCACATTACACCAATGATAAATATTTCGACCAAACCCGGAATCAAACATTGGACCCTTAACTAGGAGATGGACATACTACCAACTTAGCTAAGGTGTCGAATTAGGAAGATGAGTGTACAAATTAAGTCCAAATTTTATAGGAAGCACCTTAAAGAAAATACAAAATATTTTTATGCAGTCAACAATGATCATATTTTACTATATTAATGGACTAATGTTATTTTATATTTATTGATTTTGATACCTCAAAGGTGACAGTTGAATTATTATTATAATTATTACTATTATTATAATTATTAGCACCACGTCTTACTACCCGTTTGGGTTGTACGCACTTACGCTAATGTGTAATGGTAGGATGATTGTGAGATGAAATGGAAGACCGACAATTTAACGTGGAATCCGAACCACGGTGGAGGTCTGTCATTCCACACATTCACAAGTTGTGATTAGTACACGTCTTGTCAAAGGTGAAGGAAGGGTTTGGTAATCAGATAAATCTGTCCCGGGACCAAGGATTGAACCTCGGACCTCCAGCACAGAGATCTGACACCCTACCCCTAGACCACCAGGTCACCGACAGTTGGAAAATCACATTTTTTTATGTATTAATACGTGAAAGTAGATCCAGTGACCTTTCTAGCTGTCAAATACGGCACGTTCTATTAAAATTGGACTATACCCCATTTTGTGAAACAATTAATTATTAAGTTAATAAAACATATGATTAATAAAAATGAAAAGGTAATTTTAGCATGTTAAACTAGGTCAGGGTTAAGTTCGAATCTCGACTGGGTGCCTGGGTGGGGAGACGAAACACTTTTTCTTACTTACCCGTTCTGAATATCAGCATATTTACACTAACAGGGTAGGGAGGAGGGGATATATAAATTAGAGTTAATTTGCATGAAGGAGGAGTAAGAAACCAGTTAACAATAATGTTCACACATCCGGGATCCAAACCCCGACTTCCCCGCCAACGGCAAACTAGACAAGACGCCTCTGTCAGTGAGCCCATCAGTGCTGGTAAGTTATAGTAAACGTGAAGCTAATTTTTAATTACCTATTAAATATTGTATGCTTTTGGTGTTTAACATAAGAGAATATTGTTTCAGTAGATAGGTACTGTACGTTTAGTTTAATATTCTTCATAAACAAAACCCACGGCCTAAGCCCGTAATCAAGCTATACCGACCGAGTGGCCGTCGTTTGTTGGGGATGATAGTGCCAGCCTATGCCGATAGATGCAGGCTGGATAACAAATCCTACTACGGCCGCTAATCTCGGTTTTCTAGACCGGAGCCGCTACTTTTTCGTTCAAGTAGCTCCTCTTATATCCTCATATTTTAGGCAAATCAAACATTAGAATAAATACACACAAAACAAATTAAGAAAAATTATATTTAATGCGGCTCAGCTAAAAAGTTATGAAACACTAAAAATTAGAAGTAGGTTTCCAACACCTTTGCCCTATATTCATTACTAGTTTATAAAACCACTAAATAGTTTTACAATTTCAAGTTTATTGAGCCTCTCAGGGTATGCATTAAGCAGACACAGGTGATTTAGTCTACGTTGCCTCATCGTGGAGCAAATATAGTTTTTTATGCGTACAAGCATTGAAAAACTTCTTTCTGCAGTAGCTGGCATCACTGTCAGAATTTTCAAAAACTCTTCAGTGCTCCAAGCACATTTTATTATTACTATATTTACTTAGTGTGAACTTTGTATTTTATCTCAATAAGATATTTAAACTATCTAAAAGTGTTATTATATTATTGGGGGGATGATACTTTTTATCCCCTCAATTTTCTTGGGGGGGGGGATAATATTAACCCCCATACCGCCCCGTCCATGTGCTCCTGGGTAGTGACGAGGAAGAAGGCATTTCAGAGGTAATCTACCCGCATTTGCGTGAAAGGAGAGTAGGAAACCACTAAGGAAAAACCACTCTTTGCAAATCCGACTGAGATTCGAGCCCCAATCTCCCCATCATGACAAATATTAAAGAACTGTTACGATTACTATGTGTATCATATTCTACTAAACGTAACAAGAGCAATATTTTATTTATTTTAACCAATAAATATTTCTGCTCAAAATTTACAAAAATAAGTGACCTTACCTTGTGTTGCCTTCCATCCCACCTTAATATTTTTTTGCAACAACCAGCCCCCTCCTCCTCCCCCCCCCTATTCCCTATCTCTCTCATATACATTTGTGGTTACGCCCCTGCGCATGCGTGTCCGAATTCTTCTGTGGCCGACAAGGTGGGAGACAAGAGAACGTGATGTACGGGGAAATGACCCAATGTCAAGACAATGGATGTACTATGCGTAGCGTAAATCGTGTTAGTTAAGCAAGAATGGCGCGCCGCGAAGAATATAAACATATCCCCTTCCCTTTTACCCGTCCAATCTACACCGTAACACGCAGTAAGCAACGTTCTTGAAGTTTGGAAAGTGACGCGTTTTTTCCCCCCACCACGGCGTTTCACTACCGATCCGGACTATTTACGGATTTAATTTTCACAAAGGGGGTGGTAAGATTTTAGAATAAATCCATACGAACTTGCGGGAAGGTAGAGTAGAAACCAATTCAGGATTATTATTTTTTAAAGCTGGTACATATGAGTCCCCCCTCCCCCCTCCCTGTAAAATATTACCTATCTACGCCACTGTGTGCTTCTAAATGGTTGATACACTCTAAAGCGAAAATCAGAGTCTGTTTGCTAATGCGTTTAACATCTGCAGTTTGTGTTCGAATGTAAATATACTCTCCACTTAACGTTCCAAAATAGATACATACCTCACCGGCAAGTTTAATATCATGTGTGGTGAGCTAGTGTTTTTAAAGATCAGTGTTTTTTTTATAAGCTCGCTGCTTTAGGCAACTCTACTGTATGCTAACTACAATCATATTTTATGTAAATTATCACATAACTTTAGACAAGAATTAATATTCTAACATCATTTTTTAGATATAAATATATATGACAAATGCGTAAGGCTTGTCTTGTCTGGGTTACCAGGGATCAGAAGGTCTGGGTTCATTACCTAGCCAGTTGTACTGAGGTGGTTTTTCTTGAATGATTTGTCAACTTTCGATTGGAGTTCCAAATTTTTTAATATCTTTGCAATTTAATTCATTATTTTGGAAGAACATACATTTCATTTCCACAAAAATTTATTCAAACCATCTTTAATCTCTCCTAAATTATACTAATATGTTATCTTTACTTAACCTAAATAATCATAATTCGTTATAATATTTAGCACCGCGTCTTACTACCCGTTCGGGTTATACGCTTAATCATAATTAAGTTATTATATATTTTTTCAATAAATAGCATACTATTAAGGCATGAAGCTACCATAATATATTAAACTTTCGATTATTCATACTCAGGTTATCAGGTTTGCGAATTATCCGCGCACAATCCTTCAAGAAAAAAAAAATTTAACAATGTGTAAAAGCAGAAAAGAATACAAGATTACTTCCCAAAATAAATGGATGATATAATACCATGTAATGCATTTTTATGTAAAACGGTTTTATATAAATATTCATCCATGCTATAAATACAGTTTTTTTGTCAACATTAAAGAAAAAGTTGTGTATTTGATTATATTTGTTTTTCAATTACCTATGCATACTTCAGTAGCAATTAACCTGGATAGTCGGGAGTTTACTGTATAAGTAAACAATAATTTTAAATAGTTAAAGGCTCCATAGTTCACACCTGTTAAACTACTTAGTTAATGTGTATGCTCTGGCCAATAGTACAACAGCTATTATCTTAGACCTAGCCTTAGGGAATATGGAGTGGTAAACCACAATTTAGAATCTTCTTTCCTTTTACCCCATTGTATCCAGTCTAGATCGAATCTATAATTGTTGAGTCAAGAGTACAATCTTTTTGGTCTCTGTTAAAGTGGAGTTTTGTAGAGTAATGTTTTCCAAACTGTGGTACATATACCACCAGGGGCACATGACACCACTGAGCTTTATTAATCAGGATTTATTTTTTGATAATGCTATGATAAACAAATTAATGTAAATTTTGACATAATTATCATGGATTATTTTAAGGCTTTAATTCCCTCTGTCACGACTTTGCTTATTTTACCACCAAAGATGTATTGCAAATTATAATTAAGGTATTGTACCTATTTTATACTTTATAAGAGAGCAGATATTTGATTACTTTTTTTATGAAGAGCTGGGAGGGTTACATTGATAAGGCTATGGGCTTTAAAGGGGCACGTGACTGGTAGAAGTTTGGGAAACACTGGTACACAAAAAATTGTTACTTCATCGTAGTAAATATTATCGATTCACATGAAATAAACTTTAGGAATTAAGTCTTTCCCAGCTATGCATGAACTTATTTTATGAGTTGAAAATTGAGTTTGAGATAAAACGAATAAAATATATGTCATTGAAAATCTTGAACCAGTGTGTGTGTGTATATATATATATATTCACAATTTTTTTTGTATGTTTACCTATGTTATGAAATGTCACTGTTAAATATTTATAAAATAGATAGGATTTTTTTTGACATGTATAAAGTATAAATATTTTAAGTGTGTAAATTACCTAAAAAAAACCTTAAAAAGAATTTCAAATTTTTAAACATTTGCCACTCCGTAAAGTAAAATTATGTAGCATTTCATTTAGTTTATTTGCTATCAATAATTGTTTATATAATTGTTTGAATATTCTGTTGACGCTTTTTAAAATGCAATGAAACCATAATTTATATAATTTAAAAATATATAGGCTATATTTCATATTTATCCTATAAAAATGTTTAAAAATAGTCATATTAACAAGTAAACAATTTTGAAAAGAAATGTTAAATGTTCAACTAAATAAATTGTTCTGTCAAAAAGATTCATATTAATCAACAAGAATGTAACTAATATTGTTGCTATCCTTATAGGGCCCGTACAAAATCACTCAGACTGTCAGTATGCATCAGTATTTACAACGAGATGGCCAGTCTTCATATCATTCTTTTAATCAGTCTCAGCTCCTGCATGCAACTTGCAACAACATGGATGATAAGAAATGGGTGTAAGCAGTTTATATTTGCTACTGAGACTGAAGGAAGTACTGACAAGTGCGTGCACATGGTCAGTCATACTCTCAGTACTACTGTCAGTCTCTCCCACCACTTGCAAGACTGATGGACTGAGACTGATGAGATCAGAAAATTCGTATCACATCAGTATTTTAGTCAGTCTGGCCATCAGTCTATCAGTACCGCCCCTACATGATCAGTCAGACTGTCACTACTAATTATTACTTTATTAATACTGACAGTCTGACTGATCGTGTAAGGGCCCTATCAGGACTGACAGTCTGACTGATCGTGTAGGGGCCCTATTTCTTATTGCTCATCCATACCCGTGCTTTATGACGCAATTTTTAATTAATCCTTATAATGTTTCAGGTTCGCACTTACAGATATAGCTTATCGCTCTCTAATTGAAGAAAACAGAGAACAATGCATTCTCATCTCAGGTAAGTCAGGATTTGAAAGTATACCTTCTTCAGTGGCATCGATAGGCCACTTATATCAATAAAGGCAGAAGCACAAATTAATATGGCTCTCAATTTGTATCACTTAGATATAAAAAAGTTTCATGGAAATTTTAATTTTTATAGAATTAAATCATAGGCCTTATTTAGTTTATTATAAAAATCTACTTTCAAACAAGACTCACTCTTTGAAGTTAGCTTTAGCATAATAATATATAATATTTTGACCTTAACAGTTTTTTACCTTTACACTAGTTGTTTTTGTTAATAAATTACTGTATACATTACTTAGGCAAATATGCTCACAAAAAATACTAAAACATAATTGCATCAGGTTTTACATTGATGTTGGGGGTTGAGTCCTCACTGAGTGTTTTGAGTTATTCTTTAGAATATTTTTCACTCTTTCCATAAAAATGCAGGTACATCTCCTCTAAATTCTACCTTTCTAATCAATACTGTAATATATAGTTTTAAATGTTCGGGACGCACAAACAAGCAGTCAGATGTGATGCACTAAAATAATAAACTAAAACATGATAAAATATTTCTCAAAGAAGAATATTGGGTTAAAGATTCTTTATTTAATATTTACCCACCATCATTTAATATAATATTAAGTAAAATAACAAAAATATTAATCATGAATCTCATTTTTGGATTTAACTAAAGCCGTGGTTTCCAACCTTTTGCAGGGTGTAACTCAGTGGCCCCAATTTTTTTCTGCCCGAGACCATTGAGACCCTAAGTCTTCAAAATCTATTTTTTAAATAATTTTTTTCACTGAGTTCTACCCGCCCAATATCTTTAGATTTAAATACATAAGTAAGGTAAGTAGAAATGAGGGAAATTATACCCTTATTTAAGTGAAGGGAGAGGGAATAAACTGTTTCGGAAAAATTATTCCCATTTATCCTTTGCCAGAATTCAAATTCCGATTTCCCCGTCACAGGAAAGCCAAAGCAAAACCAATAGAGTGTGACATTAAGCACACGGCCCATCGATGCTTGTTTTAGATTTTATTAATTGCTTATAAATGATTATATGAATGCGACTAAAATATTCTAAAAGAGAATCAACAAACCAGGGAGGCGGGTGTATTTTTGGATGTTATGCTAGAAGAGTCACAAGGCTGCCACAGTAAACTAAATCAGTTAGAAACTATTATAGTGGGAAAGGCAAAAGGAAGTGAACTACTTACATTTATAATTGAATTTCACACCTTCGTATACTAATTAAAATCACTTGAAAAAGTAAATATAAGGCTAAAACCTCAAAAAGCATTGCAACCCCATCCAAAATATGCTGCTACCCCAAGTGGGTTGTGACCCTCAGGTTGAAAACCACTAGATTAAATTATATTTAGATAATTAAATTATTAATGTTAAGTTAAAAGTAAGATAAAAGTTATTTTTCTTCGATGTAAATGCTTAAATTTTGTTTTACACGTCTGTATTGTTTCAACAGGAGAATCAGGCTCGGGCAAGACAGAAGCTTCCAAAAAGGTTCTTCAGTTTATTGCTGAAGCTGCTGGCAACAATGATAGAGTTGTCACCGTCAAGAACAAATTACTCAAGTCCAATCCCGTGCTAGAGGCCTTCGGGAATGCTAAAACTAATCGCAATGATAATTCTAGTCGCTTTGGCAAATACATGGATATTGAATTCCAATTTACAGTGAGTGCTATAACACAATATTTCCATTGGATTTAAAGTTTTGGTTATATATTTTAAGGACATTTCCTTTAATATTTTAAAAAACAACTTTAAAGGCTATGCATTTAGGCTGCCACGTTTTACTGCTTTTTATATTTCCATTTATTTATAGGGCTGACGTGTACTTTTCATGATTATAATATAATTTATTAGCAAATATGATTTTACAAACCTACCTTTTTGATGAACAAATTGATATGAAGCAAGTTCATTGTTTTCAAAGATGAATATAAAAATGGAATGTGAAAATAATGTGAAAAACAACTTAAGCTTACCTAGAATTATTTATTTTAAAATGTGAAGTCTCATTTCATTTTATATCTTAAAAACGCCCCACTCATTCCATGGCTAGCACCTAACCTAGGTAGGTAATAAAGCTTAAACCAGTCGTCACATTGGGATGCAGTTTTATATATTAGGTATACTTTTCTTCTTCTAAACAATGTAGGCTAATTGTGATCAGTGAAACAGTTTTTTCATATTTAAAAATAATAAACAAAATTGAAAATTATTTCTTCTAAAGATAAAACTATTACATTGTTCTCAATCTTTTTACGGTCAAATGAATAAGTCAGGAAACCATGCATAAGCAAGCCTAATCTAGGTAATCTTGTATCTAATTTCTTAGTTAATCAGCTGTGAGATGACCCCTCTGGAGCTCCCTATTCATAAGCATACTTTTTTTTTTACTTGACAATACCCTAAAAGTATTTGAAAGAAAAAAACTCACACCAACCAGCATTGGAGGGTTAGAGGCATAAATATTCTTTGGACTGTTTTGCATGTGACAAGGAGGTTGGACTCAAATCATATTGAGGTGATTTTTCCTAAATGTTCCTCTACTACCAATTAATTTAAATTCTGCCTTTCTTACCCATGCTCCATTAGTGTAAACATGTGGATAGCCTGGTTGGGTAGTAATATGCAGTACACAGAAAAAACAACATGATAACTCTCAACAACTTATTGAGCTTAGTTTTAGAAACATTTTTCCTTCAAAGGCATTATGCTCATCTTACACTTTTACTGCACATGTTTTTTTCATCTCTTACCAAGAATTAGACATTATGGCATACAGTACTGGTAACATTTTTCAAACTGTGCTACATAGAGAACCCTTTGGCTAAGCTATCTCAGGCTTCATGAGGCAATTTTAGAATATTCTTTATTTGTTTTTCATATTATAAAATAGCATCTTTAATAATTATGATTGACAATATTTTCAAATAGGAATAAAGGACATTTGCCAAATGTGCAGCCTGAAAATGTGATGTTTTTCTGTTTGCTAAAAAACTTTTATACTTGTAAAATTTAATTGTTGTAATTGAATGTTCATACTGTAAACATGTTTATGAGGGATCCAGCGTATATATTTTTTGATGCAAGGATTCCTTCGGCCAAAAAAAGTTTGGGAACCCCTGCTCTACCACTTCAGTTGATTTGTTTTTTTATCTAGGGCGAGCCTGTGGGTGGAAATATATTAAACTACTTGTTGGAGAAGTCTCGAGTGGTTCATCAGTTCACCGGGGAACGCAACTTTCACATCTTCTATCAGTTGCTGGCTGGAGCAGATGACGCCTCTCTTTCTAAACTACACCTTAAGAGGAACCTTGACACCTACTTCTACCTCACAAATGCCGTGAGTCATTTAGGAATCACATATATTTGATAATAAACAAAATATCATAGGTACTTTGGCTAGTTATTTTTAGAGATGTATTTAAAAAAAAAATTGTTAAAAATATATTTGGGTCTAAATGAGATGAACAAACTAGATACCAGCTTCAGAGGTCAAATGTTTTAAGGTGTCACTCTCGTGTTAGACTGGTATGATGGTGATGGGGTGATCAGAGTTTGAATCCTGGATCGGGTCTATTAAAGTTTTTTGTTTTTTATAAAGTGTTTTCCATTCTTCTTCCACGCAAATGTTTGTAGATAACATCTAAACGTTTCTTTCCTCATCCCTACCCCATTAGAGTAATTATCATACATACGTGTAGCCTGATCAGGTGATACAAAAACTAAGAATGAAGAAAGCTACATTATAAAGAACTTCATGTCTTGTAAGTATCCCCAAACATATTAAGGATAATCAAGGCATACCAGCATAGGCTGAGGTGAGGTGGTCATTTGGTGTGTATGGGCAATGACAGGTGTATACACAACATTTTAGTTGGGAAACCTCAAAATACAAATCCCCTTGGTAGGCCAAGACATTGATGGGAGGATAATGTTAAAATAGATTTGAAGGAGGTGATATGTAAGGTTATGGATAGTATGCAAGTTTCTCAGGATAGTGTTGAATGTAGAGCTTATGTTCTGATGGCCATGAACTTTCGATTTCATTAAGTTCAGAGAGTTATACTTCATTCACGGTAGGAGTTTACCTCTGAAAGGTCTTTTCTTACCAATATCCTACTATATAATAGATTTCTGGTAGGGAAAAAAGTCCTTTCCCAGGTAAACTCCTACCGTGAACGAACTTATTAGTTGGCATTTTCAACAAACTTCTTGGACTTCAGTAGAAAGTGTGAAAATGAGAGTCAAATGAAAACTTAATAAAGCTAGTACTTTTACTATGTCAATGCAACCCCCGTTTATGAAAGTATTTTTAATTGTAATACATTTTTGTAATCTTCCTCAATGTCAAAGATAATAACTTATTAGAGTATTACAAAACTCCTAATACTTATAGCTTCCATTATGTTTCTAATTTTTAAATTAATTACTTCAAGAGAGATTAAATGATAAAAAAAAAATATTCCTTGATATCTCCAGTCAGAGAATTTCCACACAAACCACAGCAGATAGCACTCCCCCTTTAAAAAAAACACTAGAAGTATGGCCCTGGAAAATATGGAAATTAGTTTTAAATAGATAAATATATCTTTGCAGCCATTTGGGACTGGACCACAGGCTCTAATTTTAAGACCACTAGAATTATTTAAAAAATTATTGGCAGATTGATAATGTAATTATTTGAATCAAACAACTCTAGCCAAGAGTTAAAATACATTAATACTCTTTAAAACCATAATCGTGATTTTTTCCAAAGCTGAAAGTTAGTTGAATGGTGATGATCTTGAAATTTGAGCACTTGTGGGAAGGGTAAGAAATTAATTCTTTATTATAAATTGATAGTGAAAATTTAATAAGGCTATGTTTATCATGCCAATGTATTCTACTTTAAATCCTTTAATGTAATTTTGGCCCCACCACAAAAAAGGTACCTATAACATTTTCCTGATGGTTTGTAATAATTATTGCAGGATAAAGATAACGCGATCTCGGTGAATGATAAGCAGGACTTTCTGGAGGTGAAGGAGGCCTTGAATACAATAGGTCTGACAGAACAGGAGCAAGAGAACTTGTTCGCCATTGTTGCAAGTGTGCTGCACATGGGAAATGTTGGCTTCATTGAAGATGAAGGGAAGTCAGAGGTGCTCAAGCCAGAATGTGTTGAGGCAATATCCAAGGCAAGTGATTTACTAACTGTCAACACAGCACATAAACTGTTATTTATATGGTCAATAATGTCACCATAACACAAGATAAATACAGTATTCCCTAAAGCAGGGGCGCGCCCAGAAACTTACTTTGTCCTATGCAAGATGAATGAAAAGTCCCTCTGCAGAAGTATTAGACATACAAAATAATTTTATTGGTAAAAATTTAATATATTTAAAAACACTACACACACTATGTTTAAAAGTGATGTTCACCGTTTTCTTGATACAAATAAGTTCTCTTCATTTTACTAGCAAACAGCGAAACATATTATAAAATTGCTTACACATGTGACTTTCATAACACTGTACTTAATATATTTTAAAGTTATTTGTGATCTTGAAGGGGAAGACAGGGTGGGTAAAATGCCCTACTTTCCCTTCACTACCCCCTTGGGTTCACTATTTCCCCAAATTAATGATAGCTACCTTATACCATTCAACAAATTAGTTAATTTATCATTTACAAATTATTTAAATGATTGATTTATTAATATTATGTTTGTAGTTGTTGGGCTGTGACTACCGACAACTGAGTGAAGCCTTCACCCACAGAACCATCGAGGCTCATGGAGACGTAGTGACCACACCTCTAAACAGAGAATTGGCTATCTATGCCCGAGATGCTTTAGCTAAAGCTGTGTATGACAGGCTGTTCACCTGGCTTGTCAGGAGACTCAACGACTCTCTCAAACCTCAGACTGCTCGTAAGAACGCTGTCATGGGGATTCTTGATATCTACGGCTTTGAGATCTTTGAGAGAAATGGGTATGTGAAGATTTGTATGCTTTGTCCAGTTGGAGTATATAAGTTACTATTTTAATATTGCTGTTAGCTTAAATTGAACTTACATATTTCAATTATAAATTTTTTGGGCACACCCTACTTTCCATGACAACTGAACTGGTCCAAAAAAAAGTAATATTTTAAATATCATACTATATACAGATTGGGTGTTGTAATCAACATTTTGGCAAGTAGTTTTTATTAAAGAGCACATGGATTTCTAACACATTTGTCAATTTTGGTAACAATGGCACTGTAAAGGTTATCAAGATTTATAATATAACTTTTTATTTTGAGAGTTAAAAATAATAATTATTATTATTATTAGCACCGCGTCTTAATACCTGTTCGGATTATACGCAAAAAATAATAATTAAGTATGCATTTGTCAAATAAAAATTAGTAAACACATTTTCAACTATGATTAATTCACCCAATTTTATTAAACAAACATGCATCTAAATTTATTTGTGTAGTCTTACTCTGCCCATCACACATTTACCTAGGTTGGCCGGGTGCGAGTGATTATTAGACATGGAAAAATAACTAAACACACTGCAACATAATAAATTATGTGATGCTTGTTTTAAGAATTAACTTCCTGACACCTCTGGGGGAGAAAAAGAAGAAGTTGCTACACTTATTACACTTTTTTTGGAGGGAGACGATTAAACAGAGGAGAAAATGGACTGAATTTTTAATTCTATACACAACTATAACAATTGTAATTTTTAAACTAAGTTTTAAAACTTTTCACTATACACTATTTTTGCTACTCAACTTCAGATACTATTTTGTAAAACATCAGCATAAATAACTCTAAATTGTAAGAACAGCCATTAGCTAAAATTAGTGGATCATAAATAAAAGAATTGGGTTTGAGATTACAGACTTAACTAAATAAATAACTAGATTTAATATTTGGTTTGAAACAACTTTTCTTTAGAGAAAAAGTAGAGTTATGTTACTGATTATTTTTTGATCATTGCATTTGTTATTTAGATATGTTAGTGAAATAAATTGTTTGAGTCGCTAAGCATTTTTAGTATTATTTTAAGTGTGTTCACAGATTACAGTTTTTTTCCATTAATAATCTTTGGTAATTACAATGAACACAACCAAAAGAGGAATCAATAAGGTATTTGGATTTCAAACGCTAAAAGTATTTTTGTCTTTAAAAACTTGCTTATTCTATGGAAATTTGTTTCTCATTGCTTATTTTGTAATAATTATTTTGAATATTATTCCTGCAACCAACTTTTTAGGTTGAATAATATGAATTTTTCTCAACTTTAGGGTTTTCATCCGATTTGCTCATTTTATGAAATTAGAAACTCATGAGTTCATTGCCGCAATTACAAAAGTGTGCCACCTATTCTTATCTTGAGCTAGTTCCATCCATTCCACCTCAGTACACCCTATCTCTTCCAGGTTTATTCTAATGTTATCCTCTCATCTGCATCTAGGTCTTTCCAAGTGTCTCTTCCCATTAGGTTTGTCAGTCAATACCTTGACCACGGTTCTAATTTCTCCTGTTCACACTCAATGTCCTGCCCACCGTAATCTAAGAGATTTGATTAACCTAACAGTGCATTGTGATAAGTACAGGGTATGTAACTAACTGAGCATTAGTAGCCTCCTCCACTCCACAGTATCCTCATCTCTTTTTGGACCAATCATCTTCTTAAGCCTAGTACACACCGGGTGATAATCGCAAGATACAAGTCTCCAGCGATTCGGCAACATTGCCCGTAGGTACATCAACTTGTATCCAGACACACATCTCCAACGATATTTGCATCCACACCGAACAACCACAGCTCTTCAAAAGCGATAAAGATTTTGGGTGGAAAAAGGAGTGTTAAGACGAGGGGAGAATTATGGTAACTGCTTTTTGTCAGATCTATTGTTGGGTGATGGGTGCGAATATACAAATTTTTGTAAGAATTACAAGACCAAATTTTGAAGAGGTATTTTGTTTGGTAGCACCCAAAATTACAAAGCAAGATACCAACTTTTATGCTGAAATAGTAACACAATATGTAGTAACCTTAAGAAAATTACCACTAAAATACAAAAGGAAACTCTTCTTAACTAGTACGAGGAATATAAATCAACCGGAATGGATTCAAAAGTTGTCCACCGATGCTTGCGTGTGGGTCCACACCGAGCGATATTTCCCATTGGAGGTGGGAGACTGGGATACTGGCAACATTCTTTGATCTTTTACCACCGGACACTCGGGCAATGTTTCCTTGTATTCAGACACAAAGGAAACACTGGCGGTTGGCGTGTATCTGGCGAGTATTGTCCAGTATGTACTAGGCTTAAAGCACCTTGTTTTTGAACAACCTAAATATATTTTTGTCATGTATGGTAAAATACCACATTTCACACTCATAAAGAACAACCAGTTAAACAATTGTTTTGTATATTCTGAGATTTACATTCCTTGAAAGTAAGAGAGTTGTCATCAACTTACTGACTGTATTATTTGGCTGATTTCCACTCTAATATCATTATTGTTAGTTAAAATTGTTTTAAAATATCTGAAACAAAATTTAAATTTTGTTTTAAAGTTTAATCAGTTCTGTCACTCTTTATTATGAATCTAAAGTGTTTGGTAAAAGAAATCACAATAAAATAAATTGTACTCGGTTATGACAAACCGAACTAATAACATTTCCCACCTTTAGAATATTTTATAAAACATTTAGCTTGTGTATGAAAGGTAAAAATAACGTTTATGTTATTTGTCATACACCATTCTCTTCCAGCTTTGAGCAGTTTTGTATCAACTTCTGCAATGAGAAACTTCAACAACTGTTTATAGAGCTGACCTTGAAGTCTGAACAAGAAGAGTATTTGAGGGAAGGAATTGAGTGGGAGCCAGTAGAGTATTTCAACAACAAAGTTATTTGTGATCTCATTGAAGAGAAGCACAAAGGTTAGTGGACATTATTAGTAAAAATGTCTAAATCATCTCCCTATGAGCTATTTTTTTATACTAAGTTAAATATGGTGATAGTATTTAAGAAATGGTCATTTAAAGGTTGAGTTTTGTTTAAATTAATAACTCATAAGTTAGATTTTAATGTGTCGAGGATGCCAAGTTGAGTCATTGTGGGGCACATTGTTCAAATTTCAGTTGAGAGCTTGTGCTTGTGAGTTGTGACACCACTGGTTTGATATGTTATCTAAGTCTACTTTTACCTTTTGTGTAATGTAGTTGGCATTCATTACTTTCTAACTACTACAAAGAGTGCATGTCACACCATCAATAAAATTGCTCTCCATTGTTTGGGGTGCGTCTCACTCTTATGTGGCACTTCATCAACCCAATCCACCTGTAGTTGAAGGACTGATCTCTTAGGGAGGAACTTTCAAATTAAAAATAACTTATCAAAGTCTCTTTTAAAATTATCTAAAATAACTGAAAAATAAATGTTTTTACATCCATTACTGTTTCCAACCAATGGCCTGGCCTGGGTCAGCTTTTTATTCGAGTTATATATTTTTCCACTACCGGCTGGCTAGGCCTGTCGTAGCCTCATATGCCTTAAAATCTATCTTAAGATTAAAACAAACACGACATCCATTCCCCAGCCTTTGATTTTTCATTGTTAAATGGTAAACCCATATTTTCATCACTGATAAATTTTCAGCCATGCCGGGAGTTGAACCCAGAACCCTTAGCTCAGTATGCAGACACTCTGTGGGAAGGTGTCGGACACTGAAGAATAATATCAATAACCAATATGGGATCGATGAAAATAAACACTTAAAAAATAAATACTTGCAAAATAAATACAAAATAAGCTTGATTTTTTTAAGCAAAACTCTAAACACCTATCATTGTTACCATTGCCTGGCCATTTTAACCATGTTTAAAAAACCTACAATATCAAACAGACATTATAAGGGGGGTGTAATGACAATTAATTCAGATATTTTAAGCTTATAGCAAGATGAACATAAGGTTTCAATTCAGATTTAGGAAGAGATTTTATCACCCTACATCCTCTATATTAGAGATTTTGAACCTATTTTCATTTCACAGCACATTGAATAAGCTGCTGAAATTGTCAAGGCACACAATTATATTTTAAAGAGGGATTTTATAGTCAAAGTAATGAGGATTTAGCTTTGTCGATAGCGTTTTTGCCTACTGAGCTAGGGGTCTCGGGTTCAATTCCTGGCTAAAAAATGTATCATTGGTGAAATGTGGGTTTACCCTTTCACATTTACAAATTAACGGCCGAGGACTGGATGTTGAACCTGTCCTAATCTTAAGTTAAATAATAGTGTTAATCATGTACTTAGAAAATTTTTATTCCTCAAATTTTTTCTCACCTCTTTTTGATCTTCCTCCAAACTCCTGTGATACACCACTGTGCTGCAGCATACCTTTTGAAAAACGCTGCTCTATATTGCTGGTGATAATGAGTTAGGTGCTTAGAAAATCAGTTTTAAACTATTATAATATAGTATTACTCCCACGAGTTACAATTTTCCATTTGCAGAAGCCCTAGGATCTAAACATATATTGAATCTTGGAGACCTATTTCTGCTGTATTGAATAATATTTGTTGGTAAAGCTCATTAGAAGCAATGCAAATTATTGTTATGTAAAGTAAAATATTTCAAATTACCAAGCAATGTTTGTATATAAATAACCATTAGTGCCAATATAGACCATCATAAAATATTTCTATATTTACAGGAATAATTTCTTTACTGGATGAAGAGTGCCTTCGACCAGGAGATGCAAATGATTTGACATTCCTGGAAAAAATCAATGAAAAGTTGACATACCACCAACACTACATTAGCCACAGGAAAGCTGACATAAAGACACAGAAAATAATGGGCAGGGATGTAAGTATACTTAAGTTTTTGGGTTAGAAAAATTGTTGGCAAACTACTATAGATCAAGCATGTACAAACGCTCCTTGACTGAGGGCCGCATAAGTTCTCAAAGAATTGGCCTGGGGTCGTGCAGCTATAATAAAACCCAAGAGCCTAATTTGTTTATTTCTGCAATTTGAAGTATATTTAAATTTGATTGGGCAGGCCACACAGTATCAATTTGGGGAATCACAAGCGGACAACCCTCCTACTGATGATTCACAGAGATTTCAGCTTTTTATTACTGTGGAAAGATTAATAAAATAGTTTCAAATAAATCCATCTTGCTAATATATTAGGTCAATTTGAAACACATAATGTCAAATGACTTCACACACCTAAATAACAAAACATATCTGCAAAATGGGTTGGTGGTGTAGTTTTTTTTTCAGTATGGCAGCTTTTTAAATATCAGAAATGACCAAAATTATTGTGTTATGAATATAGACCTACTAAGTGGTGAACCCATGAATTTACTTAACAATGCATTAAAGCTACTATATGTATTGTTTTACTCTTGGGGATTTTGAGGAAACCTTTATGTGTGGAATGATAAATATTTTGAATATCGTATCTTAGAAGGTTTTAAAATTCAGCCAACACATTTTCTATGGTCTATAGCCTATTATTGTTTTGCTTAATGTTTTAAACTTTTATTCACATTATATGTGTGTTCATGGAGGGGAAGTTGCATAGTTTACTCCCTTCTTCCTACCTCTGACTGCGCTACTGAAACTTTCCATATAAGCCATGCTGTTGCAGAAAAACAATTTAAAAAAAAATCACCTATGTATATAATAATAACATATATGTAATTAGATCTAATAGCAATAAGACAATCAAATTTTAAACAAATGTAAATTAAAATAGTAGGCTACGGTAACCATCTTATTTCCCAATTACAAATATCTTGGACTAAACACAATAATTGTTGATTTTGCAGGAATTCCAGTTGATTCATTATGCTGGTAATGTGACCTACAATGTCAAAGGATTTCTGGATAAGAACAATGACCTACTTTTCAGAGACCTTCGTGATGCTATGACCAAAACTAAAAACTCAATCACACAGGTATGTTTGATTTATAAACAAAGATTTGATATAAAAAGGGTGAAGGACAACGTATGTGACCTTGAATGATAAGAACAGACAAGACAAGTCTCAGCCAGTTAAATAAAAGGATTACATACTTAGAAATTTTTAAAAAATGTAGAAAAAACATGGTATTGTGGTTTTGAACATCAGTTAAATATATACACACACACATACGCACACACCTTTAGGGAAATTTCTTTAGAGTGCTGTTAAATGAATAAATATATTCATCTGCCTCACAAATAAGATTGTTTAACTTTGGAAAATGATAATTTAACAAATTTAAACTCTCAGAAAAGAGCATAGTTTTCTTATAAAAAACATATACTTAACTGTGAATGGACCCTCCTCAGTGGCTGCGTGATCTGACATGCTACTCTTGCAGTAGATTAGACTGCTGATGGTGGGGATATGAGGTTCGAATCTTGGTCGGGTGTACTGAGGTTTTTTTCAAAATTGTTTTCCACTCTCCCTCCACACAAATGTGGGTACACTTCCTATAAATATAGCCTCCCTATCCCTAAAACCATTTGCATAATTAGTACCTAAGCATATATCCCGAACGGGTAGTAAGACGTGGTGATAAAAAAAACTGTGAATGGAAAGGGTGACAAAAAAAAAAGTGTGTAATTAATTGTGTTATGTAACATGGGGAGAGGGCTCATAGACAGTGTTAGGTGGTGTTACCGGCCAATAAGATATGTTGCAATAAGATGGGATGGATATGTAATCTACAGAATCTCTTCCAAGCAATTATCAAACGCCTCTAGATGAGTGCTTTGGAGTTCCCTGGAATCAGGCCGTCTTAAGTGTCACTTGGTGCTTTGCATCTTACTGTTCGGAATATATATATATATATTTACATGGAGGGAGTTTGAACAAGTAAGTTAGTTTATAGAGGAAGTTTACCAATATTTGTGAGGTGAGAGAGAAGGAAATGATTCAATTAACACCAGCTCAGTACACCTAAGACTCAAAACCCCAACCTTCCTATCAGCGACAAACCAGACAAGTTGAGATCGACACCATTGTCTGTGTGTGTCAATATGAGTTCCTTCTTATTGAACCATAAAAATACATTAAAAATAAATATATTATTTTGTATACTGCAGCTAGTGAATATATTTGACTTTAATGTGGTTACATTTAAAGTTTTGTTATTGGGTATCTTCTGGACTGAAGGGTTGCCAGATATAATAATTTTTTCGATATTAGAAGGTTATTTACCCAGCAACAACATGCATACAATATGGTCACTATTCAAAGAAACACAATATGTCTCATAGAAATGCATAGACTTTTTGAACTCTTGAAAACTATGCTGAGTATTATCAGTTAATGGAATAGTGATATTTAATTAGTCTCTTGGTCATTTCCTTGTTAATAGAGTTTTCTAGATTATCCTGTGTTGGATATCAAAGTATTTCTCAAGTAAAATTGTTTGAAAGTTTTAAAATACATATTTTCCTTTTATATAGTCTTAATGCATTTAATTTGTATACCTTTCTTAAAGGAAATTTTCCCAGTGAGTGAGTTGAACAGCAAAAAGCGGCCAGAAACAGCCATCACACAGTTTAGAGATAGTTTGAACAATTTGATGAGCATCCTAATGGATAAGGAACCTTCCTACATTCGTTGTATCAAACCAAATGACTTCAAAATGGCAGGTAAATGGGAACTTTATTTAATTTAGATCCTAAAAATTAACATGGATTCAGAATTTGTTTTTCTAGACAGTTACTGTCACTTTTAATGTATGTACTCTAAAGAGTAAATAATTTGAAATCACGAGAACATTGAAAAGAGGGGTAGTTAGTTAAAGTTGACATAAGCGTTTCAGCCCTCAATTTATCTTTGTTTAGTGAAATTTAGCTTTGTGTGCTTGTATATATCAATTTATCGATTCTACTCCTTTAACATGCATTGAGCATTGAGTCCTTCTTTGTATAAAAAGTTAAAAATACGTTATAGAAAAAGCATTTTTTTTACTACTATGTCTTAAATTAGCTACCCTAATGAGTTATGGAAGAGGTTGAATCTTGAGGAAATGTACCTGCAATTGTATTAAGGGAAAGTGGGAGAACATTTAAAAAAGAAACACATTCAGTATAACTGGCCGAGATTTGAAACTCGACCTCATCACTGACAAACCAGATAAGTTTCTATGACCATTAATGCAGGTTAGGTAGATATTTGTTAACATTGTGTCACAAAATAAAATAGTTGAGATTATTTATAGAACAAATAATATTAAGGATGTTGCCTACCTGTGTTATCATGCCAAGTAAAAATAGGATTTCCCATGTTAATGTATTTACGTTCTATCCGACAGGTTTCAAAAATAAAGCATTGAAACAAAAACTATAAAAAAAGATTTTTATGATCCTTATAATAGGCTTACACTAACACAAAATAATGTTTTTGATATTAAAATATTTTTTCAAATCGTATACAATTCAACAAAATGATCAGTATGAATCTTCCTCCCAGGATGTAGATTAAGAAAGTGTTTGGAAGCATATGTATTTCTATAATAGGAAAAAAGAAAGAGATAACTTTGAAATTCAAGTCAATGCTGTCCAAGCGTAAATAGCAAATAGTGTGTTTATACTCATCCGTGGAAAGGGAGAAGTATTATCAGCACGAAGACAATAGGCCTCATAGGCTGAACTAATAATTTTCTTCCTTCTTTAGTGTTACTAAATAATTGGTTTAGTTACATATTGCCCAGGCTGAAACCTTAGAATTTAATTTTGTAACTTTATAACTAGGCAACATATTTGAGCTTTGTTAATTTGTTTTAGGGCAATTTGATGACAAGATTGTGACTCACCAAGTTAAGTACCTTGGGTTGATGGAAAATTTGAGGGTGAGAAGAGCTGGCTTTGCATACCGCCGACCATACGAATTGTTCCTGAACCGTTACAAGTGTCTGAGTCCTGTAACATGGCCCAACTTCCGTGGGCCTGCCAAAGAAGGAGTTCAAGCAATAGTAAGCCATTTGGGCTATGATAAGGACGAGTACAGGATGGGCAAGTATGTATATTGAGCCTATGCTCCATGTTATAATTAATTAATGACATGTTGTTTCATATTTTAACCCTTTTTCTTATTCAAATATTCAGTAAGTTTCATTTAAATGGGTTTGTAGTAATCTTTATATTTTGTCGTTTTTATGTAGAGTTTTATTAATAATTTTGAAAAATCAAGTTCTTTGAGTATTTGCAGCAGAGGGGTTGATGTTTATATCCTATTTTAAGTATATCAAATTAACCTTCTAATTTAATTAATTAGACTTCATTTCATGTAACAATCATACAAATTTGCATTATTAAAATAAGAGAGTTTTGGGGCAGTATTCAGAAAGTGTAAATAGGTGGAAAGTTAGTGAGGGTAGGGGCGGAGGAAAGGCAGTTACCTATGGTGGAAGTTCCCAAACAAAAGATAACAATTTATTCTGAACATATGATGTCCTTCTTTAGGCGATTTTATTATTTGTTTTGGAACATAATTGAGGTTGTAGGTTAGAACTGGTTGTTAAATCTAAAAGTGTAGAAGGCAGAGATAAAGTGCGTAAGGAAAGGGATCTCTTTGTAGAGCCATTATAACACAAATAGCTGAGTGCAAGACTGTATTAAGGACACACTAGTCAAAAAGTTTACTAAGTACTTCTTAAAAACTTCTTTGGCACCTCTCTTTGGAATTGTGTTGAGGTCAGCAGCTACACTCCAGATGGTAGGAGAATTAAAGGGTTCCTCTTTAATGAAATCGAATTGTAAAAAAAAAAGTTACTATTTGTCACAAATAATTCCAATATATTTATTTAATATTTTATATATTAATTTATAAGTTATTAATAATATTATAGTGTTAATAATTCAAATTAATTAATAATTAAATTTTATATATGTTAATATTTATTTAATTATCATGAAAATATTTATTTATTTATTTACTATAGCTCAAATTTCTAATTTTTTAAATTAAAAAAACAAGTAATTTTTGTTTTCAAACAATATTATTTTGATTGTAAAAGAATTAATGCTATTGATAGTTAAAATATTATTTTACTAACTTAAATAAATAATTAATTTTTATTTACGTAGTTAGGTTTTAGTACAAAATAACTCAGATGTGACTCAACATGACACTAAGTAACTTTCTAAAAAGCTCACTCGAAATCAACTTGAGGGAAAAATAAAAACTTGTGCTTTAGATCCCCTAGTTGGGGGTGTTATATACATTGTATATGATATAAATAAATTACTAGCATTGACTCAAATGAGGAACACAAAAATATGTTATTAATAATACTTTTAGTAAGAGTTTGAACTTGAAAAAACATTCCTTTTAGATACTTCCCTTATTATTTTAGACAATATAAGAGAAGGTCTACTGAAACTTTTATCCTTACATTAGTTGACAAGTTTGAAACAATGGTACCTAGGCTATTGGCCAATTTCATGGCACAAACAAAATGTATTTTGTTTTTTGTTTGTCATAGGACCAAAATATTTATTCGGTTCCCTAAGACTCTGTTCACAACAGAGGACGCATTCCAAGCCAAGAAGCATGACATAGCCGCCATTATCCAGAGTCATTGGAAGGGTCTGATGCAAAGACGGCGCTATAAAAAGATGAAAGAGTCTGCTGTCATCATCCAAAAATGGATAAGAAGGTTTTTAGCCCAGAGGCTTGCTGAAAAGCGGAGGAAGGCTGCCATTGTTATTAGGAGGTTAGGAGTCATTTCATTAATTCAATAGTACTTTATAGTATTAAAAAATGTAGTAGAATATTATTTTCTCAAAGATGCAAACACTTTTATATCATTATTAGATCCAGAAACTTTTACAAACTAAATATTTTATTGAAAAAAAGCTTGAAAATAAAATATTAATTATTTTGGTAAAAATTTAATTGGTGAGCAAGATGACTAATATAGTCCGCCATCTAGTCTGGTTTTCTGATGTCAAGGAGGATGAGGTTCAAATCTCAGGTGAAATAAGGATCGGCTTTCTTAAATAATTTCCCACCTTTCCTTCACAAAAATGTGGCTACATTTCCTATAAATACTATCTTGCTCATTCCCACACATTAGCATAGTTAAAATATGTATAGCATAGATGAGAAGAAATATGCAGATGAAATAAAAATGTTGAAATATTATCTATATTAAATGTTAAACACTAATATATAGCTGTGCATAGATTCATCAATGGTTTCATCACACGCAACGGCCCAGAGACGGAAGAAAACAGAGCTTTCATGGAACTTGCTAAAGCTCAGTATTTGTTGCGACTATCGAGAAGCCTTCCGCAGAAGTTATTGGATAACTCTTGGCCCCCTTACCCTCACGTGTGCAAGGAGGTAAAGTTGATTCAACTTTGAGATTTCATTAAAGAGGATAAAGGAGGCAATCTGCATGTTTTGTTACAATCAGAAAGTTTGCAGTTCACTTCTAATCATATACCCTTATTTCAATTCTTCCAAATTTTGTTATGTCACTTTTAGAAAGTGTATGCTGTCTTCTTTATACATAGTTCAATATAATTTCATAGATGTTTCAAATTTAATGAAACCCACTTCAGTGGCAGCATGGTCTAAGGCCCTACTCTTGCAGTAGACTAGACTGCTAATAACTAGGAGATCGAGGTTTTAATTTCGGCTGAGTGTACTGAAGGTGTTTTTTTTCACTCACTTTCCACACAAATGGGGTAAACTTCCTTTAAATATAGCCCTCCTCATCTCTAAAACCATTTAGTGTAATTAGTACATAAGCATATATCCTGATGAAGTAAGTAGTAAGACGTTATGCTAAAAAAACTTTAATGAATAAATTATTAAATATTATTTTTAATATCTAAAATAGACAGCTAAATTAAAAGTATGATTCAACAGAGCAATCAAAATAAGAAAGAAACATAATAAAAGTAATAAAAATGTAAAAATAAACAAAATAAATGCTGCATAACAACATGGCTAATATTCCATTACTGTTGCACCTTAAATTGTTTTAGTTTTTACATTTCATTGAGAATAAAATAATATATTTTAAGATTAAAATTCCAATATCACTATTTCTAGTTTCAGTGGGCACCATGTCATATGAAATGTTATAATCCAGCTGTCTTCAATCAAGTACAATTAGGTAAATGTGTGATGTTTCAGGCATCTTATCACTTACAACGAATGCACAAGAGATGGCAAGCAAGGAATTATAGAAAAGCTCTTGCTCCGGAGAAGAAAATACAATTTGAGCTCAAAATACTTGCAGAATCATTGTTTAAAGGTAAGCTGGGGAAAACCCTATTTGTTAGCAATTATCGCTATCTGGTTATTTCCACCCCTCTTTTCCCCATATTTGCTGTTGGGTGGGGACCAATTTCTGAGAATTTTCATCTCTTATACCTAGCACCTTCTACATTAGCAGTTTATTATGTCTCTCTCAACAACATATCATCCATGGTGTACCTAAAAAATAAGTACCACAATAGGCTAAATTTGGAGCTGGACCTCCACTTGAAAGTTCCAACTAGAAAACCAGATATCGAAAATTGTGCCAAGCCATGCAGCCACAACCCTCTTATTGAAAAACTTTGGGATTCATAATATATTACCTACAGAATTACAATTCAAATTTTTGATTTGAAAATATTGTGTTTATGTTGTTGTTTTTTCTTTATTTTTGAACGAATTTGTGAAGAAAATGTATACAACCTTTTACAGTAAAATTATGTTTTTTTAGCTGGTCAAAATGATTCTCAATAAGAGATAATATTAAGGCTATACCAGTAGAATTCTCTCTAACTAGGTTTGTACATTTGAAATATTTTTATCATGGATATTTTTTCCCACTAGATTATATAGATCAATAATTTACCGAGTGGTCATCTTTTCTAAAGCCTGTAAATTGGAATTTTTTTATCTTGGAGGTACATTAAACTTTTATTCATGGCCGCTGGCAGGGGTGTCGCGCAGGGAGGGGTTGAGGGGTGTCACCCCCCTCTCCAATGTTGGTTAAAAGCTTTAAAGCTGGGAATTTTGTGAAATTTGAGATCTGGAGTTGGGAAATTCTAGGCTTATTCTGTACCCCATTACTTTCTATTATGAAAGTCGTTAACCACAGACTTGTACAGACAAATTTAAAATTTTCCAACTGTTGATCCCTACTCTACAAAGAATTCCAACTTCAAAAATCGTCTCGTCAAACATTTAAAGGAGATTCCTTGTTAAGTAGATTGTAGACATCTTAGATAATCAAGTAGTCTAGTAGTGCCGTTATCAGTAGGCAGAGACAACAGCCGGCGAGAGTATGCTGAATGCGGTATGGAAACGAGTCAGAAGGGAACATAAGCTGCCCAGTAGCAAAATTTCACTCATTCAGCAATGCTTAAAGTGGCAACATTGTCAGCCAATGTTTTATTTATGGTTTAAGGTTTTAGTTGTGACTTTCGTGGCTGCTAGACTGTCACAGTTTTATGATTCAAATTATCATATGTTGTATAGCTAATGCTTTAATAAATTTTGAAGGGAAGGCATAAATGCAGTGAATGTTACACAACATCTTATTGTTTTCTTATCAAAAGCTCTGACTGATGAAATGAGGACATTAAGATTAGTGTTAATGTTTGACTTCTGAAATACACACTAATTTTTCTAGCAAGTATCCATACTAGTTTGAATAGAACTGATGTGTCTTATTTCATTGTTCATTAAAATAGGCTTTCATGAAAGCAATTTAAATATGCTCAAAGCAACAATGAAGGAAGAGGAGTAATAGGGCTGTGTTACATTGCTATATCTCTTATAATTTTTCAGATTTCATCAAACAAAAAATTAGGTTTTTTTTCCCACTTTAACAGTTTCAAATTTGGGATACATTTTTAAATTAGTTGTTTAGTGTTTGATTTGAATGAAATTTAGTATAACCATGTTGTTTAGCGTGCTGATTTCAAATTTGGCATAAGTTGTGTAGTAAAATGTCACGGGCTAAATTACAATGTGTTTTGAATAGTTTATTGGCGTGCCAGTATTAACATTTTAGGCAACTTACATGAAGTTATGAAGCAGGACATTGGTAGACAGGTATCAAAATACTGTAGAAATATCAATACATTCAATTTTTTATTGTTTATTTTACAATTGAAAATGTTTTTAAATAAGAATGGCCAAGTTGCTAATTTTTTGATAGAGTGATGAGCGAGTTCTACATCTCCGGGAGTTTACTAGTTAAATATTGCTTCCAAATGTTATAATAAAGTAGTGGTTTCCAACTTGGGGGTCGCAGCATGCTTTGGGTGGGTTCACAATATAGAGGTTTTAGCTTTATATTTACTTTTTCAAGGATTTTAATGATTATAAGAAGATGCAAAATTCTAATAGAAACGTAAGTTGTTAAAGTGCTAAAAACGACCTAGTTACTGCTTAGGTTCCTTTTGGCTATCCATTTTGATAGCTTCTTGCTGACTTGTTTACTGTGGTAGCCTTGTAATGCTGCTAGCATAATATAAAATCATTCACCGACCCCGGGTTTATTGATTCTATTTTACTACATATTAGTCGCATATAATTATTATTATAATGATTAAAACAAGCATTAGTGGACATGCAGGTTTAATGTCACGTTCTTTTGGTTTGGTTTGTTGGTGAGGGTGAAATAAGGCTTTTAATTCTGGGCAGCGGTAGTTTATCCTAATATAACTCCAAGCAAATAAGTGTGCATTTCCTCCCAATTTTACCTATCCCACTGGTGTAGCTAACTGTAGATAGTCAGTAATACACAGTGAAAAAAACTTAGAAACTAGGATTCAAACGCTTTTAAGTTATCAAAGGGTCACGATGGCCGCAGAGAGAAAAGTTGTGGTCATAAACTACAATATGTTGGAAACCATTGTAGTAAAGTCAGTTAAATTTTTTAATCTAAACTTCACGATTTGAACAATATCTGCAAATCTAAATAAATATATTTAAGCTCAATTGGATATTTATCTCAGATGCAGGTAAACTGAAATAAAGAATAACTCAAGTTGCACTGAAAAAGCCATGTAGCTTTAAAAATCCAGTATGAACAAATAAACAAGGCTGTCGCCGGGGGATGGTGGGGTTGGGGGTTCACCCCAAAATTTTATGAACAAAGTGGCTTTATTTATGGTTCAAACAATATAAAGATTAAGATACAAGTACAAATTATGGGGTAGTGTTACCATAAAAAGCATTTCAGAGAGCTTCTAGAGGTGTTTAATATTTAGAATTTTTTCTAGCCTTCAGCAGTTAGGGGGTTATGTTGCCATAAAAAAACACTTCAGATAGCTTCTAGAGGTGTTTGATATCTAGAAATTTTCCTCCCCTTCGGCAGTTAGGGGGTTATAGTGCCATAAAAAACACTTCAGATAGCAGATATTTAAAAAAAATTCCCAGCCTTCGGCAGTTAGAGGTTTATGGTGCCATAAAAAGACCCTTCAGAGAGCTTTTAGAGGTGTTTAATATCTGGAAATTTTCCCAGCCTTTGGCAGTTAGGGGGTTATGATGCCATAAAAAAAACCTTCAGATAGCTTCTAGAGGTGTTTAATATTCAGAATTTTTCAAGCATTCGGCACTAAGGGGGTTATGTTAATATAAAAAAAACACTTCAGATAGCTTTTAGATGTGTTTAGTATTCAGAATTTTTGCTAGCCTTCAGCACTTATGGTGTTATGATGCCAAAAAAACAACACTTCAGATAGCTTTTAGAGGTGTTTAATATTTAGAATTTTTCCTAGCCTTCGGGAGTTATGGTGTTATGTTGCGAAAAAAAACCACTTCAGATAGCTTCTAGAGGTGTTTAATATTCAGAATTTTCCCTAGCCTTCAGCAGTGAAGGGGTAATGTTGTCATATAAAACACTTCAGATAGCTTCTAGAACTATTTATCAATTAGAATTATTTCAAGCTTCCGGCAATTGGGGGATGTGCCCACCAAACCCCTTCTGAAATTATTGGCTAGCTATGGACTCGCAAATAAATAAATAAATTTAAAAATACAGTTGCCTAAAAGCTTGGTTCAAGGCTTGATTATCACCCCAGATAAAAAAAAATTGGGAGTTTCCTCCTGCCCCCTCCCCCCCATTCTCAACATTGCCCTTCTTGTACTCTCCTTTGCTACTTGGGAATTTTTATAATTTCGAAATGCTTAGAGTTGGGGAAAAACACTGCTCTCCCCCCCAAATATATTTCGTGCAACGCCCCTCACCGCTGGTTTAGACCTTATACAAATGTAAAAAATTGCCTAAAAAGAGGATGAGAAATAACATTGTGGAAAAACATCTCCAGTAATATAAAACACAAACAATATTTAAGGTTTACAAGAGCAAGAATCATCATCTAACTCAAAGTTCAGGGATAAGTAAAAAAGTTTTTCAAGATTGTTTTCCTACATTAATGTAGGCAATTTTTACTACAAAAACATAATTCTAATCTCATATTAATCAAGTTGACAAAATGTTCGGAAATGTCTTCAAAACCTAGGTGGATAAAAGTAATTCATTACTTTGAAATATGAGCAGCATTTAAATTGAATTAGAGATTAATGTGTTCCTAAACTTATTACAGACAAGAAGAAGAGTTATGAGAAGAGTGTTGGACCATTTTTCATTGATGACCGGCTAAACGAAGAGCAAAAACCTTTGAGACAGAGCTTTGAAGTTAACAACCTTCAGTCTGGTGAGAAAATACTGGTACGTACCAATTTCAATAGTAGTTTATAGATTACTTTGGTACGTATTACAGATATATAAACACATTTAAGCAGAACATGACATCCACTCTTAATTTTATCTCCATCAATACACATAAATAGAATGGGCGAGACCACCCTTTGGGATGTGTAAACTATATGGCTGCAAAGGCCCCTCCCCCTGTGTTGGAGGCCCTACGCTTGCTTAGGAGACAGAAGGAAAAACAAGTTGGGCTGGGAAATTCTGCTTATGTGCTCATATAGTGGGCTCCCTATTAGTCAATCTAGCAAGCACTGTCAGTGTTTTAAAATAAATAAAAACATAATCATGTGGTTAGATTTATTGAACAAGTGAAGCAAATTTTCTGTTTTAACTCCATCAATTAGCATTTGTCTGTCTTGTCGGGTTTGTCTCATTATACGTTTTGAATACACTAACTGATTTATCTCAAACTTGGAACAGTTGTTCCTTGGACCTTTAAAAAGATGTTTAAAAAATGGCTTCCAGCATTAATTATTATGTGTATTTACTTACCTTTTAAGGAATTTCCTGATACCTCATAAAAAAAAGAGGTATTAAATGCACACTACTGTAATAAAATTGACCATTATTTTGGGGAGTCACGACTAAGCCCATGGTCTCTTATCACCTGTTCATAAAACATTTCCTTTAAGTTTAGTTTGTTCTGAATTTTGTCAACATGGAGATAGGCTAGTAGTAATATGTTTTTCTTTGGCGTGATAGAATAAAGATAAAAATACTCATTTACTTTCTTACACTACAATAGCATGGTAGAGTTCCAGGTCTAACTCCACCGAGAGTACAGTTGATGTTGTTCTAGAAATTATAAAGAGCATTCATATTTATAAGTTAACACACTCAACTTATTCTAAATCATTATAATCCTAATAAAGATAGTAAAAAACTAGAAAATATGTTGTATCACATTGTTATACAATGTTTTATATAATTGACTCAGTATTTGCCTTGTAACAAAGCATTGATGTCACTTTACAGTTTTGAAAACTTACATATTCATTGAAGTGGTAAAATATCACTACACAAAAACCATGGTTTCAGATTCCAATTATGTGTATAGGTGCTTATTTTAAAATAAGAAAATTAAAAAATCAAATATATATATCATGGTACCAGATGGGAATCAAACCTGGGATCTTTTGGTTCATAGCCAGGTGCGCTGACTACTAAACTACTGGGGCTGGTTAGCTTATCGCTTGTGTTTTTGACTCGGGAGTTTGAGGTTTGAATTTTAGCTTAGAGTATTTTTCTTTCAGGAAAATAACAAAGAATTTCTTTTATCCCTGCCCACTTATATCAAGTCATGTTAAGTGTACCCAAAATAGGTATATCTTAAGTGGTATTTTGATTTTAAAAACTTGGAATTACTAAAGTGACAAGCTTATTCCTACCTCCTCCNCACGACACTCTTTTTACAAAACATTATTTTAATAGAAAATATACTATAGGCTCAACAATATATATATATATTAGCCTAATTTTCTTAGTAAAAATATTTCAGAAATTAAACACATATTTTTAATGGGCAAAATTAATGGAATTTTACTATATTATTAGTATTATTTTATAAGAATTGATATTTAAGTGACAGCTCCAGATCACATATATATTGATGTATGCATATGATGCGTGATAGTTGTGGTAATAACGTCTTTAGCTCTCTGCACGCTCTTTCTGTGAACATTAGACTGTAGATTAGAGTGGTGGTAACAACAGCTAGCAAAAGTTAAGAGATCTACTCTCATGTATCCATTTGCCACACCATATGACTGTGAGACCATGTGTTGAGTTCCTGTCACATTTGGTAAACTTTCACAACAAACACATTTTTTTTCTTTCTTTTAACGGTTTTAATATGATTGAAAAACAAACATATAAACTAACTGTTTGTATGTTTCATTTTGTGGACACAGTGTTTGTGGCTCACTTAAAAATTATTTTATTAACTAAAGCTTCTAAAAGACTGCATTCTCTTCATATTTTTAAAAATGGCGAACTTGGTGAAATAAGCTGGGTTGACGTCACACAAACTGTATTTGGTTGTGTTGATGTGTATGTGCTAACATACGTTTTATTTTGAAATTATTTTGTATGGCTCTTTCTGTGAGTTATAAAAATCAAATTATAATTTATGGTGGCCAGTTATAGCATCTCGTCTCATATACAGTACTATTAGAAGCCTTTGTTGACATTTTGTATTGCTAATATAATATAACTAAGAAAATAATAACTATTTCCAAATAGATTAACATTAGTAACGTTCAACCAATATTTGCAATAAAAATTTTCTGTTAGTTGTCAACTAACACAATTACAAGGTTATAGTTTGAAAAATAATATTTGTATTATTTTTCAGTATGCTAGCTCTGTGATCAAGTACGATCGTCATGGCTACAAGCCCAGAGAACGAGCTCTCCTCTTGACCAACAAAAGAGTGTATTTGTTGGAGGGTAAAACTTTCAAGATAAAGCACAACCTACCCCTGGAGTATGTCCTCGAGCTTGTCCTCACCACCGAGTCTGACAACCTTCTACTCCTCAGGATACCTCCAGATATGAAGAAAGATAAGGTAACACATTGATAATAAATTTTATCACATCTGCACTGGGGATAATACTTACTCAACATCAAGATAGTCTGGTCTGCCAGTAATTGGGAGTATAGGGCTCAAATCATGGCTGGGTATATATATTGCTTCGAAATATTTTCCCACACTATCTTTTTTTTTCTCAGATGTGGGTCCTTTACCTCTAAATTATACTTTCCTCATTCCCACCCCAATAGTGTAATTAAATGTGGGGGTTCTAAATGGGCAGTAAGACGCAGTGTAAAAATAATTGGTCCCCCTTTTATCCCCAATTTCATCATGTTGCTGCTGGTAACTTAAGTGTGACAGAGACCTTTATTAAAGTTACTATTTGATTATGATGGTAATAGCCACTCTTTTGTGTCAATTTGGCTAAAAGTTTTAATACCAATATTTTGACAAGGTAACATTACCTCTAGCAAAATTAGAACCATTAACATTCAAATTACTACTGCCGGGATATCAGAGAGATAATTTCTTCTTTTGATAAATTACAATTCCTAGGCTAGTGCGGTTTTAAAGAACAATACTTTATCCAAAAAAGTATGTCTTTTCAAATGACTATTTAATGGAGTGCTTAAGTAAGTATAAAAAATTTAAAGAGATTTGAAACCTAGTTGTTTAGCTTAGTAAGCCAACCTCTCTACTGCCTGAGATTTACTCCTTGTCAGTATCAGTTTTTCTAATTTCGCACAATCACTCTATCTGAATGTATTCTGAAAATACATGTGTTTGAATTAAATATTTATACAGTAGGCTAGTTCAGAAAAGTCTACTTGGTTTAAAGCCATTACTGTAATTAGGTGGTTACTAGTTGCAAAAGCAATTGTGCTAACCTCTTATGATTAATAAATAAGCTACCTATGCTTAAATCATTAGGAAGAGGCCAATATTATTCGACTAAAATGTAAATGTCTGACCAACAGGGAGATCTCATTCTGGAAGTGGACCACATCATTGAAGCTGTCACAAAAATTGTTGATATCACAAAGAAGCCACAAAACGTTAAAGTCATTGATGCTTCCCAGTAAGTAGCAAACATTATGATAATTTGTATTTCATGTAGTGTAACATTTAAACACAAATCATGCAAGTGGGAGAAAAAACATTTATGTTTTTTTTTCTTTCTATAAACTCCATAGGGTTACATGTTTAATTTTGTTATTCATCGAAACTAGGTTAATATAGTCAAACTAATATTTATATATA
>CABFVX010000928.1:130145-150407 GCA_902151425.1 Timema shepardi
GGGGGGGGGGGGGGGGGTATCAGAATGTCAACAACATTACCTTCCATCAGGCTCATTCAATCTGGGAGAAGGTGAAGGGGGTTTATTTTACCCCAATCTATAATTCATAATTGTTCACTAGTAATTGAGAGAAAACAAAATAACACTATTGTTTTTATGTACTCTCACATCTTTATAAAATTATGAGATTACTCTATTTTATTTTATCAACTAGTTCTTTATAACCTCAATTACCCACCTATAAATAGGGAAAACCTCTTTTCGCTTTATGAGGTAATTGTATTATATTTGGAAGAAGGTACAGGAAAGGTGGATAGAAACATATAAAAGGGACGAACACAATATAGCTTTTACAATGAAAATAAGAACACAGTTTACACTTTACATTGCTGCATTTCATTGTAAAAGCCAAATTGTATTCATCCCTTTCCTATACCTTCTTACAAATATAATATATAATACAACAACCTCTCTATAGCTAATTTAAACATTTTAAAATTTTGCAGTCCATACATAAATGTTTAAAAAAAACACGTGCTATACAAAAAAGGGGTGCCTTAAAAAAGTGAGGGCTCATGGCCTATAAATTCTCAAAACTGGCCCTGAGGGGAACCAACACAAAATTAACCATGGGAATACACATATTTTGTTGATAAGATTTTATTGATTGATCTTATTTTTAATCAAAGGAATTTTAACGATTTAATCTATAGATAATATTTATTACAACCTCTCCCAATTAATTCAAATGAGATTTGAACTTCGACCTCACGGTTAGTGAAAAAAGTATTTTAGTTTGCTACGTCTTCTTTAAACAATATATTATGTATACTAAAGTAGATAACTTCCTTTAAATAATGAGATAATGAATTGTCTTATTTGGTCTTATTCCAAACCAAGAGTATTTGGTTCAATTCCCTCCATGTTCGATAAAATGATTATTGTTAAAATAGGGATTTTTCCTATCGCAGTGACGATTTTACAGCTGGGGTTCTTGTTGTGACTTGTGGAGTAAGCTAGTTTATAATTCATGTGCCGATATAATTAGTTGGTTAATAAAACGCACATTATAATCAGTTTTAAAAGTGTATGTAGGAAATAATATAAAATGCCTTCAATTAGTTTTTATTTTTCAGAAAGAGGAAATTCCCGAACTATAATGAATTCATCTAACCCAGACAGACTTATCTTAATCACTGGATACCTAAGTTAACTCCCTCCTCTCCCCTTCCTAACAGTGAACCAGCTGTATGGTAGCATTAGAGGGAGAAACTAAACCTAGAAAGAGAAGGCTATATGCTAGTCATCACAACTGTCACTTATTGCAGATGTCAGGAACAAGGACCTAAGTACACATTTCTTAGTATGCGATAAACATCTAAAAATGGTAAAAAAACACACTCTCACTCCTAATGGCAACAAGATTACCTTCCACAGGGGTCATTTGGTCTTGGAGGGGAGATTACTTCACCACATTCTATTATAAATTCATCACTTGAAATAACATTTTTAGTAAGTCCATTTTTTCAACCACTGGAATACCCTTAAGGCTGAATTTTAAAATAAATTATTTATTTTATTTTGAAATTTTGAATTCAATTTCTTTTATCACTATTATGACTACCTCGGTGGTCAGAGCTATTGGCTATAGATTGAGAGTGCCTGGGTTTAATCCCCAGCGCTTCAAGATTTTCTGTGAAGCTGTAGGCCTGGAATGGGGTCAACTCAACCTTGTGATGACAAATGAGCTAATTGAACAAAACAGTAATGGCTCTGGTCTATAAAACTGAGATTAACAGCTAAAGGGTTTGTTGTGCTGACCACATGACACCCTCTACCTGCAGATGTTGGCACTATCTTTAAAAAAAAGATTGCTTAGTTGGTATGGTTTAAATGCGGGCTGACATCATGGAGCTTAGAGCTATTATGGTGTATAAGATTAGAAAAACCTAGTAACCGAACCACAGACGATTAATTTACAACGTAACTGAATATGAATTCACATAAAAAAGTCAAAGTTTATCTACTTGAGTTAAACTTTTATTCATGTGTTTACTGTGATTTAGTTTAAAGATTCATCTACAGTTCAGTTAAAATCCCTTTGGAAAATACTAAACATTTTGTCTGCGGACATTTACTATTTTATTAGTGTTTACCCGCTTCAGAGACCGAATAGTATGAGGCGTCTCTCTCGTGTTAGACTGGCCTGATTATGATGTAGAGATCGGGGTTTGAATCCCAGACGGCTCTTTTAAAGGAGGGTTTTCCTAAATGGTTCCACTTTCCTTTCATGCAAATGCGGGTAGATTAACTATAAATGGTTTCCTTCCTCATCCCTAACCTATTAGAGTAATTATAAAATATGTGTATAAACTTAACAGGTAGTAAGCCACAGTGATATGAATAAATAATATTATTCTAGAGCTTTAGTTATTGATAATATCTAAGTTATCTAACGTGACAGCCGGACTTAATGAAATACATGAAAGTAGATCTAGATTTTCTGCCAGATGAAAATTGGACTTTGGTAGCTATTGCCTATGAGAAGGCCAAGGTCATAAACAAGTCTACCCAAGACAAGAAATCAATATGTTGTCTCTATCAGCATATTAAATGAGAAGTTACCAATTACTGCCTGGAGTCTCGGTCAATCAAAGTGGAGTTGGTGAATATTGACAATAGAAAGAAATGTCTAACAATTCCTTTAATTTACTTTATTAGTAAAATTAGCCCTTACATTTAAAGTTTTCATATTTCCACTTATTTTAATATTAAACTAAACCCTATAACATAATGTTATGCTGGACAAAGAAACACAGTATTTTGAAAATCATGTTTAATAAAGTTTATTTTCAGCATACAACTTAGGCTAAACTTAACTTCCAATGCAAAATCCCCCTCTAGCTAATTATAAATTTATTTTCAATATGGATGATGTGTTAAACGCACAACACAACTTACTAAAAAAGGAAACCAAAGAACACAAAAAGGGAAAAGAAGGAACCTGGTAAAGAATGATACTTAGATAGGAACATGTAAAAAAAAACACAAAATAACAACAACAAAACACATCAAGGACATGTTCCTATCTGTGTGTCTAATTGTTCTGTGCCAATTTCCTTTCTCTCTTTTGTGATTTTTGGTTCCCTCTTTTAAGAAGTTGCTTTGTGTGTTTCACACTCTCTCTTGATGAGTTTCGAAAGAATAAGACCTAGATCGAGGAAATGGGCGATATAACAATTAATTTTCTTCAAGAGGCAGCCATTTCCTCTATTGTCATTTATTGTCCAATGACAGAAATGTAAATTGTGAGCTGATATTCTTTTCATTGCAAAAGCCATAATGTTTCTATTCATCTTTCTTGTACTGTCTTCCAAATATAACAAAATGTACTTCATAAAGTAAGAAGTTTTCCTTAAAGAGAGAGTTTAATTTCCAAGAATTTATTCAAGTGAACAGGTCATCAGTTCAGTTTTAATACGTTCACCAATTAATTGAAATATAGCAGTGCCATATCATCTGTAGATGGATAGTCAATGGAACGTGGGTCCAGCACAAGTGCATCTTTAAAAATCTCCCTTGGTTTTAATTTTTTATAGAAATAGCTTTTAGCTTTAAAAATAAACAGTCACTAGGCCATAAATCAGCCTTGTAATGAAGGTTTATTATTATTATTTAACACAGTATCTTACTACCCATTCAGATTATATGCTTAGGTACTAATTACGCTAATGGGTTAGGAATTGGGAAGGTTGAATTTAGAGAAGGTGAACCCAACCCATATTTGTGTGGAGGGCAAGTGGAAAACCATTTAGGGTACAGTCCCTACCCCTCTTCTATGGCTACAAACAACATAGACCCCGACCACCACCACCACCTTAAAGGAAAGAACCGTACTTACCCCATTTTACCGGGAAGTCTGCACCCTAACTACGGACACTCCACACACGTCGTTACAGAGAACTGCTCATTGCTCGAGTTCATTAAGAAAACAAAAACTAAGCCAACGAGTGGCATGTGACCCCTGTGCGTTAGTATGGTATTCCCCAATCTCAAGACGCTGCACAGGGGTCAAGCTTGGAGGAAAAGAGTGAGAAGTGCAATCACGTGTCTCCTTACCCCCTCATGGTTATCCTCACGACGCTGTGCGCAGGTGAAGGTGAGGGGGCCATTTCTGACTTCACTCGTCATGTTATTTCTCCCTACCTATTTTCCCTGCTGTTCAAACTGAGATATAAGCTTGTAGCGTATCAATCAGATTGATTGAACACCTACAAGAAAAAAGTTCAAAATTTATCACTATTTATGTAATTGGGTGCCACGTTGGAGTTATATCAAGATATTGAAGATAAAATACCTCAAAGTTTATACTCTCTCATACGAAAAATACGTATTGCCCTACGTTCAAACACGTGGTTAGTCAAAATAATAATTGTCTTTTGATAATTGCTGTTCTAAATATCAAAGAAGAGGACTAATATTATTATAGTTATGAATAAGATATGTGAATGCATACCCTTGGTTATAAGATGGGGTCAGATGAAGAAACTTACATGCGACCATGCGGCCCTCAAAAAGGTGGAAAATATACATCTATATTATTTCTTTGCGTAAAAATAACAGTGAAAATCAAATAACTAAATTAATACTGATACATTTTGATATAGGATATGTGTGTATAAACTCACCACGGCCAGATGTCTGCAGATATCATTAACTCACTTCTAAAATCACAGGATTATCTATAATGGCGGCTCCACGTGGCACAACACTCGCCTGTTCAGTTGGGGAGATAGCGTGGAAATGGAGGCCGGCGCTTCGATCTCTTGCACAACTGCGCCACTGGTGGCCGACAGAAGAAGCTCGTCAGTTTCTAACTCTTCCTTTTCACTTTCCTCGTTTATCCTTCCTTATTTTTACCTACTCTTCTCAATTCCTTCCCCTTTTCTTTTTTCCTCCCTGTTCATGTCTGATTGTGAGTATATATGGGACGCGCCGCGGGTTCAACTTGTGAGAGCGGTTCTACACAGCTAAGGATCAACAACGAACCGCTGCCGGTGAATTACCAAGACGGGTCATGGAGTCTTGGTCGTCGGAATCGCCTCCATAGCGTCATTGAAGGAGGATGAATAGTCCTATTCTACGCGCTGGTTACGAGGACGCCGCAGCTAGGGTATTGGTATCCGGCGGTCGTCATTAGTCCCTAGAATTTAGTTACTAAGTTAGAAGAAACTTTATTTTGGTTTAACGTGACGCAAATAGTTATTCAGAAGTCCTTTTATTAAATGCAAGAGAAAATGTTTTTTTGAATCTAGTGTCATGTTCAGGACTAGTTAACTTCAATATTGAAGAAGTACCTTGGTTATATTATGCTTTTTTAGTCTGATGGACAAGTCAGATTTTAATGACTCATAAAGTCAATTGCTGAGTGCATTATTGTGTTTTTGGACACTGTCCTAACGCTAAAGCCTCCGGCTTAGAAAAATGTGAATTTTAGTGTTACTGATTTACACTAACTCACAAGTTCCGATAAATCTTGATGGGAAAAATATTCATGACACCCTAAACGTCATGCACATCAGTGCTTTGTTATTGATGGTTATCGCCAGGAAGTCTGTTTCTTTCTTTTGCCTTACGCAGTTCAGTTGTAAATGATAGAGATTTGATTATGCGGTCATTGTCCATGGAAAGTATTAGTTTGGGTGAGCAACCCGTGGAAATTGGCCTATTGTCATAGTGGGGTCCGCGCAGATAATACTATTTTGTTTTGGCCTGTAAATAGGTTCATAAATTTTGTATTAGTTCTAAAGGATGTTAATGTACTATTGAATGCTCTGGTAGTACCGTAAGGGAACATGTCCGGCCATAGTACCTTAATGACGCCTGGCCCTTAGCCATCAATCAGCAGGATTCACCAGCCAATTATCCAACAAATTTAGTGGATCTCTGGTAATATTCAACCCTGCCAAGTGAGACTGTATAAATGTTATATTATAAATTTGTTCTATATTTTGCTTTAACTAATTCTCAAATTACTCTTCTTTTAGAAATTCTACACCCTCTTGCCTGGCCACTGTGTTGCCCAGGTAGCCACAAGTTATCAAGTAATCCCACAAGATTATTTGCCTTGTGAAGAAATTTAATACTCTATAATTTTCTACCTTATTGTAAAACTTGTACATTTTTATGCATTTATTGTTTACTAAATAAAACTACATTGTCAAATTGATATGTTCAGTTTTCTAATTTAGTATAAATGTACTGTGTGTAAGCACAGTGCAAGCTAGTACCCAGAAAGGAACTTCACTCTTTGATGCACATTGGAATTAGGAACTTACTATCATGGAAGTGGTCATAAATGTGGAGAAGTTATATATATATATTTTTATGGAAAAATAGGCAGCTTAAATCCGGTCAAAATTACATAGTAAGTCCAAGTGTAGCTTGGGGTGTTTGGTATTGTTGGATATATATACATTAGACATTTTTGTGATGTTAGGAATATATTGTTAACTTAGCTGATAGAGTAGAAATAACTCAATTAGATTCAGGTCATAGTTACCCCCGCCTCGCGGATTGTTGATTGGGAATAATTTTGTTTATGATCAACTATAAATATAAGAGTATTGTTATGAGCAAAACTTTACTAGTAGGATTATATAAGTATGTTATGTTATACATATACACTTTCAAGATGGGCTTATTATGATCCTTTTAGAGTTATCTTTTTAATGGCTTAGTCCATATATGTAGATGATAGGTTGTATTCATTCTAGCTTACTATATTGAATATTGTCCATTATAAATGGCTATGTTTACATGTGCAATGATAACGTTATCTAGCAATATTAATATGTCCTAGTTAGTTAAATGCGATTCGATCACTGTCTATTAATATTGCCTTGAATTGTTAAGAACTTATATTTTTTGCATGGTACACCTCTTAATATTGTATTATAATTCCTTATGAGACTTATCTTACTCTCTGAAAATAAATAGGCCTTCAGGCCATTATTGATTTCATGTTATTTGTAGGTATTCAAGTTTAGCAAACCCCTATTTCTGAATTATCTGTTGTACTATTTGTTCAGATAGCTAGGTCTGGATACTTGGACTGGGCTTTTTGAGTGTAGCTCAATTAAAGATCCCTGGTGATCTGCCTCTTTGTTGAATTGCAACCTTTCCACTATGGCTGGTTTCTTGGGCATGCGTGGCGTGCTTGTTCAAGTTACCTAAGAGTCTGGCGAGAACGGTTGACACCCAGTTCACCCAACTGATATTCAAACCTCGATCTGCCCATACTTGGAAGTCTAACTCAACACAAAACTAGCGCGTTAGCTAATTACACCACCGATGTGGGGTGTATTGAAGGGCATCTCAATGAAAAGTGTGAATATTGGTGGCAATTCACACCATTAAATTAATATGGTTATAAACAATTTTAACTTCACACAAAGACACAGCCATCAGGCAGTACAAAATAATGGATTACAATAGCAAAAACAAATGATGTAGCAATTACATAATTAAAAACTGAGGGAAAAACTACAATCTTGGAAGAGGTTGGCTGGTATAGTGAATTTACACAAAAGGTGCGACTACACTAGTATGAAGAGCTCCACTTCAGTTCGAGCATTTCAATGGTTAAAGATTCACTCTCATTATAATCTGAACTTTCTTTGTTAATAATTGCTAATTTTTCTATTGCTTCAACCAACAATGCACCCTTTTATCAATCATTGTTATCAATTTTATGAAGTGCGTATAACCCGAACGGGTAGTAAGACGCGGTGCTAATAATAATAATAATAATAATAATTTTATGAACGTGGCCACAGTACTTTTTCCACTCTTCTGCAGTGTATTCTTGAAAGAAGCTTTATAATTTTTTTCACAATTACACCCTGTTGCAATCCATATAATCACTTTTAAGAGCTGATTGCGATTCCTTAAGTGTCGGCACAGTTTTTCTTAGAACATAACATTCGTGGACTTTTCTATGAATTAATGCTTTCTTGAAATCATCTATAAATATTATTTTATTCACTCCCTACGCTTTTCTTTCAGAGTTGATAAAGTCAGGTGTCCTTTTGAAACAAGGGGACATTTACATTCCATCAAAATTGTTTTTACACTACTTAGATGCCTGTGGCTTCACTCGTACAGTCAACTACATTATATTTTAACTTAAACTGTTCTTTCTGGTTTTTCAAAAACACCAACATTATATACAATTTCCCTAACCTGTCCTCTCAAAGAACATCCAGAAACACTTTTGTAAGATGATGCTGGCATTATATATGTTTTTGTTAAGATTCGGATGGACATCTACTATATTATAAAGATAAAGTTGTGCACTTTATTGCATAAAAAATATACATAGTAACAACATGCGGATTTTTGCATTACATTAAATTTGTAAATTTAAAATGAACTACATTAATAAAAAAGTAACAAGTTAATATTTACTTTTTTATAATAAGACACAATTTCAATTAAATTTAAAATAAATAAAACATGAAATACAAGAATATAGTTTTGAAGTTATCATATTATTATAGAGAATAAGATAATGTTTGATCATACATAACAAATATTTATAATACAATAATTGGTACAAAATTTGATATTTTCAAATTAGATCATGTATAAAATGTTGAAAAAGTTCAGTAGTAGCCTAGTAGAATGCTCTGTCTTCGGAAGCGCCTCTCACTCTCCTATCCAACCCCCTTTTGGCATTCACTATCTTTTCATCTTTTTTTTCTGTAAGCCATGCTACTCCCCCTTCCCTTCCAACATTTATCACCCCTTCAGGTAAAACCCTTGGCTGAACACTGTCTTGTCACCTTGTTTCTACTATTACCTCCAAACCTCAGTTTTTGAAAAGGTTCCTTTTGATGTATTTGCATGATCTATGTTAAAAGTTTATTTTTAGAGTAGGCTTGATTCTGTTTCCTTGGTTATATACAAACTTTTTGTATAAAATGGTGTTCTTTATTCAAATGGAAAACATTTCCTATATTACGTTTTTGTCAAAATATATTTTCATGATTAAAAAAATGAAACCTCTAACAGTATTTGTAAAGTAAATTAGGCACGAAGTGTGTAAATTCTACTTAATTGAAATAAAATTTAAAAAAAATGATTTTTTCGCCAACTTTGGCCACTTTTTCTGACTAAATAATTTTTTAAAGATAGTTCCAATTTTTTTAATAGTCTATCACCCAAAACATAGTGTGATTTTCACTTTGTTTTTTATATTTTCTGGCAACCAAATGGTGGTACACTTATTTTAATTCTAACCTCATTTTATCATGTATTTAAATAACTAGCGTAAGTATCGACTGTAAAAACTAGTCACTAAAAAAATAAAAAGGGCATTTTTTTAATATTAGGAAAAAAATTTTTTTATATATATTTCTAAAGTAGGTAGGGTGACCTGTCAGTCTAGGAGTAAGGTGTCAAAATATTGATTTCCTTAGGTAAATCAGAAAAATTATACTTAGACAGGGATTGGAGTCCTTGCCCTTTGACTTGGGACAACATTCTAATAAAACACTGAGATTGCGGCTCGAAACTCCGCATCACTCCTTAGAGCAGAGGTGGGCAAATTTTCTCCCCAAAGGCCACATGGACATCTGTAAGGTCTCTAGCGAGTCACATGTAACCAAAATATAAATTAACTAAATAATGACCTTTATTTTCACGCAAAATTGCATACATTAGTATTATAACTATATAAGTTTGACACAAAAAAAGTAGCTAATAAAATCTAATGTCATAACAAATAAAACTAAATTTGTCATGTACTCATGTTGATACTTAGCCTACCAAATGTTGATTAATAACTACTACTACTAATTGCTATCGTTAATGGGGAATTTATGCAACTGTCCAAAATCCTGCATGAGTTTGTTAAAGTCAGGATTCAGCTTGTTCCTCCTAATTCGCAAAACACTTTGTAGATTTGAATATGTTAAAAGAGACCTGTTCTTTGCTTTGTTAATGTTCATGCATGAGAAAGTCTGTTCACAAATATAGGTAAAAGCAAATAACACAAACATCTTTCTGGCAAACGTTTTCAAATTACCAAACTTTTCTCTACAAATGATGCTGCCTTAGAGCTTAATCATGATAGCTTCTCTTTGATTGTGTACCAAGCAACGAAATGTAAAGGATTAGGGGTGGTGGTGGCGGCCTGAATTAAGGGACACTCCGAAAGGGGGAGGATGAGTATAGGAGGGGAAAGAGGGGCTGGTGTTGTTACTGCCCTAGCTACAGCAGTGCAGCTCCGGTGAGGTGATAGGTACTACTTGGAGTAGAGCTTTGCCAAACATCGAGATGTCCATCCGAATCTTAAATATACTATGAACTACACTATCTATGTACATAGGAAATATAAAATATACACACAAATTATTTAAAGTTTCAACAAAATCACATTAAAACACGCAATGTGTAACACTTGATATTTTTGTTTAGCTAGTGTAACAGGTGCTTCCAGACAGGTGAAGTGAAACATCCAAGTGCTCTTTATAGACCAATTCTCACCCTCTGCAGTAAAATAAGGTGGGTTTGCGAATTTTTTTTTATCTGGGACCGCTATGGTGCTTAATTACAGTACTAGCACAGTGAAACATTTAATTTCCCCCCAATTTGTTTGTGTCTATTATTTCGTTTATGCTATTTTTACCATGATGTTTCTAGAACGTATATTTTTTCTTTCATATATCTTTTGACTGTTCTCTAAAACTTTCTTTTTAACTAGATAAACTTAATGGATGCATGATTTAAAAATAAAATGTTTTTGGCAGCAAAAACTTTAATTTGAATGTTTCAAGCTTCACATTTAATAATTAGTAAACAAATAATGAAAGCTACTTTATGACTTTTACTCTATCACCTTTTTAGAAATTAAGCCTATTAATGTGTTTAACTCATTAGTATCTACTTAATCTTTAGAGGGGGCAGCAACAAAAACACTTTCAATATACCCTTGGGATTTAATCAAGGTGGAATCTTTACTTCATGGGTCAAAGTTTGCTGCACAAAATACATAAAACATGCAAGTAACAATAAATTACTGTATACTTTTTTTTGTAGTTCCCGTGCATTTTCTTAAACGATTGATCATATAATCACAAGAATTTCTATGAGTGAGTGCGAAAGGAACCACCAATTTTGCCGGGAATGGTATTTTCCCATAATTTTCATGGTTCTTTTACATGTCACAATCAATACGAGACTCACTGCTTCACTTTCCCTCCAAAGGAAGTTGTGCTAAGAGTTTCTATTGTTCAAGAAAGATCCATCAACTCGAACTGGGTTTGAACCCACAAACATTGGGTCCTGAGGCGTGCGATTTACCCCAAGACCACAGAGGTTGACTTTAGGTATCCTTATTCAAACTTTCCATAGAACTTTACAGTAAACGATTTATAGATGTGTAAGCTACATTTTCTAAGGCCTAAAAACTTCATCGGTCTACTCTACCCATATCATGGGAAAAGTAGTCAATTAGAATAAAATTGACAATTTGTAAAGCTTACTTATGTTCTTTATATGTTACATTTGAAAGAAGGTACAGGAAAGGTGGATACACACATATTAATGGGAATGAACACAATGACTTTTACAGTGAAAAGAACACAGTTCACACTTTACATGGCTGTTTCTTTAAGAAAATCAATAATTACCACCTAATCCCTTGATCTAGGTTTCATTCTATCAGAACTCAGGTGGGGAGTGTGAACAGCACAACACAACTTCCTCAAAGAGGAAACCAAAAACACAAAAAGAAGAAAAATCAAAGTAGTAGTGAATGATAAGACACTTAGATAGGAACATGTAAAAGGAATGAATAACATATAAAGGACAAAGGAAATAAATATATAATATTCCAAATAATGATGTCAAAGACCAGTAAAGTGACCTAAGAATTAAAAAAAATTAAAGTTGAACAGTAGTGGAATAACAAGGGGGAATGGTGGAGCGTTCTCCCACTTCTGATGGACTAAACTTGCCCCTCTATAGATTTATTTCAGATATTCACCAATATTAAACTGAAAAATAGTCTTGTATCAAATTCCAGCTAGTTTCTAGAGTTATTAAACTTTCAAAACTTTGGCGGGGGAATACTACTCTAAATTATTATTATTAGCACCGCGTCTTACTACCCGTTCGGGTTATACGCCCTTACGCTAATGTGTAATGGTAGGGTGATTGTGAGATGAAATGAAGGACCTACAGTTTAACGTGGAATACGAACCACGGTGGAGGCCTGGCATTCCCCACATTCACAAGATGTCTTGTCAGAGGTGAAGGAAGGGTTTGGTAATCAGAGAAATCTTTGCCGGGACCGAGGATTGAACCCCGGCCGCCAGCATAGAAGTCTGACACCTTACCCCTAGACCGGCAGGTCACCTACTACTCTACTCTAAAAACATAAAGGGCATTTATTAAAGATGGCGGGGTGGAGGAAAATACAGGCCAAGACCACTAGCTTTTAGAGGCATCCAATTTGCTCAAAATTTCCAAATGAAAACCACTTCAAATGTTAGCTTCTTTACGAATCAATAATAATAATAATAAATCAAGGCAAGAACTGTGTTCTGGAGGCATCTAATCATTGATGTTTCCAGTAGAAGAAAATTCCAAATAACTTCCAATAGCATCTAATTCTTTAAAACATTTGTAGGGAGAAGATTCTGTAAACTATCTTTATAGTGTATAATAAGAATTTAATTTTCCATAAGGTCATTCACATTTCAAAAGAATATCAAAAGAAGGATCACTCCATATAGCTTCTAGAGAAATAGTGAGTAACATATTTTTCAATGTGGCAACTAGTCAACTACAATCTCAATTACTTGTGAGCAAATATGTATCTGAATAATGACTAAAATATATTTTTAATATAAAATTATTTCTTAAATAATTTTCTGTTACTTCCAATATTTTGAATAATTTCCCAGTCCTCAGTAATGTCATTTCTATTCATCCCTAGACTAGAATCAATCTGAAGAAAAGAGATGAAATGGAGTTGAGGGGAGTATTGGATGGCAGTATTTCATCAATAGCTAATTCAGAAAGCTAAATACTTCCCATGATATGTAGTAAATTACAAGTTACAACCAGAACATTCAGTAGGAAAAAGTTTATTTAACTGCGAGAGCCGGTAAATGCAAATTCATCACACTTTTTATGACCAATTCACCCCGTGTGTCGATTGGCAAGAGAGTTGCCATCTAGAGAAATCTTAAAAGGTTTTGAGGACCACTACAAATAGTATGTTAAAAAAATCAGAGAGCCACCCCAAATATCTTCAAGTAGTATCAAATTTTCAAACATTTGTCCTGGAAGGGTCTCAAGAACCATCTTTAGTGTTGATGTCAAAGACCCTCAAAAATCTTTATTTGCTAACCTAATTTACCTAGACCTAATAGGATTTCCTCGTCAATGAAAGTCTAGTAGAAAAAAGCGAAGGAGGCTCCGCACTTTGCCCCTGGTACCAGACAGGCTTGATTAAGATATCAAAGTCGGTGGACACGTTATCTAATTGTCCAACTTTTACAGTTTGGTTTATTGGTGATGAGGGGTAGGGTTTCGAACCCAATTAGGTGTAGTGAAGATAGTTCTTCCTAAATCATTTTCTAATCTTTCTTCACACAAATAAAGGTACATTTCCCCTAAATTCTATCTTTTTCATTTCTGCCAAGTTGTATAATTAATATATATATCATAACTCAACAAATACCAAGACACAATGAAAAAAAAGAAAGAAGAAAAACATATATTTGTGGTTTTGTTGTTGTGAACATGTAAAAGAGAATCCAAAACTTCCTGATATCACCCAATTTCCAGGTTGTTGGATACCATAGAGGGAGATGAAATAGTATCGCACAATGTATGTTTAAAAGGCATGGAGTGAGAATGAGACACATATTTTATAGCTTTAATAGGTCAAACCATAGTTACCATCCCCAATATCTTAATACAGTTTAGCGCAGCACTAACCACTTAGTGCAGTCCCCTTAAGAGAATTGAGGAGCAGGGTTGTGAAGTCTGCCTTCTATTCCAATATTTTTATGTCACTCACAGAAATGGTTCAAGTATCATAAGATATATTTTATTTAGCACCGCGACTTACTACCAGCTCAGGTTATACACTTTTAAGTACTAATTACTCTAACAGATTAGGAATTGGGAAGGTTGAATTAAAGGAAGTGAACTCACGTTTGTGTGAAGGGAGAGTGGAAAACCATTTAGGAAAAACCATCCCCAGTTCACCCGACCGAAATTCGAACCTCGATCTCCTCGTCCTCAGCAGTTAAGCTAAACACGACAAGTGCATTAGCCAACTACGCCACCGAGGCGGGTAAGTATCATAAGAAAATACAAATAAAATTACTGCAATTAAACTCTCAAACCCAAATAATGGTTATAAAAAATAAAAAGAAGTGTAAGTATAAAATTATGTATTCACCATGTATTGTTAAAATACTATAAGTTCTTACTTTGAAGCCAGAGTTGATATATGTTTACCGACAGCACCCAATACTATAAGTTCTTACTTTGAAGCCAGAGTTGATATATGTTTACCGACTGCACCCAATACAATAAGTTCTTACTTTGAAGCCAGAGTTGATATATGTTTACCGACTGCACCCAAAATTGCTTCCAATTTTGAATCACAGCCTTGCTGCAGAATATCATCATCATCATCATCATCATCTGTTTCCACACCATGGCCAGGATCCTTCTGCCATTTTCCCTCCATTAGTTAGTATCAACAAGGCCTGAAAGTATTTTGTTTTTGCAACATGAGCTATAGCGCAAGATAAAGCCTGTGCCATATAGGGACTCTCTTCCTGTTAATTAAGTACATAAATAAATCTTATTTAATACAAAACTGGAAACCTAATAAAACCAGTAAAATTGCTTCTTTATGGATGAAAGATGATGTATAAAATGGGGTTCACAAAAAACAAAAACAAAAAAAAAACTAAATTATGTAGTCAAATAAAACAACACAACTCTTGAAATAACATGTATTCTTGAATTATGCAACATTTTCCACTCTGAAGTTTTAAGTTTTATAGAATAATTGGTAACATATGTCTTGTCTCTTTAACATCTATGTGCTTAGTAGACATTTAAACACATACAAAACCTTGTGAGAAAAATATTACACAGCAAAAAGTACCAATGTAAGGATTGGGGGCTGTATACACTTTGTAATGAATAGTGAAATCAAATGCTAATCACAATCAATTTTCAGCTACAAATACCGAGTCAGTTGTCTCACTTTTGAATTAATGTCACAAGAACTGTGGTTGGAGGCCTTTCCGCTGCTTCCATAAAATAACAGATAATCAATCAATGAAAGTCAAATGTAAAGAAGGTTACATAAGAAGTCGTTTTGAGGTTAGAAAAGATACAGATAAATCTTCTTGTCTATTGGACACATTCAACAGTTTGGTTCCTTAATACATATTGCACAAGATCTTCATAGCTATGCATACAGCTCACAATCTTGCACCAAATATAAACACAATGTTTGCAGAGAAACGGTTCAATGATAAAAAAAAAACTTGATATAAAGTGCAATGTCAACAAAATATATAAACAATTATTTTTATGCAATTTGGTCACATATAAAATAGAAATTAAGAGATAACATTTAATGTAAATATTAATGACAAATAATGTATATCTCATGCAAGTGGTTCACAATGCTACTCAAGAACTTGAATTAAAATAAATACACAAAAAAAAAGTTTTTTAAATATATATTTTTGCTACATAAAACTCTTTAACAATACAGTGAATGAGTTTTTGAATACACTACCAGAATTATAACACCAATAAAGTTACATCTGCACACAAATATAAATTTTAACAGCTACACACTCCAAACAATTTGGCAAATTTTCATAGATACTGAGTAATTATTGAGAAAGTGGGCCTTGGCAGCTTATATTTAAAATATTGTTGCCAATAAATATGCTACATATAAACAAAATTCCAATGTTATTTCCATTTTTTCTTATTTTTTCCCCATTTAGCCAACTATTCAAAAGCTGGCAAGTAGTATGTTCCTGTATGGCTCTTTTCCTGTTAAAACTAATGAAAATAAATAAATAGCCCAGTGATTCAGCACATTAGTGACAAGTGCTGTAAAAACAAGAGCTAGGTGTCCCTTTTATTATACTTTACAACACGAATTTGCCCATTAAACATTTGTTTGGACAGTTTAAAATAACTTTTTATTTTGTTATTTTTTCTTCTAATTTGACCTTAGGTCAGAAACAACTTTAACTTTACATGTAAACTTTTATCATGTTGTAGATAAAGAACACAAGTATAATTTTAAAATGGGTAAAAAGTCAATGGAAAAAATTATCCTACAAGATAACTAAATGCAGTCAGAATAATTTTGTAGCTGGTAATAAATGGGGGAATAAGTTTTCATTACAAAGTTATCTAAATGGATGTGTTTGTGCCCTGCATTTAATGAGGATATTATCTGGAAAAATTAAAATATTTCAACTTAATATTATAAGAATATAGTTCAAATAATGTAGAAGGCTATTATTTAAATCATTAAAACATTTAATCATATTTAGTATAAGGCGCCATACAGCAGCATGCTAAAAAAATCTTTTTAGAGTATAATATGTCGATTCTATCATGATGCATCAGTCATACTTATTTTTCTTTTCTGAAAACTATGGGTTAAAATTTTATTTGTTTCAAGAGCAATTGGGAGGATTTTCATTCATCTAAATATTTGCAAAAATAATGTAAATTATGTAATTATGTTCAGATAAAAATAACTTAAAGTGTACCACTTTCATTCCATATTGTTTTGCACCAGCATATCATTCCAAATTTTTAAAAAAACTATAAAGGGGAGAACACATGAATAAGTACACCTGTTATTTCTAAGACAAAGCATACTTTGATTTGTACTTTATCAGTACCTGAATGACACAATATATTATAAAAATATGTTGTGTTTTCAATATTAGTTTTCTAGGCTATCATTAAAACCTTATTCATATAAAAATATGAATCGTAAACGTGATTTATGAAATATAATTTTAAAATAATTAATGCACACCACCCCAGGTTTCAAACAGTGTGTTATTTCTTGCCCTTCTTCTTAGTCTGCTTGGGGGCTGGCGCTGGGGCGACTTCTTTTCTAACTCTCAGAGATCTTTTACCATCCAGGGCTTGTGCTCTCAAATCATCTTCCATGGCTGCATTCACCGTTTTGGTGATGATCTTTTTCAATTTCTGTGACTCGTCATGTTTCTGTTTCTTTGGAGAAATGGGACGATCTACAAACATAACAAACAATGAATACTTAAGAAGCAGATATTACCGGGTTAATACATTTTTAAGTTTTATGCATGAAATAAAATGCATCAAGCATAATTAAAGCAGTAAATGCTAAAGCTTACCGAAAAACATGCCATGTGAGTCAAAATATGAAAGTGAGTGTAAATAAGGGTTAGCGCTGTATAGATTTTTAAATTCCTAGACCTTTCCAACCCCCCAAAAAGTGCATTTTCTCATTAGTTATTGCAAATACTTCTCCACCTTTTTCAACCCTGTATTATGAAGAAAAATAAATGTTACAAGATAAGAATTGGCAATTAAAAGGTTTCTATCCCTTTTTGAGAAACAGAAAATTAGACTAAGTTCATCGAATAATCCATGCCAAAATTTACAAATTTAAAGGAGATTGGATTAGATGGAGGTTTCTCAGAATAGGAGTGAATGTGAGATAAGTCCTGGCGGCCATGAGCTTTTGTGTTCCTTATGGCCATAGTTAATTATGTCACCTTAATTGTTTCCACTATGGTGTAGCTTATAAGATAGGAGGGCTGGGCATAATGTTATTAGAGGTACACTATAGAAGATGAAATTTTCTCAAATTGTGTAGGGTCTCTCTCTCTCTCAAACACAATTTTATATTTTTTTAACGAGTTGAGATTTCAGGAGTCAAACAAAATAGTGAGTGAAACTGTTTTCCGTCTTGTGTTTAGTTATAGAGGATTTTTGCTGAGAGCGTAAATATTTTTTAAGATGGTATGATGTGTTGGTGTCTTTGGCCAGGTTTATGGGCTCTTCCAATATAGGGGAGCACTTAAATTGAGCCCTAATTATGTATATCTGTGTTCCAATCTTGAACAATAGTTTTGTGCCATAAAATATGATTTTAGTTCAAATACATTAAAAAAAAACATTATGTAATACAAAATTTAACAATCAATTAGTGCAAGTATGTCATATATATGTACATATATTTATTTAATTAAAAAAAAATTAAGTGAGGTATTTAATGTCCACTTTCTAAACCGAATTATTATATCAGGACAAGAGAATTTATATGAGCAAGAGCAAAAGGGACTACCAATGTTGAGAGGAAGGGTATATTCCCATACCGTCCTGGGTTCTTTTACGTGCCACAATCAAAATGGGATTTACGTCTTTACGTCCCCTTTGAAAGACGTTTGCTATGTGTTTTTATAACTCAAGAAAAATCCACTGAATTTGGCTGGATTTAAACCCATGAACATCACGTCCTAAGGCAAGCATTTTACCTCAAGACAACTGAGGTCAACAAGATAATTTTTAGCACCGCTGGGTTATAGGCTTATTCCCTAATTACGCTAATGGTTTTAGAGATTAGGAAGGTTACATTTAGAGGAAGTGTATCCACATTTGTGGCGGGAGAGTGGAAAACAATCTTGAAAAAACCACCCGCAGTACACAGGGCTGAGAATCGAACCTCGACTGCCTTGTCATCGGCAGTCTAGTCTACTGTGAGTTAGAAATATATTGACTGTGATTATATAATAATAGGGCAGAAAGTTCTTGAACATTTCATATACAAAGTATCGATGCCTTTCTTAAATAATGTTTATCATTAGTCAGGAACTAACTTATTGTAAACTCTTCCATGATTATTATGAAGATTTGAAACACCATTCCCTCAACTCTCTTGACAATTTTTAAGTTGAATATATTCAATTAAATCACAACTAGGCTTGCTTTACCAAAGAGACAAGCAAAGTTGGTGTTAATAAATCAGTCATGTAAGCAAGTTAGTGCAAATTTAGCAGTACAGGGTAGTCTTGACTATGGATTTACTGTACCATCTACCAGTACTACACATTTAGCTGTCAGTCACAGAACTTCACGTTCTAAGGTCAGATCAATTCATCGGCCTGAAAATAAATAATGTTAATAAACGTAAACCGGATTTAGCCAAGTTTGATAAATTAGCAATACAATCTGCTTCATGATCCACAAGTTCACTGCTATGACGAGTATTTTAGATGATATTACATTATACACATCAAAAGTTAAGTCCTTAATGAAAATCGCAAGTGTGTTTGATAGTAGAGAAAAGGAATGTCTATACAAGTTATTTTATAACAAGAAAGCTAAGAAAGTGGAGATATCCTTCACAAATTAAAAAGCTGGGGTGGACCTTTTAAAACTTTCAAAGGATATTGGCGATAAGTAACATCTGAAACCTAAAGTTTGCTTCCGGAAGCACACTTTTCCAAGGGATGTTTATTTTAGGCTTAGTCTTTGACTATAGGGTGAATTGAATGTAGAGAGGAGTCCAAGGTTAATTTGACAATAGTATTAACCATGAGAGATCTTAGAATGAGTGTGTGGACAAATGTGAAAATAGCAGATGTCAAATAAAACATTTAGAAAAAGTTGTTCCAGAATAGTTCTTACTATGCAATGTTATTGGGTCATGGGAGTTTGGCAGATACACACATCTTTTAGGCCTATTCTAGAAAACTGTCATATCATTAATAGTGTGTGTGTGTGTGTGTGTGAAGAGAGATTAACACCAAAACAAGTCATGTTACTATAGAAAAGAATAGATATGAGGCCAAATATATGATAAAAACCTTTTAAAATATGCCTTGTCAAATTATTGTACATAGGTTTGGTTTATGCTTAATTTGAGCAATTCTGTATAATGGTAGACCCCCAAAATATAGACAAAGATACCACAATCATCACCCTATCTTAAAAAATACCTTTATCAGCAAAAATGCTAGGCCTTTAATGCAACATGGAAAATACAGTTTCGCTTATTATTTTGATCGGTGTCTCCTGAAATTTCTAACCAATTAAAAAAACTTTTATGTGACTCAACCTTGTTCTAAGAAGCACAAAAGCTTTTAACTACACGAATAAATATATATTAAATAAACGGGGGGG
>CABFVX010000928.1:150684-165097 GCA_902151425.1 Timema shepardi
GGGGGGGGGAAATCACATGTTGATCTTGAAAGCTGGGATTAGTCTGCTCGATTGGCTATATTCAAAGATAAGAAGGTATGATAACTTCTAGTAAACATTTTAACAAAAAAAAAGTGGTTTTACAGCTATAAATAAAAAGTTTGCTATTAAGAACTAATGTAAATTTTACAAAATTAGTATGAAATGCCAAAACATTTCCCTTAGATGAAGGCTAAATTCTCGGTATTCCAAATTGCTGGACACCCTGGAGCATTAATGGTTTACTATTAAAATTAGGCAAAAAACAATGGCAAGCCTGTGCAGACCAACATTAATGCGAGAGCGCAGCTCAAAGTGTTCCAGTACGTGTTAACAACTAGAGACAATATTGCCTTAGAAGCAAGTGGTATGGCATTATAATTTGAAACATAATTTATTAGATACAGGTCTGTATACAATGTTTATTTTATGTATATAGGCTTATCTTTATTAAGAATAGTTTTTCATTAAAAAATTATAGCAGGGAAAAGTGAATATTTATCGAAGACCCTAACTTACACAATTAGCACCTGTCTATAATCTGTTCACGGTACTTATGGCTTTTTCGAACAGTTAAACCGACCCCTCTATTTTTCTTTTGTCCGACTCCTTTATAAATGGTCAAGGTATATTAATTAGTAATAACAAATTGAATCCTATAAAGATGAGTTCTTGGGAAGCTTCTTTGACATTGTGAATTTATATTCGAATAAATTTGTCAATCAAAATTTCAAATATTAGTCTTAAAAATAAAATAGTACAAAATCCAAATGATATAGTTATAATATATTGCTATAATATTATAAGTTTTTATTATGAAGCCGAGTTGGCACATTATTAGATTCCAACTCTGAATCCAGAGTGGTGTCTTTTAATAGCTTTTAAGTTATCAAAAAATTCCAGAACTAATGGGAATGAACTAGGTAGGGCCTACAGAAGCCGCCATGTTTTTTTTTACATGTGGCTATATTAACATATAACACTTTTTTTAATTCTTAATGATACTCTTGTGAATAAGTATTGTGGCTAACACATAGGTGTGAAAAGGGGCCAAGGCTTTGTATATTTACTGTCAATAGATACAATATAGTATGCTTGGCTCAAGAGTGCTAATGCTCTCTATTTAACTATTGTATAAATATTGTGTTAAAATCGGACACTTTGAAAGAATAAGTGCCTCAGTTAGTTGTGAGTCTATTGTAATTGTATTTCATTGTACTAAGCAGCATAGGGTTGGCCCCCCCTCCCCCCGTCACTGGTGGCTGCATTATCAATGAATATGGTATTATACATGGGAAAATATTAATTTAATTACATTTATTTCGACCTCCTCCTCCCCTAAAGCTGACCTTGCCTAAACTCTCATGGAAGAATAAGAAAGCAAACGTCTTACCAATCTGTTCAGGGAAAATGATGGAAAAATAATAAAATATATCTAATCCCATCAAAAAGGAAAGGCTGCTTATTGTCTTGTAGAAAGCTAGTTTAAGGCCGCACTACATGTACCAGGTTTCAGCGCTGCTTTCTGACATCGTTTTGCAGCGCTGCAAGCTGACAAATGATCATCTTGCCACTCAGTGGAGGGGGAGTTATTTTATTGTCCGCACTTGAATGTGCTGGTTCAGTTTGTGCTAAGATGTCTTGTCAACAAGAAGAAGCTGAAGAGCTGCTTATATTGTACGGGTACTAGCAAAGTTTGAAATCTCGTGGTGTTGTAAACACAGAAAGAAACATGTGTGGAATTGAAATTTAGTGTTAAAATGGAACACTGTGACGATTTTACTTGAGTTAGATGCTGATGACTTCCGAAATTACCTATGTATGAAGACACCTACAGGCATATTTTGTCTATAGTCTATAATAAATACAGCAAACATTTTTCACACAAACAAAACTGTTGAGAAAATGGTGATCCTCTGGTCTGGTACTACCTTATCTCAACCAGGCGCAAGCATTCTCAGTACATCATTCAACAAGTTGAAAGCGCAGAAAGCAATTGTCCGATTAGAAAATATCAAACTCGTTTGATATTTGCGCTGCCAGCTTTCTGATATGTGCACTGATTATTTATGTATATTACAATATTACATGATCTTGCAGCGCTGCAAAATGATATCAGAAGGCAGCTCTGCAACCTGCTACGTGTAATGCAGCCTTTACACTTCATGAATGGATCACAGGCTGCTCTTTTCAGTGTCTCTACAGGTTTTGTTTTAGGAAATTTTACTTCTTTGGGAAACTTAACAACATGGTCCCAAATTTGTAATGCCCTTAGAAAGCACTTTGCATTCTCTAACCACTGCACACCACAGAATGTCAAAGGAAAAGTTGCACACCCGGGGTAAACAATGCTCGACAAGCTGGAGAGTCAGTGAACAGATAGTACTTGTGACAGAATAAGAGCTACTTATTTCCCAATCAACAGATTCCAATCATGTTCTCAAGGAACCATGAAAAATATGAAGCCCACATGTTCCCAGATTTAGCAGCACACTACATACTTTGTGACAGGTAAGAAGTGTTATATACTTTAAATCAACATTTGAGCCATCCAGTATCAACTTAAGAGAGTGGAAGAGGAGAAATATTATTATTATTAGCACCGCGTCTTACTACCCATTCGGGTTATACGCACTTACGCTAATGTGTAATGGTAGGGTGATTGTGAGATTAAATTGAGGACCTACAGTTTAACGTGGAATCCGAACCACGGTGGAGGCCTGGCATTCCTCACATTCACAAGATGTCTTGTCAGAGGTGAAGGAAGGGTTTGGTAATCAGATAAATCTTTGCCGGGACCGAGGATCGAACCCCGGCCGCCAGCATAGAAGTATGACACCTTACCCCTAGACCGCCAGGTCACCCAAGAGGAGAAATAGCATCCAAGAAATGCTTAAGTAATACTTTAGCATTGTTCCCATTGAAATATACACTGTTTAAGTAAAAAATGATGACTTTATGATTTTGCTTGCCCCTAAATTTGATTGCAATGTCAATCTGTCCTCCTTGAATAACGTTATTCAAAGCTTTCATCAAAACAAATTACAGTGTATAATCCAAACTAGTAGTAAGATGCGGAAAAAGAAAGAAAGAAGTGTTTTACATGATTTTAGGCGGTCCAATAAATTGTTCTGAAAGAATGGAGCTAAGCCATGCAAAATGAAATTTGCAGTCTTGTCTCCAACAAGAGTAAAGGCACTGGCATTTTGGCAATAGAACACTCAGGAAACATCAACTGAAAAATTCTACTTAAATTATTACACAAATTGAATGGCGTTTTTATGTCAATAGCTTGCAAAGCCTAAATGACTTCCGACTTAGTTACATAATTTTTTTTACAATGCAAGTGTTAGGGTTTCTTTGAGGCACTATATTACTCTCACTTTTGACAATACTTCTGTTTTGTGGCTTTACAATTTTTGATAAAACAAAAGTGACATGGATTGTCATTTCACTGACTTTTTTAAGCTTTCCTGACTATTAATTTTTTACCTGACTTTCCAAACCAGTGGTAGTAGAACTTAGGTGCATCAAGCAGTGTGTCCCAGGTTTGATTGCTTCCATTTAAGAGGAATGTATTCATATTTGCATAGAAGGAGAGTGAGAAACTAGGGTTTAGGGAAACCGAGGTTTTTCGAGTTTGAAGTTTAACACGAAAATGTCCTTCAGCATATGTTGGTTTAATTGTATAAATTTATTTATTGTCTTTATTTTGATACCTTTTGGCAAAGTTATGGTTTGCCTTGTACAGTTAAACAATACATAAACTAAACAAGCTTAAATAATAACAATAGAAACTATCATTGACTAAATTTGAAAGGTAATAGTTGGAAATACTATTCTTGGATGGGTATAGCTTTGAGATAAAATAAAAGTTTTGAGCCCTTTTAGGGTACTGAGAGGAACATAGGTTTTTGACATGTTTTAGTAGTTTGATTTGTTCAAGTCAGATTTGCAATCATTAATAGGTATACCTAAGATTCTTAGTTTGAGTTAAATGGTATAATACTTATTTAGTCAAATACTAGGAGTGGTAGAGTCTGAAGATGCTAGATAGATTAAAAATTTTGGTTGACACTATTTTATATTCATGATTATGAAAAATATGAGCAATTTTAAAAGAGAAGTACTTTAGAACCATCCAGTGTTTCAATCTTGAGAGAGTTCCTTTAAGGAGTCTTGAGTCTGTTATGGCAACTGAAGCCCCTCTAACATAAAGCTGTGCTCACTGGTTGAACAGCACAAAATGTGAAAATCTGGAGCAAATTGTGGAATCTTTCTGAACACTTTTCACTATCTATGAATCTTCTCCAACCTCTGGTTCAAAGACCGTGAAGGAAACAAAAGTTTGTAGTCTGCCCATTCTGCTCATGGAAAATCCTTTTTCTCATAAAACGGGTTTGTATTAAAGAGCGAAGAACTTTATTTTTCTATTTCAAATTGAAGAATTTTTTCTTTGTGAGGCTGATCCAAGGTGTCCAAGGAGTGAAGGTGGGAGGAGGGTGTGACTCAGCGGTTTTTTCTTACCAATGGAGGGTAAATGCCGTTGCCCGGAAATGGAGATTGAAAGCACTCGCTTTCCAAGGCACTTAACATGTGTGCAGGTTTGAGACACGAGAATCTGAGCCTATATAGTTTGGGTGTGTTTGAAATACATTTAAAAAAGCAAATTTTGGTCACCAATGGTGACCTGGCGATTGGCAATTTTGCACCTTGCCCTATAAGAATTTCTTGTAAATAGGTGGGGTTCAGTTGAAGCCCATTCCAACATGACCATAAACAGATTGTTACCTGATTCAGTGGCCACATGGTCTAACCCACCACTTTCATATTAGACTAGACGGCAGAATCCAGGGAGATTAGGGTTTGATCCTGATAGATCCCTGAAGTTGATTTTTCCTAAATGGGTTTCCACTCACCCTTCAAATTAAACCTTCCTAATTCCTAACACATTAGTGTAATTAGTACATAGGCATATAGCCTGAATGAGCAATAATGAGCATTAACTTTATCTAGAGTTGTGTTTGTTGTACTGTGAGAAAGATATATTTGTAAATCATCTGCATAGAGGTGATACTGATAGTAAGTGAAGAAGGTAAGTCATTAATGAACATTTAGAGAATAAGAGTGGCCAAAGTACAGAGCCCACTTGCTAACAAGGCGCCAGTCTAGTAAACATTATTTAAAACTACCCTTTGCATTCTAACTAGAAGATAAGCGCGTACCCAACAAACACATAGGTGAAAAATAGAAGCAGCAAGCTCTTTGGGAAACTGTATTACTCGAGCTAACTTGCAATGAGAAAAAAAAAAGCTTTGTAAAGATCATGAAGGCTACCCATTCTTTGGCACTTTTTTTACATTACAAATTATTGCCATAGTGATTAATTTAGGGTTGTAGAGTCAGTATGCCAAATATTTGACTCACCTATTTTTCAAGTGTCTTGACTCCTTCATAAATGGCTAATGTATAGTAATTAGTTATAGGCCTAACCAATTTATTGCAGTAAAATGCTCTAATACAGATTAGGTACTTCCCGAGAAGTTTTTTGACATTGAGAATTTATATTTAAATAAATATGTTAATTCAAATTTTAAAATTCCCATTCTATATAGTAAAAAGAAGTATAAAATATCGTTCTAGCCTAAGTTTTTATTTTGAAGCCCGAGTCCAAGACGTTACATTTTAATTGACTCTGACTCCACCCAAAATTGCTTCTGACTCAAGTCAGATTCCACAACCCTGGATTAATTTTTATTTCTGGGAGAATTCAGTAGGTTAAATCCATTATGAACTTCATATATTTTCTTTAGCACAGCAACTTACTTCTTGCTCAGATTATACGCATATGTATTAATTATACTAATGAGCTATGGATGAGCAAGGTCAAATCTAGAGGAAGTGTACCAACATGTATTAAAGTGGAAAACCACTTTGTAAAAACCATCTTCAATACACCTGAATGGGATCGAACCACAATCTCGTCATCAGCAGTCTGGTCTATTGCGAGAGTGACGCCTTTGACCACCAAAGCAGGTGACAATGGTGTACGGTAGTTGGTTTCTTTGGTAGACACTGCTTCTACATTTCCCATGCATAACTAAACTGCAAACACAAATGTAATACACACCCAGATGATTTCAGAAATTCAGTCTTAGGTGTGGAATTTGTTTTAGAACAGTCATTAGTGAAAGGAACATTTCAGAAAGTACACGTAGGCCTACCATGTCTAGATATTGTATTATTACTGTTTATGTTGAAGCAAATATGCCAGAACTCAGATTACCGCTTTCAAGGCCATAACATGGTCAAAAGGTCGCTACTGCGAGCGAATTTTTTATTTAGGCTGTATAAATTTAAGTAAAATAAAATAGAAATATGTAGGTCTTTATAATATTTGCATTAATTGATTCTCTGTATTTTTCTGTTTGCAAAAAGAATTCATAATTTTTTTAAGCCCTCTAGTGAGATGTGTGTAGTCCCAGTCCCCTAGCATACATGACTGATATGGGTTTAATTAGAGTATGGTTGTGGTAAATTACTTACATGGCCACCTTTTGCTGAAAAAATCACACACATGTGTTGGCACATGTAAATTGGGTATCCTTTCGTTAGTTTAGATAAATTATGATGAAATGTATATCATTTATAGACCAAACTAGTTTTCCCGCGTTTTTTGTTATTTATATATGTGGTTTTTAGGTTAATTTTTAATGTTTCTCCAACGATGTAAACCCAAAATATATTTTAAAAAGAAGCTAAATGAAACTTAGGCCTTACTCAAAACATAATTCTTAGTTAGAATAAACTTAAAATATAAATGTTGTTATACATAATGAAAATTCATAAAAGCTATGTTATGCAAGAAGAACCCAAGTTTTAATTTTTTTAATATTTGTAATATCAATAACTAGCCAAGCCAACAATGACTAAAGGCATAGCCTACAATTAGACATTATTCGAAAGTTAATTTAGGCTATAAGTGTGGATCTATTTAAATTTAAGATGAATATTTATTTTGATTTGATGTTCATAGTTGCTGTAAAAAATAAATCTTTATAAAATATTTAAGAATTGTTGCCCGAATTAGAACATGGTGTTTGTAATGGGCCTAAGGCATGGCATGGTTAAAAAAAAAACTTACTCCCTCGTTTAGTAACGGCTGGGCCTTTCGCTGGCTTCTTCTGTGGCTTTGCCTTTGCTGGAAGTTTAGCTTTTACCTTCATTTTACCCTGTGGCATGATGGCTTTGTCAAAACACAATAAATCACTGTTTCAAAATAAATTATACAATATTATAAATCTAAAAAAGTTTTTAGAATCTATCACAAATGATAATGGCGGGCACACATGCACAAAAATGTAACAAATAGTTGAGTATCATGAAAATACCAACACTACAAAATAATAGTATCATTTTTTTAGTCATTTTGAAATCTATCAATTTAAATATAATTTACGTGACTTATGTTATTTAAATTATATTGAATTTATGAACTAACGTTTTTATTTTATTTTTTATAAATGACCTATATTTACTCAACTTGTTGCTATACATCTCAAATGTTGAGGTTGGTAAAATTATATTTTCAACACACCTAAAAGTGTTTTGGCGCCAAAGGAAATGGTTTAGTAAGAGGAAAAATACTATTTTAATTTAATTTAAACTTTGGCCAATATTTTGTCATGGAACAATCCAATTTTAGCCCAGAAGTTTTACCGGATTTACTCCCAGTGTATTATAAAAGACTTTTCCCATATGGTCCATTTTATAGATGGCTAAGTTATGGAAATGGTGAGTTGCTAACCTTGCTGTCACCTTTGGCCCTTTATTACTGTTATTTACTTTTGCAAATACAGTAGTTTGATTTAAATAGTGAGGAAAAAAATATGAAATAATGACAATTAAAATAGACTGTGTTTCAAAGAACCGTGTACGTGTTATTTGGCATTAGCTAATAAGATCAATAGACTAATTCTTTTGTATAAAACAATTTCAGAAAATTCCTCAAAATAAATTGTAGGCCTACTACAGCCCCCTACTAGTTTATCGGTTATCTCTGGTGATGTGCTAACATTTAATCCCGGACATTTATCATCCTTAGCCTGAAAAATTTTCTGACACTTTTAATACAATTTCCCTCCAGATTATTTCAGTTCATAAGTTAATTCATTTTAGAAACCAATACCTAACCACATTTGCCATACAACCCACTCGGGTACATAGCTAAGGCTTTTTTTTTACCTGAGCAGGCAATAGTAGCCCTTTATTTAAGCTACGTCGATTACAATAATAAAATAAGAGCAAACTCAATACAAAAATGTTAAATCAGATTTGATAATTTGGAAGTTGAGTCTTTTAATACTGTTTTGTTTTAGCGAGTTGGGGCTTTTAATTTAAAGTTCTAATCTTTTTTCAAGTAAATGATGGTGCATTTCCTCTTAATTGACCTTAACATTTCTAGCCCACTTAGAAAAAGCTTTATTAAATACTTTTTTTTTTACATCCATTTTTCCACCCTGTGTCAGTTTTTTATTCAAGTCAAAGTCATAAGCCCATATTTTCCACTACTGGCTTGCTAGGCTTGTCGTAGCTTCATATGTCTTATAAACTAATTTAAGATTAGAACAGGTACAACATCCAGTCCTTGGCCATTAATTCGTTACTCTGGAAGGGTAGTTTAAACCACATTTCATCAATGATAAATTTTTCGGCCTTGCTAGGAATCAAACTCGGTTCCTTTAACTCAGTAAACATACATGCTACAAACTAATATGTCGGATTTGTATTAATTACTAAGATAATTAAATCTGTTGCCACTAGGGCTGCCACCAGCCGTGTATTTCAAGGACAATCCCATATTGCATGTTGTCACCTGTCTCCAAAAAATACCTCGTTTACAATTTTTAGTATAGTATTTTATTTATTAAATAGACCAACCTACATTAAAAGAGCATAAAGAGGACAATGAAGTCAATTTATATTTGAATGATTGGTAAATATATAACACTTATTAAATAATTTTACATATCTTGGTTGGAACATAGATAAGTAAATTTGGATACAATGCGAATGATTGATCTAGAGAATATTGGGTTAAGTTTTGTGTAATGTGTGATGGCTGTGTTGTTATAGTGTTCAGTATTAGCTTCAGACAGTTGAGACCTAATTTATATATAACATTTCACTACAGACCTATGTTCAAGGAGCTTCCATGCAGTCAATATTATTTTTCGTAGGCCCTATTAGCTTAATGAAACAATTATAATTTTTATTTCCTAGTTTGTGCAAGTAGTGTGGTCAAGGTTCAAATCACCTGCCTCAGTGGCACAGTTAGTTAGCTAAACTGCCGAGGACGGGGAGATCGAGGTTCAAACCTTGGTCGGGTGAACTGGGTGTGGTTTTTCCTAAATAGTTATCCACTTCCTCTATATTCAACCTTCCCAATTTCTAACCCATTAGCCCAATTACTACTTAAGCATATAACCCAAACGGGTAGTAAGACGCGGTGCTAAATATTAAGTATTATTATAAGGTTCAATACCTAAATGGATATACCGTACTAAGTGTGGTTTTTCACTCTCCCTCTAAGCAAATGCATACACATTACCTTTCCTCTAAGCTATACCTTCCTCTTTTCTGCTAATTTAGTGTGACTAAATGTAGGCCTACAGCCCAAAAGTTTGGCTAATAAGACAAGTAAAAAAATAAGAAAACGAGATGGTAAGTAATGGGAGGAAAGCTAGAAAATAAGCATTACATTATGACTAGTCGAACTTCTCCAATCTCCTTCTCTCTATCTTCTTTAAATATTGTCCATGACCGCCATTGGTTTCAGTAGAGCTTCTCGGGGCTAGTTAATGGTGGGGGTGGAGAACATAGCCGATGAAATAAATTGAAATTTCTGAAGTAGATGCTGAAGTTTTATTTGTGAGAAAAATTAATAAACATTTTAACCACTGGCTACATAATGAAAAGAAAAATTACTTAATACATGAAGATAGATAAATTGTTAATGTTGTGGTCATTTAATTACATGGCCTCCCTTTTCTCCTACCCATCTCTAAACCCTGGTTGGCCAACATGAAAAGAACATGACTTCATATTTACTAATATATGCTTTATCAGTTTGCCTTCTAACCGGCAAGTGTGTTGTGTCATTTATGAATCTTCTCTAGTTTCTTGACTTTCTTCACCTTCGTTGTAACTTTGCAGCAATAAAGTAATGCCGGATCGAATCAAATAACCATACTTAAAATATATTAAAGGAAATAACTTATGTGTAAACACAAAGAAAATTTAAAATAATTACTCTAACCTAATGGTATTAGATGAATAAATAGATTTTAATGAATGTATTGTATTGTATTGTATACTTGATAGAAGATTGAATGTAGGCCCTATATTATCTAAAAAAAAATATATATATATATATGTGCCATACACATAGTGTTTTATTTACTTATTAATTTTTCCCCCAGTGTAAGGTATTGAGGACACTAGTATTGCTTCATTTTTTATGTTGATCAGACATAGTGTATTGTGTTTGAGTCAGACATCATGTATTGTGTTCTAGGGTCTGATTTATTTTTTATGTCCATCAGACATAAGTTTTAGTGTCAGAATGTCTAACTTTATTTTCTATGTCCATCAGACATGGTTTCTTTAGTCGAAATGTCTGACGTTATTTTCTATATCCATCAAACATAGTTTCTTGGGTCAGATAGTCCGACGGTTATTTCCCTATGCCCATAAGACATAGTTTAAATACAAGAGTCCTATGCTCTACATATGTATAGGACCAGGTGATTGTGTATTCTAGTTCATGAATTTAATTTCCTCTTCTAAGTCCTTAAGACATTGTTATATTTTTATGACACCCTAAACAGTATGATCACGCTTAGGATATCTTTATGGCTACAATCAGATCATCTAACACTTTATTCTTGGATCTAGTTAGGTCAGTGACTGATTGCAGTCACGATTGCGCCCTTTTTGTGTAGCTATATACGGAGCACAGCCTATGGAAGCACTACTAGATTGAAGTAGTAACCCGCGGTGATAATGCTTGGTTCTGGCCCATTCAGATGCCATATTTATATAAGTGTTCAAAGATAGTTTCTACTAGCTATTGTATGCCCTAGTTATGTATAAATGTATAAACTTACCATTATTCTGGCAGTTCTCATTAGGAAATGACCGATCATAGTAAAATACTGTGTAGATGCCTGATTGTTAGCCATCTCTTATTTGTAAAATGGAAGCTCCTCTTATAGGGTATTATTTTTAGGTTTTTCGTAACTCTCTATGAGGGTTAATACAAGCTACAACTTAAATAATATTCTTCTTAGTAACTCTAAGGATTTGATGCTATGTTTCTATTTTCAATGGTGTCACTATCATTCATGGTTAGACCTCTCAGGTATTAGTCGGGTACTAGGCTGGCTAGATTGTCTTTATGTATATTCCCTAAAACTTAATTCCTTTTTTACTGTTGCCAAGTTGTGGGAGACGCTCCTTCGTTCGAGTAAGAGCGAATATCCTTATTTCTAGAGTTTTTAAACTAAATAAAATGTTCTATCTAGCTTCTGTCAGTTAGTTGTTACAAAGTGTTAATATCTATTTGTCCAACCGAATGTTTTCAACCTCGATAACGGAATACAGTTATTGTTAAATAATTGAATTAACATATTTTCCCTCAGATGTAATTCTATATCTTTTTGTTTGTATTTTAATAAACTTATTTGTTAAACTTATATATTTATGTGATGCATTTCCTTTCCCTCTCCTTCATAAATTATATTTTATGTAATTATGTAATAATAATCGTCTCTTTTTCTCTGTGATAGGACAAGCGACGATTCACTCTTTAAAGATGTTTTTGTATTTTTCTACGCATGGAGAACACTGCACTATTGTAACTCTACCATGCATACAAAGCATAAGTTGACACATTACTTGAACCAATTTACCTACTCTAGTTAATTTAATTTTTGCTTTAAATTCTTCACTTTCCTGTAAAAAAATATACTTACCGGTATCAACATTTAATTCTACATCTTTGAGCATAAGAGGCAATCATATCAGAACCGGAATGTAATAAAAAGTCAACAAAATCGTTGGACTTTTTCCTGCACCAAATTTACCCTGGACTGCTTAAATTACCCCCAAACCTCGTTCCTGCATTCAAACATATTCTGCAATCCTGCACTTGTGTTATCCTTTGTCGTAATGATTGCTTATGAGCTCCTCATACAAAAATGGGGCTAAATCAGGTGAATGCTAATGCGAAGCCACAGGTCCAATGCAACTGATCTATCTTCCTGGAAACTTAATATTAAGCCATTGCCGAGGACCTCTGCAGGAATACGTGTTTTTTATTTAGTATTTTTCTGTTGGCTTGAAAAGGAAGCTAGAATGAGCACATTTCCAAAATACATTTTGAGTTGGTATTTTGATCCACTACCACTTCCCAAAGCTTAGCTGTTTAACCCTGGAACATCCTGTACAACCTGAACAGGTAGTAAGATGTGGTGCTAAAAAACCTCGCTCATTTTTAACACATTAGCGAAGGACACTTAATACACATACAACCCAAATGGGTAATAAAATGCGGCACTAAAAAACTGAACTAATACAGACTTAAACTTTGTTTTGTTTCTCCCACATTGACATTGATTTATATTGTCTTCAGATTAAGTAGCACTAATCTGTTTTCCCCCATGAGACATTAAAACCTATATCACTTGACCTTCTCTGGTTATTTGTCTAATAACTCAAAGATCATAGTGCCAGTTCTGGCTGGTTATTGGCACATTAAATTATATTTTACAATCATTAATATTATTATTAGCTCCACATCTTATTACCTGTTTGGGCTATATTCACAGTAATGTGTAATGGTAGGGTGATTGTGAGATGAAATGGAGGACCTACAGTTAAATATGGGATCCAAACCATGGTGGAGGCTTAGCATTTCACACATTCACAAGTTGTGATAAATACATGTCTGAAGGAAGGGTTTGGCAATCAGATAAATATGTGTCGAAACTGAGGATTGAACCTCGTACCTCCAGAATAGAAGTCTGAAACCTTAACCCTAGACTGCCAGGTCACTTTTTACAAATAAATACAATTGAGAGGTGATGTTCAACAAAATCCACTAGCTTTTGTCAATAGACAAGTTGGTAAGCTGACCTGAGGATTGAATTCTTTCCTCACATATTTGTGTCTGCTCTACACCATTGTTTCTCAAATTGTAGTATGTGTATCCCTAGGAGTACGAGAAGGGGTTTAGGGGGTGTGCCATACACTACTGAGTCTTATTAGTCATTAAATAGTTCCTAATAATAGTGAGTCTGCTAAACAAATTAGCACATCTTTTTATGAGATGTTATTGATTTTTATGAACCCTTCTTTCCCTCTGTTGCAGATTTGTTTAACTTATCATAAAAAATGTAATAGATAATTTGGAACAACCATTTATATATCTACAATGTGAGTTTATTAAAAAAAATTAGAGACAAGATAGCAGATATTATTTTCTCTATTTTTTTTATTCCAAAGAGGCAGAGGGGTATGTTGGCTAGGTAATGCTCCCCATAAAGTGTATACATCTGGAGGGAGCTTAAGAAACACTTTACTACACTATTTGTGCACAGCCAACTCTTCCACTTTCTAACTTTATTTCAGAGCAGCTAAACAGAGCTAACATTTAGGTAGTGTTTCTTATTCTCTTTAGTTCCAAACTTGGTTTGTAGATAGACCCTTTATGCATATTTCACTTTATATGAAATATTTTTTATCTGGCTGTATACATAAAGCTATATGATATATACTATTTGGCACATTCTTTGAAAACAAATCCACACAATTAAAAATATATATATATATATATTTGCAGTAACAACAAACTACTTCTTGCACCGTGAGTTTTCTTTGACATTAGCAGAGGACGTCTATATTCGGTATCGTTCTTTTGCAAATCAAGATGAATTGGAAGCTGAAATTCAGAAAAGAAATCCTCATAAAATAGACATTGGAGCAGTGTATTCATCAAGGTATGTGGTATTTTCTTCTTAAGCTATAAAGTAAATATGCTAAAACTATGAAGTGGTTGTTTTCTTGAAATGGTCCATGTAAATCAAACATAGATTAATATTATAAATAAAGGAAATGGTTAAAGCTAGACAAGCGATACCTAAATTTAAATAATCATTCCAGCTATTGCCTTCAATGATCTTTTTTAGACTCTGTTACAGTAGAAGCACCATTCTTTGAAAGTGCACCAATGATTGACACACTATGATTTTCAAGAATATTAAGGGATGTTAATTTTCCTACCCTCTTGTTTATGTATATAGGAAGTTTTAGTTTAACTCATACTGTAAACCTG
>CABFVX010000928.1:165166-184664 GCA_902151425.1 Timema shepardi
GGGGGGGGGGCGATGTTATTAAACTCAAGTGCCTTTATCCATTTTTACTAATGAAATCATTAAGGTAAGTGACCATATTGATTAGTTTTCAAGAACATAATAGTAATAGAATATATTTTAAGGATGCAATTTTAAATGGATGACTACACTACAAGTTATCATAAAATGACATTAAATATAATCTTCAAAGTATGAAAGCCCTATATATTTTTAAGTGGGTGTCACTTACTGGAGACATAATAGTAAACATGATATACCAGTTATTGACATACCCTGTCAATGATGTGTACAAGCACATTTTTAATTTTTGGTCTTGCTACACAGTGATAGTGGATATAATTTATATGCTATTGATTCCTGTATTGGAAATATGTTATTATTACTATCATCATCATCATCACCGTGTTATACTACTCGTTCGGGCTATACACACTTACGCTAATGTGTAATGTTAGAGTGATTGTGATATGAAATGGAGGACCTACAGTTTACAGGGTGTCTATCATCCGGGAAAATCAGGGAAAACCAGAATTAGCCGGGATTTTGAAGTGTTCGGGGAAAAAACGGGAATAAGTCGAGAATTTAGTAAATTACAATAAACATTCTATGGAAAATGTTTTACTTAAAATATGAAATAATATAATCATTAAATCAGTAAATTATGTGATTCAAACTGTAATTTTTTTGTTTGTAGCTGTGTAATATATTTTTAATTGCTAGTAAACAATGTTAATACAAATTTAAAAAACATGTTTTTTTTAAATTTTAAAACTTATTATTATTATTCATAAAAAAGATTAATAGAAAAACATGAGGGGGGTGAGGGGGGGAGATTTAGAAGGATGTGACATACTTTTTAGTCAGGAATTTTAGGAAATGATCAGGGATTTCATTGGTCAAGTTGAGTAGACACCATGGTTTAATGTGTGATATGAACCACGATGGAGGCCAGGCATTCACAAGTTGTGATTTTGTGAATAATACATGTCTTGTCAGAGGTGAAGGAAGGGTTTGGAAATCAGATAAATCTGTGCCGAGACCGAGGTTTGAACCCCGGACCCCCAGCACAGAAGTCTGACAACTCACCCCTAGACGGTCACCGGAAATATATTCATTAGTAACTTCTGCCCAGTCTGACACGGGTGTCAACCATTGGAACAGTGGCATTAACTGGCGCACAATGTTTCAGATATGGCACCTAAAAGAAATCACTTTAGGGATCAAATGGCTACTAAGCCATAGAATCAGTGAGAAAGGGTACACCAATAGTAATTGCAGCTAAGTAATTTGGAGTGCCTAGAATAACTTTATTGAACAAATGTTCTGGCATAAGTCCAAAAGTATGTAACTTAGGACCATCCGCTATAGTAACCTGTGATGAAGAAACAGTTTTAGTTTATTGAATTCTATCAACAGCAAGACTGATGGTAAGCAAGGAAAGAAGTGGTATTCATCTTTCCTCAAAAGACACCCTCAGTTGAGTGTGAGAGTGGCTCAAAATATAACCACATCGAGAGGAAATGCTCATCTCTCACTTGACACTCTTTTATCTCAGTTCTGCTCTATGAATGGATTAGAATTGATACCACTATTTCATAACATGACACTTGATGCATCCTGTGGATTTGGCAGTATTTCAGCCTCTTAACCCTTTTGCTGCGTTAATCGAATACATCCGATCTCAGCAGTATAGCCATTGACTGTAGAAATCGACTTAACTTCATGACGTGTAAACCTTATCTACCTTTGCTGGGGCAGTTGTAAATAGCCACAAGAGTGTTATAACGCTGAATTTTTCATACTAGCATGCATGTGTGCCTCCAAAATCTGGTTTTTAATTTTGAGAACTGTCAGTTTACCAGCTGCTAAATCATAACAGTAGTAGCGCTTGTTTACTTCCACATTTAATTACTTGTAACACACATGCAATATTTATGTGGCGGAAAAAATTGTTGAGGGATTTATTAGTTTAGGATTTGTGATATCTACCCGGTTTTGTACTGTATTAGTAACATTTAACTTAAGGCTGCCTTAGTGAATGGGTGCATTGCCTATAACATGGCAAATTCAGCTCTAAAACTGTCACACATAAAGTACAGACTTAAAGTTGTTGATGGTTTGGCAGAAGGATATGAAAGGCATACACTAACAAAAAAATTGTAGGCTTTTTTCGATGGCACTGAATGCTAGATTGACTGAAATACATTTTCCTGCCCAGTTTCAAGACAATAAACACCAGTCAAACTTTTCTGTGTGCACCATTCTACTAAGAAGTTCCAGAAAGGGAAAAGGAAAGTGCAAGCATAAACAAACAACTTTATATTGTCCTGATTCCCCAGAAAAACCAGCTTTGTGTGTGATTGGCTGCTTTCAAACATACCATACAAAGAAAGTGTACAGGAAGACCTGTCACTGTGCAGGGTGAAACATGAAAACCATTATGGTGACAGTTGTGAAAAATGAGTGTAATATAAGCGTATAGACACAATATGTAGGCCTAATAAGAAAACATGTTTTTAGTCTCAAACAAAAGCTAAAATCTAATATGTCATGTTTAGTAAAAATTAATGAGTATGATTGAACTTTGAGCAAGATCTGTGTGGCTCTTGCTACTGGTTGGTTGGTATGGCAATTGGAAAATTCATTACTTTAGTGAGTTTTAAAAATTATTTCATTTCTTCTAATTGCTATTTTATTTTTGTTCTTGACCTGTTTCCTATTTTGAAATCATTTCAGGTAACCTGGCGGTCTAAGGGGTAAGGTGTCAGACTTCTGTGCTGGCAGCCGGGGTTCAATCCCCGGTCCCGGCACAGATTTATCTGATTACCAAACCCTTCCTTAACCTCTGACAAGACATCTTGTGAATGTGGGGAATGCCAGGCCTCCACCGTGGTTCGGATTCCACGTTAAACTGTAGGTCCTTCATTTAATCTCACAATCACCCTACCATTACACATTAGCGTAAGTGCGTATAACCCGAACGGGTAGTAAGACGCGGTGCTAATAATAATAATAATAAATCATTTCGAACAGAAATATAGGATTTTATAGACTACACTACATTGAAAAAAGCAGCTATGTAGCACAAAATTGGTCAAGTTGTGTTGATGTAACCTAATTTTCAAACATTTTCTTTTTATTACATTTGCCCCATATTAGGCCAATATTAAACCTGTCAAATCCTTATTTAGAAATTAGTTTGACAATGTGGGTTGCAGGTAAAGTAAAAAATGGCTCTGTTAGCAGAATAATATTGCATTTGGGTAAAATCTGACGTATAAAATTTTATCAATATAAAATATATATTATTATGCGATTTATAGACAATGTGGTGCTAAATTTCATATTTAAAATGTATTACCTGTTGAAAATCACATTTGATTATAATAATGATCATCATGCAAATATTCAATTTGGAATTTTTGACCTATAATTAGCATTTCTGAAGATAAGAAGTAAAAATTAAATATGGAGCAAAAGGGTTAAAATGGCATGGAAAAATTAAGTAAAAAAAATGGGGAATCTCCAACTTGAGGAGTAAATAAATTAAAGAAAGAAAATTTTGAACCGGTGCTCAATAGGGCTATTCAATATATTTATAAAGAGACTGTTCAAAATGGATTCAGAGCGTCTGGACTTCGTCCCTTTAATGTGTGAAATGTTAATTTGACAAAATTGCTTCTAAATAATTAAATTCAGTAGTATCAACACCTAATACACCCAAATCTAGTGACATCACCACAAAGAAAGGTTTGATATTTTTAGAAGCAAAGATTTCGTTAATGTTGTTGTACAAAGCGTAAGCTATCTTTTACTACTAAACTTATTTATTTGTAAGATTTTTTTCTATTTTTGTGCTGCAATATTGTTAAAGTGTCAAAAACTGGTGCTTCTACCATATTGACAATAACAAAATAGTGTATGTATGTGTGTATATATATATGCTATTACTCACATTATGACAATGGTTGGCAAGAACAAAGGCAATATTTCGTCACCCGAGAATGCAAGTGTTCTATCTCCAAAATGGTTAAATTTGAGATATTTGGTGTATACGTTTATTTAGAATGCATATGATCCACCTGTGGTGAAATTGAGACTATTAAATAATTACTTAAGAAGATACAAGATCGAGTTGTCTTCTAGTAACATTGGTTTTATACACAAGGTCAAACTTCAATGCTCTTTATACAAAAGTGAAAAATTGGACATAGAACACTTGCATTCTCGGGTGACGATTTGTCATACAATTAACTAAATTCTCACAAGTTCATTGGCGCATAATTTTTGCCTAGTTACAGCTTAATTTTGAACATTGTTGAAAGGACTAACACATGATCTGTAGTATTTCAACACGAGCGTACCCAGTGACCCAGAGTACAGAGAATTGATCAAACTTCTAAAATTGTCACATATTCACTAAAAATTATGCAATATTTATTTACAATAGTCAACATTAATTTTTCATCCAGTTAATACTTACTACTTATCTATTTTAACACAGCTGTCCATGTTGAACATACAAATCTCAATTCTCAAAGTGAACATGTGATTCTCATGATGTTTTTCCACCCCTATACCTCACATATTCAACCAAAGTTGAGTCATGGTAGTGTTATCTTTTTTGCCTCAAGGCTGGAAGCCAAATTAAATTATCTTTTCCCCTCATTCCTTCACCTTGGAAATTAAAATTGTTATGTTACTTTTCTCAGGTTCTCTTTTCATATTGGCACATTGTTAAACATGGGATTAACAATAACGGTTTTTGCTCACAATTTGAACATCAGGTATATTTTATAATGGAAACACATTTCTATTTCAAATCGAATGACACTCGATTATCCAGAAATTATCACAGTTGGAATTAAAGTTTGTTAACACACAGAAGCTTTATAATTTGGATGTTAGCACACCATGGACCTTAACTACAGCGGGGTTTCAGGCCAAGTGACGTTGGAGGAGCCCTTTTCCTTGTATATAGTCAGACAAGAAAGTTTCTAGAATTCTCCAATTCCATTAGACCCCACCATGATTTCGTCAGTTTTTAGAAACATAAATAAAAACAAGCGCTAGAAAAAATACCTGGGAATGACCTGTTGTTCACAAAATACTCAGAAGAGAAGTGGAAACCTGTCGAAAAAGCTAGGATTTTAAGACGGTGACACATAGTCTTGTCAACAATATACTAAAATAAAATGACCACCTAGGTTTGTTAAACCAGATGAGAAGATTAACACATGGATTAATTGAGTTAAATATTATAAAATTGTTAATTATTATTATTATTATTATTATTATCATCACTGCGTCTCACTACCCGTTTGGGTTATATGCATGTTAATTAACTTGAAATATATTAAGGGTGGGAACTTTTGATATGGAATATTACGAAAGGGAAAATCTATATCATTAGGCCTACATGGCTATGTGCATGCGTGTGAATTCAATTACATTATAGGAAGAAGAAACAAAAAAAGAAGGTGTATAACAATAATTTTAAACTGTACTGGTGTAGGATGATCTCTTAATGTCTCAATATATCTCACTGAAATCTAACTTAGATTGTTCTATCCAACAACCCATATCTATAGGATGAAATATTTTAGTTCCTTCATAGAGTGACACAATTTCAGAGTGTGTGTCTAAAAATTTTATTACATTAAGCTGTGATCTTAATAAAATAATATTTGTAAAACATAATTTCTGAAAACGTTGTAAATTGGCTCTGAAAAACCTGGAAAAGCCAGAGAATTTAAAACTATAGTTTAGCTGGACACTCTAAAAATAAAAAAATAAAAGGAATTTGTGTAAATTGAGAGCCTGCTCTATGTATCAGTATAATTTAAGTAGGTCATACATTTGGTTACCAATTCATCATCTGTTGCTTTAAACTACTGATGGTTTATTGTTAGGTACACGAAGATTGAGCTGCTTCAAATTAAATTTGTAACTTATTGGTTTTGGAAAATAGCATTCTGTAGCTTTTTAATATAATTGAAATAACACTTTGTAACCTCCAAGCTAAATTGAGTTACCTTAAATTATGTTTTAGACATAATTCTTAATATTTTAATTGATTGAATTATAATATACCGTATTAGCCCGAATATAGTATGGCCTCGCACATAAAACCTTAAAATTTTAAATATGTTCTTCAGGAAAAATAAAAAGTAAATGGGTTCTGCATATAATACGAGTACAGTTTTCGGAAGGACATTTTTAGAAGAAAAACATCACACTTTATCTGGGCCATTAATAGAATACTCAAGGCTTTGTTTAGTTAAATCAGTCCTTCTGTCACTGAGAACTTTATATCATTTGAACCAAATAAATTATGACTTTTTATATGTGCTCAAAAACTATATGGTGAAAGTATCTTCACCCTTGACAAAACTAATAGACCTAACCTTTTTTTGTGTGTGCTAAGGAACAAGACCAAAGATTTAGTACAGAAACAAATATAACCAGATTCTGACTAATAATTTACCTCATGACTTTAAGTATATATGATTAAATGAATATAATATACAACAACAAAAATTTACTACATGTATTTCTATTTTCTATAGAGTTTTTAAGATTTTATGTGAATAAAATCAGTATTTAAAATTGGTTTCATACAAAAGTTTGCTAAGCTTCATATTCAGTTTCTAGATTCTAGACTTGTCGGTAAAATTGTATGAATTTGAAAAAGGAGTGAACTTGAACCTCTCTAATAAATGAAAAATACTTCTCAATTTTTATCTCTTAGTATTTTAACTTAATCTTAGCTTAAAATTAGTAGATATTATTAAATATGGCTTTTTTGTAATAAAATAAATAAATAATGCTTAACACTTCACTCAAATTTATTATTATACTATTAAAACATATACATTTGCTCTAATTTTAGACCGAAAGATCATCTTACCACAAATAAGTTTATACCACTTGAGAAAGAGCTTGTGTTTGATATTGATATGACAGACTATGACGATGTAAGAACATGCTGCAGTGGTGCTGATGTTTGTACAAAATGTTGGCGGTTCATGTCTATTGCTTGCAAAGTATTGGATGCTTCTCTGAGAGGTGGGTGTTTTAATACATGATCTTTTAAATGTTTTCATTTATATTTAATAGTGACACTTAGAAAACAAGTCTAAAAGAAAAAGTTTGAAGTGCTACTCTTGCAATAGAATAGACTGCTGAAAATGGGTAAATTGGGGTTCGATCCTGATGGGCTGTACTGAGGTATCTTTTTTTCCTGAATGGTTTTTCACTCCCTCCACACAGATGCAGGTACACTTCCTCTAAATTAAAATAATCCTTATCCCTATCACAGAGTCATTCCCACAGAAACTCACCTCTTGAAATAAAAAATAATTGAAATAAAAAAATCCAAAATGAATAAAATGTATGTATGAGTTAGGGTACTTAAACACTAGGAAATTGCTTTCCTAAATCATTGACCTTTATTTTGGAAATTACTACATTTAAAAAAAAGTTACCAACATGGAGGTGAGAAAAACTAATGGTAGGGTGTAATAATAAAGAAAAATAAGTACACAAATATATTAGAGCTTCGATTAAAGAAATATATTACAATAAAAATTAACTCTAATACAATGTACATAGGCCCTAATGAGATATTAGTTTTAATGTAAATGAGTACCTACCTACCTAACAAAATAATATTAAGTAGAATAGTGGTTCCCAATGTGGCGTATGTGTACCCCTAAGGATACATGCCAAGACGTTTGGGGGTACGCAAAAATATTTGAATAATGGTGGAAAGCACAACATATGCCAGTAGTGAAAGGAAAAGATCAGTCAAAAGTTATGAAATTAACACAATTATAGGGTGAGGGGCGGTGGGTGTGGGTCTATATTAGACCTTGAGAAAATGATTTAAATTCCAAGCATAAAATAGTTTTTATAATTATAAATAAATATATTAAATGTGTTAATTTTTATTGTAACGTTTGCCTTTTGAATGTAAAAATATTTGCCAGTTTTATTCAGCTTACTCTCATATTGTTTTTAATCCCATTACTAACCCATTTATTTTCAATTGCAACAAATTAATCAGAAATAACTAAATCTATAGTGATTAAACATTTTGATAAAATCTAAGAGCACAATTAATGGAACTGGGCTGCCAAGGGGTACACAAGCAAAAAAAGAGTGGGAACCACAGAAGTAGAGGAACTCTTCAAAGTGATATAATAATGGGTATAGTGTTTAAAAATAAACTTAATGTATTGAATGTGTGTGTATGTAGTTATACAATACTATACATTACACTTACACATACACACACATGTCACTATTCATCAATGAAATATCATTTTGGGGGGAAACAAATAATCTACCACCAGCAGATTTTTCAAAAAAATTTAATGTGTACTCGTTCATTTACTCAATTGATTGCACTAATTGCAACTGACACAATGCTCGAGTGTTTTCATAGCACACAACTTTACTACAACATAGTCATTTTCTTTAGCTTTGCATTGGATCATTTCACAATCGCTATGATCTGGTTTTTCATACCCATCATTTTTGATGTAACTGTCTGAATCTATGTACACTTCACTATATTTCAATTGATTTGGAGGTGAAAAGAGAGAGACCTCTTGTGTGGATTTTCAAGAGTGTCATTAAGATACCTCTTTTGTTTTTTGAATTTTCTAAAATGGTCTCCTTTTTACCATCACAAAGACAACTACTTCATCCCTAGTTTCCAAAAATATTGTAACTAATATTTTAGTATTTTCAATTACTTGTCTTGCAGTCCCTTTTGGGCTTAACATTCTTCTCGAAGATAATAATTTGAGGCGTGTGTATTTTTAGATTATCTTTCCAGAAACAGTTAACTTATGCGTGTGTATATGTATGTATATATACATACACACACAAGCTCATATAAAATGTATTAGTTATATACATTTTTGTAATTTAGGCTTTTGTGCATTTCTCTTTAATTTTAATTTCCCCAAGATACAAATTTCGTTGGCTGACTGAGTCTAAGTTGTCAGCCAATCTCACATTAGACTAGACAGCCAATGACGGGGAGATCAGTGCTTGATCTTGGTCAGGTATACTAAGAGTGGTTTTTCCTAAATTATTATATACTCTATCTCCTCATGCAAATGTAAATACATTTCCTCATCCCTGACCCATTAGCTTAATTTTTATATACTTCACTAAAATAAGTTGTATTGTATTGATTTTATTAGAGGATTTTGGATTCGAGCACTTGCTATGGGTTTTCTCTGGTCGCCGAGGTGTTCACTGCTGGGTGTGTGATGAAGCCGCACGCAAGTTGGATGTTTCAGCCCGCTCAGCGGTGGCAGAATACCTGCAAATTGTGACAGGTGGAGTAAATCAAGCCAAGAAAGTAAATCTGCCTGGTGACAAACTACATCACTCTGTCAAGTGAGTTTAGGGTAACTGAATGAGTTGAAAAATCTTTTAATGTCACAAAAAATAGTTTTAGGATAAAATTGATACCCGCCCCTTTAGTTTGAAAACCGCGGTTGCTCACCTCATGTGTATAGTGCCTTAAGTGCCTAGCAGTATGTCATCGATTCTTATTTGATAACATCTAATAATTTGGTTGTATCAGCGTCATTCAATAATTTACGCTTTGATGCTTCTAAGTTGGTTGATATGCGTGTAGCCCAAATGAGTGTTGTAATGAAGTGATAAATAAAGTTTGGTAATATGGGATTTTTATTTTTAAATTACCTAAAATTTGGTACTTCGATAGCTAGTTATTATATTTTCCTATTTACAAAAATGTTAAATATTTGTGATGGGATTAATATAAACATTGTAAGGCGACTCCAAAGAACTATGTTTATCCTTGAAACCAATTACTCAACTTAATCAAAGTTTTTCATTAATTAAATTATATTGGTGACATCATCATATCTAAGGGAACAAGGCTATTCTACCCGCCTCGGTGGTGTAGTTGGCTAACACGCTAATCATGTTGAGCTGCTCGACTGCTGAGGATGGGGAGATTGAAGTTCGAATCTCAGTCGGGTAAACTGGGGGTGGTTTTTCCCTAAATGGTTTTCCACTCTCCCTCCACGAAAATGCGGGTTCACTTCCTCTAATTCAACCTTCCCAATTCCTAATCCATTAGAGTAATTAGTACTTAAAGCATATAACCCGAACGGGTAGTAAGACGCGGTGCAAAATAATATTAACAAGGTTATTAGGGTGATTTCTAAAATAATGTATCAGCATTCACAATGGAAGAGGTTGAAGAGCCACACCAAGGGTGCAGAATATGTCCGAACGTGCAGGGAAAAGTCCAACGATTTTGTTGGCGTTTTTAGTACATTTGGGTTCTGATGTGATAGTTTCATATTTGTATGAAAAACTAAGGCCAATGACACTCAAAACTCACACTCTCAGTATGTACCATAGTGAGGCAGTGTCTGTGTAAGCACAAATAGTTGCGCTGTCTACAGACTAAGATAATGTGTCAGAGTTCTAGATGAGAAGTCAGAGATTGAGATAAGGGGCAAAGAAAAAATCTTATAATTCAACCTGGCTAAAGGCGTGATTGAGTGATGAGTCATCAGTCACCTACTCTACCGTGGATGTTTGGTAGCTATGGCGGGCAGGCGAGGGAGGGTAGGGAAGGGTGAGCGATATCTTGTTCTAGCTTGAATTCAGTCGCCCTTATACCGTGGCCTAATTACACGGTGATGTGCACACAATTTATTTAAATTCGTGACATGCGTAGTGTAATAATTGTGTAGCCATAAAATTGTTGTATTTAGTGGGCCTATTAGGGTTTGTACATTGTACAATAGATAAATGTTTATAAAAATTAGATGGTTTCAGGGACAACTCATTGTCGTAAATAGCAATATTTATTTCTTCTAGTGTGGTTGATAGTGATAGACCTTACAGTAGTGACGAGTCTACAAAAAAAAAGTCATATGAAAATAAACAATCTAACCAAGGCCTCTCGGATTTACACTCCATTGCCTCTTACTATCAAGATGTAAAATTAAATGTTGGTACCAGTAAGCCTACTGGTATCAATGAACAATTAATAGCAATATGTAATGCACACAAGGAGTTGTGAGAAAACTAATTTTTTTATAATGTAGGCACTATAAGATTAACTATGATTAAAAATGTATTTGAATTTTCCAAACTATGTAGTAGATAATAATCCTTATTTCCTTCAGCCTCTAAAAAATTCAATGTTTTATTTTGAGCGCTATGGTTTTCGGGGTAATTTTTTATGAAAATGTTATGTTCTGGGGAAATATTTGATCTCTGAACATATTCTTCACCCCTGAGCCACACTGATTGACACCCTTTTCAATGATCTGGTCAGATATTATATCTGAGTATAATGAGTTAATTGACTATCTGACCCTGAAGTTTGTTTGTCTGTTTCATGTTTTGTTTTTCAAATTATGTTAATTTGGTTTTAAAATAAAATAAATTAGGTCTACATAAAAAATGTGTTACTAAACTAGCATTTATCTTCCTTTAGGACTTCGGCTTCTTTTTCTCATCCCCCTCATCATTTTGTCCCAACTCTAGTTTCCCCAGTGTTGTTAGTGAGTGCTCTCTTTCTCATCCTGTCTTTATACAATTCACTCTCATGAATAGTATTCTAATCTTGTCCTTGTTCTTTCACGTCTTTCTTCACATGCTCTAGTCATTACATCCTTGGTCTTCCAACTTGTCTCTTCCCATTTACTTCCATTTGAGAGTATTGTCTTACCTTCCTTCTGTTGTTCATTTGTTGTATATGTCCATAGCACTTTAATCGCGCTCTACTTATCATTGAAAATCTCAGGCACGGCTTGTCATTGAGCCAATCACTATGAAAAGCCAAGAAAATTAATATAAATAGGTTTTTTCTTTTTTAAATATAGTAAGGTATGCTTAATTTTCTGTCCCATGCAGACGTGCCAAGAATTTTATAGAACAGCAGTTCTTAAATATAGTAGAGGAACAGGATATCCTGGGATCACCAGAATCCATAGCCAAAGTCTTGGCCCTTATACCTGACTCTGAACTCAAACAAGACTTGGAGAAGGAGATCCAAAGGCACACATCTTCTCGAGACCGCTGGAATGCGTTGGTTGCTCATGTTCGCATGTTGCAAGACAGGGTAATATCACCTAATCCTTTTGCATAGGTGCCATATTTTCTGTTTTATATATATTTTATTCAACCAAATTATTAATAAACAGTTTACTATCTCTATGAACACAGGATAAAATATACTGGATGGTGCACAACTTAACATTGCGTGACAAAGCAGTAAACAATCTTTAAGATATTATATATTATATCATATTATATATATGTATCAAATTTGGCAAATCCAGAGTTTATGTTGTAAAAACAGTACATTAACCAATAGGGCTTGGCTTTTAAGAGATACCTAATGAAAAAAAGTAATCAAAAAGCCTAAGAATATCTATATATTCAATGGAAAATGAACAAAAAATCTTGCCATTAAAAGTATTAAACACATAAAGGGACTCACAATAAAGTCTGGGAGAAAAGAGTTGAGAACAGGGAATGGTTTCAAATTCTTTCTTTTAAATATAATTAACATGTCAGGATTGAGGAAGGTTGAATTTAGAGGAAGTGTCCCTGCATTTGTGTGGAGGAATAGAGGAAAACTATTAAGGAAAAACCACCCTCAGTACACCAGACTGGGATTCAAACCTCAATCCTCTTATCATCGACAGTCTAGTCTATTTTATAACAAAGGAAATTGATAAAACTAAAGAAAAAGGAAAAATAAACTACAGAGAGCAAATTTGATGAATAAAGCCCATCTGGGGAAATAGGAAAAATGTGGGAAGAATCCAATGCATAGAGGTGACATCTTCTTCCTTTCTTCTGTCTTCTATAGTCGAAGTAGTCACACACACATTTGAACACAAATAAAATAATATTTTGGCATTGTTGCCTTTATCAAACACATAGAAGAAAGAAGAGAGTACAGATAACACAAACACTGGATTACTCCATTTTGAATCTAAAGAAAAGTTCTAGTATATTGCGATAGGGACACCTAAGTCCATGAGGCCACCAAAGCAGGTATGATAATTATACTAAACCAAGTTAAAAAATAATTTGTCTTGGCAAGCAGCAACAAATTTACATTGAACGTTTTCTAACCTGAGAGTCAGTTAAGGTAATGGAATTCCAAATAACACAAAGTTCTGAACAAATCAAGCCATGGTACAGGCTTAAATAAAAAAAGTCCAAATAATTTTATCAATTTATATTTACTTGACCAACATTATAAAGTAAAGTTTATTGCCTAGGAGTTTTTTTTTCTAGCACTGAGAGAGATTTTCCAGGGAACTTGGATTATTTTTAAAAGTATTTTGACTTGCAATTAAATTAGCAGATATATTATATATTTTAAAGGATGACTATTTTTTAGGGCCAACTTAAACGTAGACGTCATTTTCTTCTGGAAGAGATCATGCTACAGTATACATATCCTCGACTGGACATTAATGTGACAAAAGGCTTAAACCATTTGTTAAAATCACCTTTTTGTGTCCATCCGAAGACTGGTAAAGTGTGCATCCCCTTCAATCCTCGATCAGCTGATAAGTTCAACCCTTCCTTTGTATCTACAATAAGGTTAGTATTAATATCATTTAAAATGTTAGTAATAGTTGTTATTATTAATGTCTTAGTGTAATATCTGTGCATGCATACAATTTTCATTGTACTGTTGGCGACATAAAGCCATCCCGAGTTGAAGATGGCTGCATATTCTGATAGCGTTTGATCTTAGATGATTTTCGCATGTCCATCACAGGTGCTGCCTTAAAATTTGAGCAAATAATGAGCCTGGGCATGGGTCAACTCCTGTATAGCTTTGTGGCATAAACATTGGCCTACTAAACCACAGGTTCCAGGTTCGATTCTTGTGTCCAGATGTCATTTTTCTACTTAAATAATAAGTAAATTCCAAAGCCTTGGAAAAGTTAAATTTTCAATTTATTTTATTGAATCTGAATATCTTGAATCAATCTCAAATCAAATATCATGATTTAAAAAATGTTGGGTTGAAATACAGATCTCTTCTTTTTTTAATTACAATTTTCTAGTCGAATAAAATATTTTGCCATATGCCTACATATTGTTCAAATCCAAATAAGTATCAGGGTAAATTAAATAATTTTTAGATATCCACTAAAATAAATTAAGGCAATACAATATTGCAACAAAATAATAAGAAGAAAAATAATATGAAATCTGCAAGTTTTTATGGTCAAGTCAGATTATGAGACTTGGCCATATAAAATGTAAGTACAATCACATTGTAATAATGAATCAATTTTAATTTTGGTGTTGATTTTGTTCTTCCTTATATAGCCAATCAATAATATATACAGTAGTCCCATGGCTTCTTTGGTGCTGACTGACAGCTGACGGCTTTGAAAAGTTACCAGACCAAATTATGTATCCCTACGCCGAACCATATGATCTGCAAAAACACGTGTTTACAGCTGTCACTTTTGACAGTCAAAATTTAGGTATATAGCTAAATATNCCATGGCTTCTTTGGTGCTGACTGACAGCTGACGGCTTTGAAAAGTTACCAGACCAAATTATGTATCCCTACGCCGAACCATATGATCTGCAAAAACACGTGTTTACAGCTGTCACTTTTGACAGTCAAAATTTAGGTATATAGCTAAATATGGGACTCAAAAGTCAGCTGTGAGCTGTCATTCAACACCAAAGATACCACAGGGATACTATAGTGCATGTTAAATACGCCAAATAAATATGTTTCCGTAGAAAGTTGATTGGTTCAAAAGTTTGACTTTTATCTTTGAATTTAGAATTAAATACCCACCAAACTTGTATCTAAAATCAAGATTCAAAGCTCTTTATGATCATTATCTTTTAACCTTTTGAGGCACACTAATATTATGATTTGGATTATAGAATCCAATATGAATTAGTTAGATCCAGATTTGATTTTCTGAATATTTGCAGAAACTTATAAATTTCCAAACTTAATGTTTTTAACTGGTCTTAAATTTGATGGAAAAAACTGACAAATCTTTGGAAGTTTTTCTTATTATTGAACTACATTCTACAGTACAACCTTGCCCATTTTAAACATTTAGGACAGGGTGAATTTAGGACTATTAACCTTAGGATCGTCGCAGGAACAAGCCACCTAAATATTATATTCCATTCAGACATGCTTCAATTGCTGAATGGTTCAAGGCATCACTCTCTTGTTGGGCTAGTCTGCTTATGACAGAGAGATCAAGGTTCGAATAGTGGCCGGGTCTACTGAGGGTGGTTTTTCATAAATGTTTTTTTCACTCTCCTTCCATGCAAATGCAGGTATATTATCTCTAAAATTCTTCCTCCCTCATCCGTACCTCATTAGGTTAGTCATATTAAACGCATTTAACATGAACGGGTAGTAAAATGCTACTAAAAAAACCACTCTGATTCTAAACACTGTTTCTTGAGGGGGTTAAACATTGTCTGAAGTACTCAATCATGTCGCAAGTTATTTTTTTAATTTATTGATATAGTTTGCATTTCTGGGTTAGCAATAATAATATTGTTATCCATTTCTGTCTCTCTACCCGCTTCGGTGGCGTAGTTGGCTAACACGCTAGTTGTGTTGAGCTCGACTGCTGAGGACGGGGAGATCGAGGTTCGAATCTTGGTCGGGTGAACTGGGGGTGGTGTTTCCTAAATAGTTTTCCACTCTCCCTCCATGCAAATGCGGATTCACTTCCTTTAATTAAACCTTCCTAATTCCGAAACCATTAGCGTAGTTAGTACTTAAAGCGTATAACCCGAATGGGTAGTAAGACGCGGTGCTAAATAATAATAATAATAAACATCTCTCTCCAAGAAAAATATAATTTTAGATATAATCTTTAAAATTATTGTTAAGTAACACTTCTATTGTGTGTGGTTTCACTTGTGTTGACAAATTGCCTAAAGTAAAAAAAAACTTTTTCAGTTTCTTTTGTATGTAAATTATTCAGCATAAAAAACTAAATATAGAAACTCTTATTTTAGTTTTTTTTTAATTGCTCCACATCTCACTATATGTCTGAACTATTCACATTTAACACTAATGGGGTAGGGTAAAGATGGTAAAGCTGAGAAAGAATATACCCACTTTTTTTGTTTTGGAGATAGGATGAGAAACCATTGATGAAAAAAAACCTCATTGCACCCTGCCTGACACGATTCAAACCCCAGCCTCCTGTCACTGGCAAACCAGGCTAGATGGTCTTGACATTTATAATGTGTTTATTTTTTACATTTTGAGTTATACTTGAGACACTCTCGGCTATCTTATGCTTTGGTTTGAATACAGGGGAAGTTGAAATTTTATATTCACATCGTGTGAAATCTGATTGGATAGCAAGTAATTTAAAGTTCGCCACTACACTTAGGGTCATTGGTATTAATAACCTCAATTGTATGAACCACCTTAAGGCTGAGCCTACCCATAAATGCACGGTTCTAAACAAAAAAATGTTTAAAAAAATAATGTAATAATTCAACATTGTTGTTTTTTTTATTTATTTTAGTAACACATCTGGGCATCATTCATAATTCTTATGAAATTTTTAAACCCCGCTAAAAATAGTTATTGAAATATTTTTGTTGAAATGATTCCATTTCAATGCATTTTAATTGGGGAAAACAATAATTATTAATCGATTTATTTATTTTCTTTGTACAATTAAGCTAGGGTGTTTGTTTATGACATATTATTTAATGAATAATTTATTTTTATTTTTTAACGTATTTTTAAATTTGGGTTAGCTTCAATAATCATGACGATATTGAGCTCTAACGACTCCCAAGTTGACACTCTAGTAAAAATACATAGTTTTAAATACAACTTCTCCTTCTACAAATAGTTATCTTAATTCATAATAGGTGCCGTTGGTATGATTGCTACCCATTTACAAGCTAGTATTGTTTTGCAAGTGTTGGCTGACCTGCTGTATCGGAATCCAGGTAGCAGTGGAGGGTGAAGCTAATCTCTAACCTTCTTGAGTCAAAGAAACATTAATACCATGTGCATTAGGATAAGTAGGGCCAATTTCTAATTATGAAAATTTGTGTGGTTAAATATAAACATCTTAATATACTAAGTAACTAAAATACTCACAATGTCCTAACTGTTGTGTGAATAAAGATAGTTGAGCCCTACTTACTTCAATGAGAGTATTACCCTAGTGATACATTATTTTCGAAGAAAAATCCATATGCTTCTCCATACACAAAGTTTTATGACACTAGCCTTTATTTACCTGAGGCAGTAGAATATGTAAAATTCTTCACTCGTATCCTACATTCTTTCATGGGTTTTCTCATTCTTGAGCATTACATGTTGTAATAATAAGTGTTAATATTCAGTGTATATGAAAACTACTGTACATTAAATTTTTAATCCACTATTATAATAAATAAAAATAAACATTCCTGCTCATATCATAGTTATTTTAAATAAAATAGGGTCTAAATGTAATTTGGAGATGTTCTCAATATGGTTTCATCTACTAAATTTATTTTACGGTATAGGATTTGACTCTCATTGGACTCTGGAAGAAGTTATTTTTCAAAAAATTAATAAACAAAGTTTTATTGGCTTAAGATCTCGAAATCCTGGGTTTGATCCCCAGTGCTTCCAATTCTGTCTGCGAAGCAGTGGGTCTGAAACGAAACCAAAATAAACCTTGTGAGGACAAATGAGGAGCTACTTCTAATGAATAAGTAGCGCTTCAATCTAGAAAACTGAAATAGAAGGCTGGAAGTTTCGTTGTGTTAACCACATAGCACCCTCAAACCGAAAATGTTGGCACTCTCTTCGCCAACATACGGCAGCCTCTCGATTGGTATAGCCTGTTTGCAGGCTGACACCATGGAGATATTACTAAAGTTAAAATTTACCAATAGGATGAAAAACTATTCCCAAAGACATTTATTTCTGGAAAATTGTGTAAATCCTATAGATGTTTGAAAACTGTAAACACCATATTAAATAAAATATACCAACTTCAATGGCCGAGTGGTCTAAGGCACCTCCAGTGTTAAATTGGCCTGCTGATAGTGGAGAGCTTGAGGTTCAAATCCTGGTCTTGTCTACTGAGCGTGATTTTTCCTAAATTGTTTTCCCATTTCCTTAAATAAAAATTCTGGTAGATAACCTCTCAAATGCTTCCTTCCTCATTACTACCCAATTAGATTATCATATAATCGTATAACATGAAGAGGTAGTATGACATGGTGATATCAGTAATAAAAATAACATATATCTATAATCAGAATTGTTCTAGTCTTCGAAATGAAACTGCTTTTTAAATATTTTATTGCCTCTTTAGCCTTTAACGTTTAAAAATTAGTGAAAGCACAGTGGCTAAATTTAGTACATTAAATTTGAGTTATATTTTATTTTACCTGCATACTAATAAACTCAAATAAATGGTATGACAAAATCATAAGCTATATACTCTCTCATATAGGTTATTATAATAGGTTATTATAGGTTATTATAGGTTATTATAGGTTATTATAATAATCAAAACTGAGCTACGTATCTCTAATTTTACCTAAAATAATTTTTTCTCTGAAAAATAAGTATATAGTATTATTTATCACTACCCTTCCCAGATATTCATTTGAAAAAAATAGTTCAAGACTTTTTTAAAAAGGTGATTTATAAAGCAATTACCTGAGTTCATTTCTACTCTGCTCAATAATATGAGCCAGATGTTAGGCCTTGTATCTCTGGCCCATAGTTTTTATTGCAAGGGGGCCATCCTTAAATTACGTAAAGCTTTTTACATGATTTTAAATCCTCCCTCCCTCACGTAGGTGATCGGAAGAATTTTCGTAAGCTCCCTCTCACCTCTCTAGGCTACGTAGTTTTTAAAGATTGGTAAGTCATGTTATTTTAATCGTTTAGTTATTTTATAGACAGGAGGATTGGTAATATCCCACTTTGGTGGCCACATGGTCTAAGCCGTCACTCTCGCAATAGACTAGTCTTCCGATGACTGGGAGATCGTGGCTCAATCATGATCGGGTGATATTTCCTAAATATTTTTCCACTCTCCATCCACGAGAATGTGGGTACACTTCCTCTAAATTGAAACGTATCCATCCCTAACCCACTGGCGTAATTAGTTCATGCCTAAAAAAACTAGAATTAATTAAGAATATGTATCCACATTTGTGTGGGAGAGTAGAAGGAAACAATTGAATAAGATTTCCCCAAAATACCCTCATCACAAATTTGAATCCACAGACAGAAGCGTCTAGCTTGCTGGGATGGATAGGTTAATTCTTCTGCTCTAGAGTATGATTATATCTTGATGTTTTATCTCCCCATGTTTAGTCCCATCTTGGTTGCCAACACACTTTACAGTCTGGCACTTCACTTCTTATATCTATCAGTTCTAGGAAAAGTTTGCTCTCGGCCTTGACTGAT
>CABFVX010000928.1:189719-208641 GCA_902151425.1 Timema shepardi
AAAAAGAGCAACAGAAGATATCCTTAGACTTTCTGTTGTGAGTGTCTTGGTGTTAATGATAATTATAAGGATAGTAATCTACTTGACACTCTTGCCCCAACATTATTAAATCTTCGAGTTGAATACATTAAAAAAAAAGCAAGATGCGACACCTGGTTTGAGCTGTATTACTTAACCTATGTTGGCTTTGGGGTGAGACATTTTTTTAAATGGCTATTTAAATTAATATCTGATATAAATATATTTAATTCAGCTGTTTGTTGCCATTTTTCCTTTGTTTTAATACACACATTATATTCTACTTTTTGTTAGTTAGGTCGAATCTACTATTTTACAAATTTGACCGTCATATTTATCTTTAAAACTCTAATCTGAATCTTGAAATAATTGTGAATATTGTAGGAAATATAAATACATATAATAGAATAATAGAAAATACAAATAGTGACTAACAAACACTCTTTCTTATAGTACATTTATTTAAGTTACTGGACTGAGGGGTCTGGTTGTTAAGTCCACCTTTTAAATGGTTATAAGCCATCAATATGCAATTTAAGAGCTTTAAAACACTTGAAAAATTGAGATTTTTTTAAAGTCTCGATTCTGAAATTTTCTTGAATATTTGAATCTCGACTATGCTTAAGGATTCAAGGGCCTATCCCTACTCTTTGTATGATATTTTATTTGTAACATTATTTTATAAATAGGCTAAAGAATTTAATTAAATTTTCTTTCATTTGATTTAATATAATCGAACAACTTAGCTCAGCTCAGCGTGACTGTCTGCAGAGCTAAGTGTTCCGGGTTCGATTCTTGGCATGGCCAAAAAAGTTATCATTGTCTAAATGTGGGCTTACCATTTCACAATGATGAATTAATGTCTGGTGACTGGATGTTGTGTTTGTCCTAGTCTTAAGTTAGATTATAAGCAGAGCCCTGCTTTTATGGTGAATAAAAAAGCCCAATTTCGTTTTTAAGTTTCCCAAAAGCGGTGAATAAGCGGTGAATTACAAAAATCCTATTTTTGCGACGAAATTATCGAATTAAGACAAAAGCGTTAAAAAAGTGGTTTTTACCAAAATTTTGTGATTAAGGTGACTTTATTGGGTTAAAACTAGACTTCCAGGACAATGTTTGAAACAGGTACACTAAACATATTGAAGTGAAAACAAAAAATTACATTTTGTTTGGACAAAAAGGTAAAAAACACTAGTCCCCAAAAAAATGTGCTGTCAACTTATTAAAAAAGTAAGATTTAGCGGCAGCTGGTCCGGGAAAAGTATGTACAAGTCACAAAGACAAAATATTACACAAAAATCATCCTGTTACTTCACAAAAATTGTGACTATATTTTTAAATCCCAATTTAGGCTAGAAAAATACAAAAGAACTACTCAACACCACCAAACTGCAACATGCAGCTGGTAACAATGTTATCCACCTTCATTGTGGTTCTGCGGTCTGTTACCACTAAACTATACCTAGAAAAATATCGTTCTGAATCTGCATTTGAAATCGGCAGCCACAACGCTTGCAAACACTTTGTTGTGAAGTATCTGAACATACTGTCTGTCTTCAGCCCTAGCAGCACATTCTCAATTTTTAAACTTTTGATGCCATCACTCTCTTCCATCAAAACTTTCAATTTTTATTTTTCAATATCCCAAAATATTAGCGCGAATGCCGAAAATCGCGTCTAAATCGCGATTATCGCGGACATCATTTAAAATCGCGAATATCGCGCTAAAACGCCGATTTCGCGAACTATCGCGGCAATTCTGAGCATATATTTGCAATCAGGGTAACCTGAAATGTGAACATCTGAAAGAAAAAATGCCATATCTAACATTCGCGAATTATCGCGAACTCCACAAACGCAGGGCTCTGATTATAAGGCATATACGACAGGTCCAGCAAGCCGGTAGGCTGATTATATATGGCTTGAATAAAAAACTGACCCAGGCCACTGGCTGAAAACAATAATGGATGTAAAAAACAAAAGAATTGATTTAATATGATGAATTGACAGCAGTAACCACTAACCACAGTTTAAAGGCAAACATATCTGTATAAACAAATATGTAATGTGCCTTAGAGCCGTTTTATTCTTCTCAGAAACTTGATGTAGGTGAACAGTTGAACAGTTAATATAATATCATCATGTTGATGCAGTGATATTACATTCTAAGTTTTCACAATTTGTTTGGATGGTTCTTAAATTGCCTTGTGGCTCTGTGAATTTCTTCCACTAAGCCTTTTTATTTGTATGTTAGAGAAAAACATATGTTTATATTATTTGCATAAAACATATTTATCAATTTGAAACCATTTGGTTTCTTTTGTTTGTTGAAAAAATATTATCGACCATTTTTTGGCAGTGGTATAACTAGCGCCAATGACAATTAAATTGAGGAATAATACATTGAAACATTGTCTTTTCTAATTAGACAAGATTAATATAATGGCATTTCTGAATGTATAATTGTTTAATTTAAAATACAATTACACATTTTTTCATGCCTAGTATGGTTAAACTATCGATTATCCGGAGTTGTATTAACCGAGGCGGTAATTTTTAACCATTTAATAAAATCACAACTAAAGGCCCGATTTACACACGATGTACAGGCCAGTAAAACTGAATGTGTGGATGAAAACTTTAAGATGAAATGTAAACATAGTTTTGTGTTTGAGTGACTGTACATAATAATAAAAAAAACTTGTGAAATTGGTAACATGTTATCAAATTAAAGTGGAAACATCTGCTTATAAAAAAAATGACTATATTTTGGTATTATTTTAATCCCACCTTTCTCTTTGTTACAAATATTAATTTTAGATATATTTTTGTTGTGCAATGAAACAATTTTTATGTTGGTAGCCTTGGCTTTAGTCAAAAAACTCTTTATTATTTATATGTTTTAAATAAATATGCAAGAAATAAAAAAAAAATTGAGAGTAAATTGTCTGTTTACATTCAAAGACTGATTGGAAACACTACTGCATTCTAACGGCAGGCTTTGGAAGTAGCCACGCTCTAGGACGTATTTGTTTCGTTCATATACAGCACGATATTAAAATTTCTACAGTAGACGTCAAAACTATTACTTTTAATAACTCATATAACTCTATAAGGAAAACCTAATTTCGCTTTATGAGGTAACTGTATTATATTTGGATACAATACAATTTAATAACTCAGTATAATTTCCTCAATGATTTTCTAAGCTTTATTATTCTTTAAATGTCTTTAATTATTTCTACATTTTACAAGCTAATTAAATTCAAAATCATCCTTTAATACACTAGTGATTGTTTTGGAATATTTGTTGATTCGGTTTCTTTCCATAGACAAAGCATTATTATAGAATGATTTGGAACATTTTTAAATTTGCACATGGGTTTTCTTCTTGGCGTTGGAAAACTTTATGTGTAAAAGATGTGTTCATCCTCACCAATATTTTATGAATTATAGACTTTTTATGGTAAAGTGAATTTAAAATATATCTAAAATGAGCTAGTAGCCTAGTACTCAACCTGTTTTTTCTCACCACTGTCTTAGAAGAAATCATAATGTAAATTAGTTTTTTTTTTATGTTGAGACCTAGCTAATTTATAGTTTTATATAAATTCATCTCAATAATCAACACCAGAAGCTATTACAAACTTTTAGAAGGAACATCTACTAAATTGATTTTATATTTTTTACTCTCCAGATAATCCATATTTCATTTAAAGAGCTTAACTCACCTAAAAATATTGTACATTATTTCACACTGTTTAAACCGTATTAATCTTTTAACCCATATGGCATGAAAAACATGATAAAACGTAAGTTTGAATTTTATTAAGATAAATATGGTGTGTGAAATAATGTATGATATTTTTATATATAATTCTCCTGTGAATATATATATATGTGAGAGAGAGAGAGAGAGAGACATAATCAAGAACATATAATTGTATATTATTATTATTATTATTATTATTTTCTCAGTTGTAATCTAAGTCATGTATTTATTCGGGCATCCATAGGTAGGGTTGGGATGTGGATACATTAAAATAATAATAATGCTAACCTACAGAAAGTTTCAATATGTTATTTTATTGTAGTTTATGCTAGTACAATTTGTTTATTGATTCATTTTATTGCCCATGTTATATTTTATGTACCTTTTTTTAAGATCTTGCAGGGATTTTGAATATACCATTGTCATAGTTAGGCTAGTGTTATTATAATTAATACTATTGCATCGCTCCTGAAGCATTCCTGAGCACACCCAGTGGTCTTGAGTTTTAAGAGCCATTGTGTTTACCCTGCTCTTTTATACTTTAAAATTAAATTAAAATATGTCATTCAAGTGTATTTATTCAGTGTTTACTTGAGGAAAAGCACATCACTGTTTTAATCTGGGCCAAGCTTATTCCCCTCCACCCCAGATAATCTAGAGACTACTGTGTAGCAATACATTTATTTCTTGACACATTCATTGAATTCTTTCAAACATAAATCATGCCAATTAGGCTGTATATGCACTAATAAAGTACATGTATAAAGAAAGTGATGGGCCTTATAATACATAGAAATAACTGTAAAATGTGTGTATTTTCTCATGACTAATCAATTTTAATTTTGCCCTCAAAACTCCCACAAGATCCAAAAAAAAAAATCCTCCTGCCAAAAATAAAACCTCGCTGATTCATTCCTCCATACATAATTTTGCTACTGCTGGTTTAATGCTTACATCCTTCAAACCTCTATACCTCTATAGTTTTCGAAAGATTTGCTTGTCCTTGAATTAATTTCCCATAATTTTCAACAATTATATAACCATTAGGAATCCAAAACGGCTCCATTACATACCTTTGAATCTTAAGGCTTTGAAATGTTTGCTCTTATTATGACGTCAATGAGATAAGTTTAGTGTCTGACACATGTGCTTATGAAACCTTGTAAGGTTCAGTGAATGGACAAGTTTAAGAGGGGACAAGAAGGTAATCCTATTTCAGGTGTTGGAAGTGGACACACTTGATGGGTTTCAGGTGAGGTGACATCTCATTTATGGCAATATTGGTCATTTCTATGATGATGGGCGGCATAAACAGTGAGTTCATTGTTTCTTGGTTATAATAATAATGGTATAAAGATTGAATAGCGATTTTGTTTTGGAATCTCTTTGTGAAATGTGATAATTTGTGATACAGCAGAATTATATCTTAAAAGTTCAATAAATATGTTTATGACATTTATAATGTAAAAATTTAAATTATAAAATAGGGATTGGTATTTAATCATGGACATTGTAGAATATATAAATATACTCGACTCATTTGATATATTACATAGCTAAGTAAACAGTTCATGAATAAGAAATGGCATACCCCTCTTTACTCCATTATCAGCTCCATAAATACAGGTTTCTTTGTATTGATTTTTTTAAACCTAATTTTTAAATTCCCCATTTACTTTTGCTATGTTAGCTAAGATATTACGACCTAGTTTTATACTCTACACAATCTCACCTACAACACAAGAATACATGATTTTGGTAAGTAAATGGAAACTGCACCACCTTTACCAGGGGATGTGTTGGCTAATAGTACATTTAGTGAGGATTGAACCAAAGCTTCCAGGTCACAAGTATGCTTAATAAAAGTGTAACAAGGCTTTATAATCTCCAAGGCATTCACTGCCTTTATTTTAGCCAAGATTTGACCAAAATACTATGTTCCACATGAATGTAGTTTGATCAAACATCACCAAATTACTTAGGTACTATATTTAAAACTAGAAAAATAGTCCGGCGTTTCCCCGGGCATCGCTTTTTTTTTTCTTCATACAGACACACAAAAAATCACTTTATTTTATTTCTTCCGGCCCAGTTTTTAAAAAATCTAGTCAAAAATTTAAAATTCCAGCTTCAAAGTTCACAGGTTTGTGCACAAGGGCTACTAATTTTAAAAATTTAGCCCTCAGGGTGCGGTAGATATTGTGCAGTGCTCATGACAGACACTAACTCTTTATTTTATCAATATGGATTAAAAAATAAAAGTTCTTTAATATTATATGGATATAACATGGTTAAATATGTTGTTGTGTTAATCTAAATCACTAGTGACTGGGAGGTTGGTGCTCAAATCTCTGTCATGTTTACTGATTTTTTTTACTAAATAGTTTCCCTCCAAGCAAATGTGTGTATAGTTCCTTTAAATTCCTCCTTCTGCCCTATTCAATTAATAAAACTTGAAAACATCTCAGAAAAGCCTTAAAGATGCGATAAAAAAAAGGGATTTACAAATCCCCAAATATTTTTGATGCTGTCTGGGTCGATGATCATGCAGTCTAAATGTCAAGTGAATTTAGTCTGGTTTAGAGGTGACTAGGGGATCTGAGTTTGAATCCCACGAGGGGGTGGGTTTTCCTTAATTGTTTCCTCACCTTCCTATGCAAATGTGGGTGCATTTTATTTAAATTCTACCTTACTCACCCCATTAAATTAGTGTAAATAATATGAATGTGTACAACCCAAACTATTAGTGAGATATAAAATAAATATGTCTCGATGTATGTATGTATATATGTATATATGCAATATTAAAAACTACACTATTCAATGAAAGGCTGTTTCAATGAACTCTCAATAAATACACCAATTTTATAAGTTCTAGCAAAAGCTATGATGCACTGAGATTACCTTGTGTTTAAATTATATGATAAAATGCTAGTAAAAATCATCCTTTAAGGTCCCTATTTTACTTTCAGTTGGAACCTATCGCTCAGTGGCATCAATTCTATTACTTCTAGCCTCATGTGACAACACTAATGGTGCAGGCCGTAATGATGATATCTGTGGTAACTACAACGGTCATCGTCTCTACCTGGGTCTTGGAGAACGAGGTTTCTTAACTGCCAAGAATGTTACCTCTCAGCTATACTCACGATTACAATTCTCTGATGATAACGTTAGTTCCCATGAAAAGTGCAATCTGGAAATAGTAACATGTCCATCTTGTGTGATATCTGTGACTTTCCGCCATTTGAACTTGTCCCACCATTGCGGTGGAGGAAATGTGGTCATGGATAGCCCTTGTCGATGTGACCTCGTGTGGTTGTCTGAGCCTTCGTATGAAGATGTGTCCAAAATACCTTTTTGTGGCCTGTATGGCCCTCTGATGACTAATGATATTGTCAATACATTGACATATAGGTCTTTGACTCGAACTTTGGCTGTCGCCTTAATGTTTAGTGAGTCTCATCAACATGCCTTCACCTTGGAATACTCATCTGAGAGTAAGTTGTCCTGTCTCTTTGTTAAAATTATAGTTACAATGTAAAAACCTGTAGTTGGGATACAGTCTATTTGTGGTATAAGAGATTTAAAAAAAATACACATCAATATAGAAAAAAATTATTGATGTCTGCTATCAGTTTTTTTAGACATTACTGCATGAAGTTTAGATATCTATCCTTTCTAACATAGGTGGGCACATGAATTTGATGTTATGCTAATTTAGTCTAGTTTGCCAGTCGAATAAAAGTTTGTGCAAACTGGCTTCAATGGGTTACCAATCTCCTTCCATGCAAATGTGTGCAGATTACCTTTAAAATTCTTCCCCTCTGATCATCTAAGCTATTAGAGTAATCATAATTAATGTGTAGAACCTAAACAGGCAGTAAGATGCAGTGATAAAAAAAAAGCCAGAATAATGAGAGTGGTTTTCCTAAATAGTTTTCCACTCTCCCTCCATGCAAATTTGGTAACACTTACTCTTAAAAAGAGTTGTATCTATAGTCTTTTCTCAGGAGTTAACATGCCTTCCTCTTTATGAATAATAAGCAGTCCAGGTCTAGTGAGGGATTGAATGAATTTCAAATTTCAACTACGACCATAAATGATATTGTGCTTGTGCTCTTCATTACCTAATTAATCTGATTAAATGTGACTAGCACAGACAACTAGTAAAACACATTGGGGAAAAACATATAAATGTGTTATTTTTAAATCCTGATAGTTTTCATATAATTAATAATTGGGCTCTAGCTTTACAGCAATTCTTTATTTGCTTTAAATGAGTCATTCATAATCTCAGAAATATTCTATACAAAATAAATATTTATAATTTCATTTCAAGGAAATCATCAATTCCTGAAGGGCTCTCCAAGTGCTAGTGATGTTACCCCAGGAAACGGGAGTAATTCAGGTATCTTAAAGTCTCCATATTTCCCTGCTTCATATCCTCGTGACTTGGATATGGAATACGCTATAACGTGTCAGCCAGAAACGTCCAGCAACTGCCGAATACGAGTGTTGTTCCAGGACTTTCAGATTGCTACAGGCTCTATAATGGAGGTGATAAATTCACTATTTTATTGATTATTTTTTACTATCCAGAATCAATGGATGGGTAGTGTAACGCCTCACTCTTGATCTGGACAGGACTGCCAATGGCAGATATGGGGTCCCAGTCCAAGTTGAGTGTACTGATGATGCCCTTCCTAATTTTTTCCCTCATCCTACAAGTAAATATGGGTACACTTCCTCTAAAATTATACCTTTAAACTCCCTAAAAAATCATTGACATGCGAATTTGTGATCTCAAAATTTAATTTGCGCTTTTTCTAAATTTAGTAAATTAATTATTGCTCTTTTAAATTAATACGTTTATAGTTTGTAGCGCATGTTAATTCCATAACATCGGTAGACATGATAATTAATAAATATTATTTAAGCTATTTAATGTGCACTATATCATCGTAATCATTTGTTTCCAGCCTATGGCCGGGTCAGTTTAATAAATTGTCTCTATATTCCTCTCACTTGAACAATTTCTGTTGTCTGCTCCTCTCATCTCTTTCTTGGCCTCCCCTGTGGTCTATACGGGCACTATATTAACCAACTTATTATTTATATCAGCACACAGATTAGAAACCATCATAAATATAGAAGAGACATACCATCCAGCCCAAGATCACTGATTCATCAGTGAAAGAGGAAACATACATTTCACTAATGATAATTTTTTTGTCGATGTCAGGAATCAAACCCTGAAAGTTAATACGATATTAAATAATTGTGTTTTATTAATATTTTATATGAGTATATATTAATTTACAGGAAAGTGGGATTTTATTTTATTTACCTTCCATTTATAAAATTATTATTATTATTATTATTATTATTATTATTATTATTATTAGCACCGCGTCTTACTACCCGTTCGGGTTATACGCACTTACGCTAATGTGTAATGGTAGGGTGATTGTGAGATGAAATGAAGGACCTACAGTTTAACGTGGAATCCGAACCACGGTGGAGGCCTGGCATTCCCCACATTCACAAGATGTCTTGTCATGTATAAAATTATGAACCTAAAATTGGGGGAGGGGGACGGAAAGAAGTTTTGGTTGGAGATCTATTAAATATCTATTATTTCAGTTTTATGACTGGAATGGGCAAAGACTAGAGGTAAGCAGTGGTTCACAATTTCGTCCTCCAGTCATCCTTTCTACTGGACCATCTTTATTGGTGCATTTCTATGCCAATGGAGGCTCGGGAAATGGGTACAAGGCAATATATTCATTCATAAGTGGTAGGTATACTTAGTTTTCCAATTAAAACACTTTCTTTGTCATTTGATTATCTTTTTTCTCAAAGTTCTAATAATTTTGATTATCTTCTATACAGGAAGCTATATTGAGAAGAGTGTGAAACCTAGCACAGGTATTTTCCCTCTATTTTTTCTATTTAATTGAAGTGTATCTATTTTAAATAATATTTTTTGATGTAATTTTTTCTTATTTTGCCCCCATTAGACTGTGGTGGATTTGTCGAAAATTTGGGCGGGGCCATCACAATGATGAACATGGTGGATCGTGGAACAAAAGCCTATGATTGTGTGTGGCTCATTCGCCCACCTCAAAACTATTTACATCTTAAGACACATCTATATTTAAAAATTGCCACATTTGTAGATATGGGTAAGTTATTGAATTATCAAATAAACGTTTTAATTTAATGTGTCTTTACATATCTTAAACTATTTGTTTGTTAATATAATTTGATGCATATTGATATTGAAAAGGAAGATTTATTGAGAAGAACTTATTTCATAATTTTTCATTAATTATATTAATTCTGGTTCCTTTCCTTAAAATTCACCTCTATCCTGTTTACATTTTATGTAGCTTCAAGCAATTATTGAATATCACTGACACACATACAACGAATACTAAGAAGGATGGTGTGGCTTCTGATCCAGGCTGGTCTGGAAGACAGGTTCAACTCTGACTAAATGCTTTTGGGGTGTTTATTTACATAATTTGTTTTTCATTCTTTAAATTCACCCATATATTTTGAATTCTGATTAATTAATGTAAGTTGTGAATAGCCTGAAAAAAAAATATATATATATATAAAATATATCTAGACCAGGAATGTTGACACAACTTTATTTTGAACAACCATTTAATTTTTGTATCAGTGCTTGAACTTTATCTGTTTCCCCATGAGGTTTTATATTTGAATCCTGATTGAACAATTAAAATTTGATCTTGCACTTTACCTATCCTAAATAAGATATCCCTCTTACTTTTAACTAACCCGTTATAAATATGTTAAAACCAAATTTTGATATTTAATTACGTCCTGAAATAACTACGTGCTATATATGTGCAGCCAATGTTCAATTCTTGTGTTTGTCCTTTATGTTATTTGTTTCTTTTACATATCCTTATTTATATCCTCTCATTCTTTATCAATTCCCTTTTCTTCCTTTCGGGTCTTTTTTGTTTGCTTATTTAGTAGCATTAGCGTTTCCTACTCACACCTGAAAAGTTCAACTAAAATAAAACCTCTTTTGTGGGATTGAGCTGTAACATTGATTTTATTCATGACACAAAGATGTAAAGGAGGAACTGTGTTCTGTTTTTCATTGTAAAAATCATATTGTGTTCTTTCCCTTTTATTTGGTCCTGCCTTATCTCCTCTACCTTCTTATATAAACAACTAATAATCAATATTGAAGTAAAACAAAATCATTCTTGGTGTTGCTACCTGAAGGTTAATATTTTGATCAAAAGTTTTAAAAAATTGGAGCCTACACCTCTACAGTGAAGTGTTAGAAGATATATAGTTATTATTATTATTATAATCGCGTCTTACTACCCTTTCGGGCTGTACGCACTTACGCTAATGTGTAATGGTAGGGTGATTGTGAGATGAAATGAAGCACCTACAGTTTAACGTGGAATCCGAACCACGGTGGAGGCCTGACATTCCACACATTCACAAGATGTCTTGTCAGAGGTGAAGGAAGGGTTTGGTAATCAGATAAATCTGTGCCGGGACCAAGGATTGAACCNTTTGGTAATCAGATAAATCTGTGCCGGGACCAAGGATTGAACCCCGGCCGCCAGCACAGAAGTCCGACACCTTACCCCTAGACCGCTAGGTCACTGATATATAGTTGGATCATCATAATCTGACATTTAAACAACAATAATTCTAAATGTACTCTAATGTATTCATAAGCCATATGCATGTTTTGCAAGTGTTGATTTTGGCTGCTTTACATATATTATTTTATGTGATTAAAGGGTCTTTCTTTGTTGCTTGAATTCAAGATTTTGTTTGGAAGGTCTAGCTCAGGGTTTTATAACTGTCCATGACACATTTTTTTTTCAGTCCACAAAGTTTCTTGGAAAAGTAATCTACTATATGTAATGAAATTAATGTTTTTAGCTGAGAAACAGAAAGTTTTTACTTGTGTGGGAAAAATCAATGAAAGCTCCAACTGATATATTATATTGACGTATCAAAACTAGCATATTTTAGTTGAATTTTTTTATATATATAATTAAATACCTGTTTTCATTTTTCATAACTTGTAAAAAACTAGCCGATTATGATGCTACTAGACTCATGGATTTAAATGAGACTCTGGGGAAAGTTTAAGTTGCAAACCTCTGTTCTAGGTTGAAGTTAGCAAAAAAAACAACTATATTTTTGTTGTTGTGCTATTGCAACAAAATAACTATGAAACAAGAAATTTATATATATTTTTAGCACCATATCTTACCACCTGTTTAAGTTAAATGCCTGAAACCTAGAATTAAATACAAGTAAAACTATAGTAGGATTTTGGTAGGAAGAACAGTAAAATCTAGTTACTAAAATAATTGTTATATATATATGTGTGTGTGTGTGTATATATATATATATATATATATATACACACACACACATATATATGCCATAATTTTCTCTCCAGCTATCACCTTTGATAGATATTATCAATACTTATATGAAAACACAAATAATATAGTAAAATATTATCAATATTGGCCGCAAGTAAGTATTTTTGAATTCTCTCTATTGTTCTTCCAACCAAAATCAAGGTATATGTACATTTTTTGTGTACTAACTTTGCCTTAACAAACAGCAGGAGTTACAGATATCCAGGTCATCCAGGGACTAACCTCAGAACAGCGAGTGCTGGAAACTTTACACCATCCCGTATTTCCAGTACATTCTCCTCTAAAGAAGGAACATGTCATTCCAATAAATGATGGCTTCTATGTCAGCCTCCGAGGGATATTTGGCCCGGCCTCACGCATTGCTATTGTGTACACAGCTTTTAATTACATGGGTTGGTGATTCTTATGTTTAATTTTCATATGTTAGAAATGTAGGAGTGTGAAAGGCAAAGTAAAAGGTCAACATCTATTTGCTTTGATTTGGACACCCATGCATTTCATAGTATCTTGAAGACATTTTGCAACAAAATAAAAACTTAGACAAATGTCTTAACCAAATTTAAAATATTTTAAATTTTTTGTGATTTAAAACCAAGGTCTACCATCCGGGAAAATGTGAACTAGCTGGGAATTTGAAGTGGTCAAGGAAAAACGGGAATAAGTTGGGAATTTCGTGAATTTCAAAAATAAATCCAGGAAAATGTTGTTTTACTCAAAATATGAAATATAATAATCATAAAATAATCTAAGCAGAGCGCAATTTATTCATTTCAGAATAAAAATGGCCGAGAGTGCTAACTAATTTTAAATACTTCGCTCCAATTGTCTATTGTGACTGCCAACCTGTGGCTAGGTAAGGCGCAGTAGTTAATACAAAATGTGTATGGGGAAGGGTGCAACATACTTTTGAGTCGGGAATTTGAGGAAATAATCAGTAGAAATCAGGGAAAAGGTCGGGAATTTCATTGGTCGAGTTAAGTAGGTAGGTACCATGAAAACTTGTTTGATTTTTTTGTAGCAATTATTATGTTGTATTTGATCTGTGTCTAGAATGCAATGATCTATTCAGTCATTGACTTAGATCAACTGCCTACTATTACCCATTTTGTCCATTGCATTAAAAAAAACAATCATTACACTTTTCTTTTCAAAATAATACATTCATTCAATTGTCGTATCAGAACAAATAAATTTCATTGGTTTATATTCTCATTTTAAAAGATTTTCCTTTATTTGTATACATTTAATATTAGAAAAATGAAAATTAATCTTTGCGTTCACCTTTTACTTTTTTTCCACAAATTTCAAGTTTTTCTTTGAATGTTTAAAAGTAGTCTCCCTACGCACTTCTAAAATGGGTTAAAAACTATAAGAATTTCAAAGTTTTCTACAAAACAAAGTTATTTGTATTAGTTACTATAAATAAGCCAGTGTGAAGCTTTGAAATGTGAAATTATAACATTTGAAAGATTAAGATTGGATCTGAAATTTCAAATCCAAATAGATACCACATTCAAATTTGATGGAATCTAATTTTGAAATTCCAGTCTAAAAATCAATCTTTTGATTAATCTCTCAACCTTTTATAGACAATAACATCAATTTGCTATCAAGTTACAACTAACAATTTCATCATAACATTTCATTTAAATCATTTGTCCTTATTTATATTTTATTTTAATGGGTTGGCTAGCACAATTTGACTTGACTATAGAAACTTGCTAATTACATAATATTAATAATCAAATCGTTGTTTGGACACAGTTTTTATGACTCATTATATTTTTTTACTGTACTCAATTCAAAAACTAATATATATTTCAGCCAAATATTTAATTAAGATCCATTTTGGAACCTTTTCAATACATAATCTTCAATTCATATTAATTTTTTTTAAATCTCTCACAATAGACTAGACTGCCGATGATGGAGAAATTGTAGTTTGAATCCTGGTCAAGTGTATTGAGGGTGGTTTTCACTAATTTGTTTCCCATGCTCTCCATGCAATTGCAGGTAATCTTTCTCTAAATTCAACCTTCCTCATCCCTAACCCATTAGCATTGTTATTACATAAACATATAACCTGAATGGGCAGTAAGACACTGCTAAAAAAATATTCAAAACTAAAAAACTGTTCTCTTTAGAGTCATTATTTTTTAAATTTTACTCAAGCTTGAAATAAAATTGTTTAGAACATATAAAAAAATGTGCACTTAAAAAACTCATATTAAATGTTTAATATTTATTTTAAAAATCGATTAATTTAAGTGGTGTTGTTGTTGTCTCCTTGAATGTAGGCAAAGGTGCTATCAACTAATCTAATTCCACCCTACTGAGATTCAAGACCGATATTTATCAAAGGTCATTGTCTTAAATACTTGGGGTAGCACCGGGGCCAGGGTTGGAAGCTCATAGGTTAGAGTCAAGCTCACCCTCGTGGTGACTCCTCTTACCTGGACGAGACAAGAGGCTTTCCCTCTTTGCCAGGAGGATGTTCCTCATCTGGAAATCCAGGTAGGTTGCCTTCTTGTGGTGGCCCTAAGGCACTCTCTGGAGGGTTAATCTGAGGGGTGGCTAAATCTGTCGAGATCTATGTTTGGGCGTGAATGGGGTGGAGGAGAATCTTCCCCTACTTACCACACACTAAGGGGCTGGTAGCTAGGACCTCCTGTGAAAGCTAGTCAGGTCACCTCCACAAGGTTCCTGCTGGGCAACCCAGACTGAAAGATTTTTGGAGTGATTCCTGAAGCTAGGCACCTGCCCTCTTCTGAGGGGTTAATGCCCCTTAATGAGAGTCCAGCACTCACGGAAGGAAGAGCCAACTCCTTGGGCCTAGGGAGGCTGGCCAAGACCAGTTTTCTGATGATGACAGGACCAATGGCAGGCACAGGGTTGTTAGTCCCTAAATTGCCCGCTGAGCGTGTAATGTGCATGGATACTAGCTCTCAAAGAACACCTACATGATGGGTTAGAGGTGCCTTTATGAATGCTGAACCCTGACATGAAATTTGGAGTTTTCACTTTGAAAAATCGCTGACTTATAGAAGTGTTCAACCTAACCACGTATGGTATTATATCTGAAATACAACATATTGTCGATGTTGACCAGAGCTGGTTCCAAAAATTTTAATACACCCAAGTTCTTTCTAAAAAAATAACATTTTACATTTTTCAATAGACATGTTTCACCTTGATAAGTAAAATGAATTAGAAAATAGAGTAATTTTTTTTTTCAACTATAGCCTAATGCCATTATATAATTTTTGTTTTTCAGACTGCTTCACTGGTACAAACTTTCTTTGCCAAAATCATCGATGTATTCCGACCCAATTGCAATGTGATGGCTTTGATCACTGTGGAGATAACAGTGATGAACCAGAAAACTGCTATCAAGGCAAGGCTAATATTTGTTACATACCATTGGGAACACATTTAAGATAAACAACATTTTTATTCTCACTTTGGCTTATTTATTCCTTTTCCGAGTAAATGATTTTACATGTCCCTAAAATACTGTATTCATAATCCCATGCATTTAAAATAAATTAAAAGATGGGTGGTAAAATTGTAGGTAACTGCTTTCCTTTCTTGTAAAATTTAAAAATAGATATGACACATTAAGCTATAATTTTTGTCGTTGGGGATACATGCCATTACAATTTGATTATATTTGTTTCAGAGTGGGCTATTGACGACCATGATCGAAGGTGGTATTCACATACACCAAATTACTACTTTCCCAAGATTGCACCCTATCCTGATTTGAAGACTGCCACATTGGTATTTTTAGTCACTAGTTCAGGTAAACAAGTTTTAGAACCTCTTGAAATAATTACACATCTTTTTCAGAAAAAGTTATGTTTGGGATTATTTTTACATTTTTATACATACTACACCACAGATTAAAATTGATTTAAAGCTAACAATTTTGACTGCTTGTTGAGATAAGAATGAAGAATTCAGTTATGTTCTTTAAAGATATTCCTCAGGGTAGCCCAAAAAGATTAAAAGGGGTATCGTAGACCATAATGTATTAGTAGCCTTCCACCTTCTTTCAAATGGTCTCAGAATCCTGAATTTTTAATTCAGCCTACTCTTATCGTACATGAGATTCTTTGGCGATGTCTAATCTCAAATAAATATGTTTTCAATAAAGTCTAAATTAAATTTGTGTAATTGGTGTCAATACCCTGAATATGCCACAGTTTTACAAACTGTTTGGGCTATTTACATTTTATCTTAGGTCAAGTACCACAGACCCTCCATCAATGGTCGCATGGCCTTAACACATCACTTGCACTCTCATGTTAGACTTGATTCCTGGTATTGGGGAGATTGTGATTCAAATCTTAAGTCAAAAGTACTGAGGGCGGTTTTTCTTTAATGGTTTCCTGCCCTCCCTCCACACAAATGGGGGTGCATTTCCTCTAAACTCTGCCATCATCATTTATATTACATCAAAAAAAGGATAGAAGGGCAAGGCCAACACACCAGAAAGCTGTAGGCCTTAAATTTCACATATAAAAACACAACAAAACATAATTACGAAATCAGTCTCCCTCTTTCTGATAGCTTAGCTCAGGCGGTAGCGTGTCTCTTTACTGAACTAAGGGTCCCGGGTTAAATTCCCGACATGGCTGAAAATTGTATCATTGGTGAAATATGGATTTACACTTTCACAGTGATAAATTAACGTATGGGGACTGGATGTTGTGCCTTTCCTAGTCTCAAGTTATATTAAAAGGCATATGAAGCTACGACAGGCCTAGCCAGCCGGTAGTGAAAAATAGATGGTTTGAAAAAGAAACTGACCCAGGCCACAGTCTAAAAACAGTAATGGATGTAAAGTAAAGTATCCTTCAGCAGAAGATAGTAAAACAAAGCTTTGTTTTTCTCTCTTCTGCTGAAAAAGGGGAGTGAGTTACCCTGAAAATTTGATAATTATGTGTTTTGTTGTGTTTTAATCGTGAACTTTGAAGCCTAAAACTTTCTGGCATATGTGTAGGCTTCGCCCTTCTATCCTCTTTTCAATTAATAATTTTAATACAGCCATTTGACATCATTTTTCCTTTATAACATATTAGTGTAATTAATGTAAGATATGCATATAACCCAAATTGCTACTAAGCTGCTGTGGGGAAAAAAATTAACCAAAGGGAAGGAAATTTAAAGTAACTGCTGCATCATTTGTCTGGTGTGGGTGAAAAATCAGTTGAGAAAATGTACCTTCAATACAGCTATGTGAGGCTAACAAGCGCCATATTTTAGGTTAGAATGTAAATTGCCTATAGCCTACTGGTATTTCATTATAAATCATAATAAATGCAGTGATTTCTCAGTGTGTATGAAAACATAGTCCTGTGTGTGACTTAAAATTTGAAGTCTTTATCTTACAGGCCTGATCCTCCTCATTTCTGCTATGATTGTTCTCCTGTATCGTTTGGGGGCTCGAGCTAGACAACAGAGAGAGTTACAGAATCAACTGCGAAGCATCAGTGAGATGTTAGGTGAGATGTTAGGTAATTCGCATTGCATCGAGGTGCAAACAAGGTATGAAGCTTGATCCACATATTCACCAAAAATAGAAAGCAGAATCTGCTTGATTAGTATAACAATTCACACGCTCTATGTTGACACATGATGCATAGCATCACAAAATTAAAATAGCTGATTATCAACATATTTTATTTTCTAGGAAACAAACATATTTTATATCAGTCTCCCGTTGGGGGTTTTCAAATTATAACTCTGGGACGTGGCACAATCCAATACACCGATACACACACTTTACATTAATGGGCTATTACAAATCTCCTCACAGCAACCAATTAAGCTGTCTGCTGGCTGTTAGCTCTACAGCGCATGCGATATCATACACATTGATTTGAGATGGTTGGTTGTGAGAGTTGATTGGTTCCCATGCCAAAGATCTCAGGCATAGTGGACAAATTAGAGATAAGTTGAACTTCAGCAGAACAGCTCTCGCCGATGAGGCGGAAATCTTGTGATTGGACTAGAACTCATCACCTGACCACGTTTCTGTTATGCGCTTGTTTTTCGGCGAACATGGGAATCCATGGTAAGTTGGCCAGTGGCCTTTTAAGGAAGTCAGGTTCATATTTGATAGCCTTATAGGCTTAACAAATTATTTTCTGTTGTACAAGACTATTTCTTTGGTGTATTGTGTGTTTGGGGATGGATGACTTATTGTGTACTGTTCTTCCACTTTTATGGATGATTGTGATTTGTTTTGTGTTTGGGAAATGTGCAATTGAAATATGTTAATTTTATAGTAAAATAAAAAAATAGAAAATGGGCATTTGTGGGTTCAGGTTTTTTCCATTCAAGTTCAAGCTAGAGCAAACTTCTTGGAACGCTCCTGAGTTTCAAGTCTTCCCATTGGGTTTGCCAGTTAATACCCTGAACACGGTTTTAAATTCTCCCATTCCTGTTTCTGAATCGATTTTTGAATAATTTTTTGTTAAATGTGTGATACTAAAATATATTTTATTTTGTCTATTTATATAGCTTTACATCTAGCGTCTGCAAGCACACTTTTTTCATTCGAGTCGATCTATAGCTTGTGTTCTTTCCAGTCAACAAACTATTAGCATCAAAAACAACAACAACCAAAACGTTAAAAGGTGGACTGTATATAAAATTGTGA
>CABFVX010000929.1:0-16023 GCA_902151425.1 Timema shepardi
CAAATGCGGGTTCACTTCCTCTAATTCAACCTTCCCTATTCCTAATCCATTAGCGTAATTAGTACTTAAAGCGTATAACCCGAACGTGTTGTAAGATGCGGTGCAAAATATTATTATTATTATGAGCTGAGGGAAGAAGTGTAGAAGGGACAAGTGGAGGAAGATGAATTTTAAATAAATGTGCTATATTTATTCTGAAATAGGTGATAACATAACTGTTCGGACGAAAAAACTCCCCTCTGTGGAATCACTTGAAATTCTGTCTCCAAGGTCAAAGCCAGTGGCAATGTTTGCAGCCTAATCTTCCACGTAAATCACTGTAACTTTATAAAATAATCTGATACTAACATAACTTTCTAATCTGTGATCAAAGCATAATTACATTATATCACCTTAAAGGTAAATATATTGTACATATCTACAACTATGATAGAGAAGTTTTAATAATGTTTAGTCTCAAAGTTAAATAAAGCATAATTTAAACTAATATTTTTAAATACATTATATTATTGATTACTTTAAGATCCATCAATCTCTTTCAAAAGGACCCGCCTCGGTGGCGTAGTTGGCTAACGCGCTTGTCGTGTGGTGGGGGTGGTTTTTCCTAAAATTGTTTTCCACCGTCCCTCCACGCAAATGCGGGTTCACTTCCTCTAATTTAACCTTCCCAATTCCCAATCCATTAGAGTAATTAGTTCTTAAAAAGCGTATAACCCGAACGGGTAGTAAGACGTGGTGCTAAATATTATTATTATCTTTCAAAAGGGAATTATATAATAATGTAATCGTTCATAAAATAATATTAATCTTTTCATTGATTAAAACTGTAGGTAATAATTAGTGTAGTAAATTAAAAATGATGTTACAAATTCTAGTGCATGGTGGTTTGTTTGGATAGTAACAAATAAATAAGCTTAATATATTATATTTATAAATAAATTACAATAAACTCGCATAAAAATACATTTTTACACTTGTAAAAAACAACTTTATACACGTGTTGATGATTTTCTCAGCGTGTGTCAACTCCTGTCCCTGTCCCTATCATAAGATTAGTAAAAATCCGAGTTTTAGAACATGCGACAAATTATTTTATTTGAACACCAATATATTAACTTATTCTTCTAACCTCTCCTTTACTTTAAACACTGTCAAAAAATTACACATATTAAAAAAACCAAGTCAAAACAATCGTGTATTTTCTTTTATCAGCTTGTTTATTTACTCACGTCATCTTCCTCATCTTCAGAATCTCTGTCACCCATTCTTCACTCATACACACACACGGTAATACACGACGCAGAATAATACCGATGCGCCGCGTCGCGTCTCCACTAATATTAGACGCCCGCCATCCAACTCCCTGCTTGGGTCTGGTCTTACTGTGACGTCACAGCCGTGATAGGGGTACCAACCTGATTCCGACAACCTTCCCTGGTCCTCAACATTGGCGACAATTATAGGTCAAGTATCCCAAAGGGGAGGGGGGGGGGCTGATTCATATATTAAGGGTGCTTAATTTGGTAAGTGTTTTAAAGGGGACGTTTCTGCTCGATCATACTACTTTAAATAGTTCTTGAAATAATTTGTTACTAATAATAAAATAATAAATATTTATTAATCATAAACATTTTTAATATAATAAATAAGTAAAAGAATAATTTATTTAATATCGTCATATTTAAAAAAAACTTGAATGATTTATTTTCAACGTCATTTAACATCAATATTACCACCTTATTAAAACCGATTCTAAATAAATATTTAATTAAGATATTTCACCTGTTTAGATGGCTGTATAGTCTAAGACGTCACTCTCTTGTTGATTGATGTTCGAATCCAGATCGGGTGTATTGAGGGTAGTTTTTACAAAATCATTTTCCACTCTCCCTCCACGCATATTATTATAACCTAAACGGTTAATAAGACACAATTCTAAAAACTAAAATAAAATAAAGGTATTTCGAAAATAACGCTTAATTATGGTTAGACTAAAGTGATTTTCAATGTTGTAACTATTTAATGGAAACAAAACTATAGAAGTACAGATAGAGGAAAGTAATATTTATTTTTTAAACTATTTAATTAAATAAATAAGTCAACTATTTTTAGTTTAAAAACTCAACCAAAAAATGTTTTTTATACTAATCTACTGTATATTGTATTAAAATACCAACAATTTTTTTTTAGGAATGCTAAACCCTTTAAATAATACTGAATATAACTTAGATTTATATAAATGGAGTTAAACGCCTCACACAGATTTAATACTACACGCAGTACACATCAATTAAACTCGACACACCTATTAGCTTTTTTTTTTATCACTGCGTCTTACTACCTGCTCATATTATACGCATTTTTCTTAATTACTCTAATGAGGTAGGGATGAGTAAATAATAATTTTAGAGGTTATCTAACAGCATTTGTTTGGAAGGAAATTGAAAAACCATTTTAGGGAAAACCACCCTCAGTAGACCCGACAGGGATTCTAACCCCGATATCTCCGTCATCATCAGGCTACCCAACTTAACACGAGAGCGATGCCAAGACCACCCAATCACTGGAACTCTTTAACTAACTAATCTATAATTTTCTATTTTTTCAACAACGCGTTTTACTATCCGTTCTGGTTTTACGATTATGAACTAATTACTCTAATGGTTTTAGGGATAAAGACGGCTATAATAATAGGAGGTGTGCTCACATTTGCGTGGAGGGAGAAAGGAAAACCATTTAGGGGAAAACCACTCTCGGTACGCCCGACCGATATTCGAAACTCGATCTCCTCGTCATCGGCAGTCTAGTCTACTGCAAGAGTAGCGCGTTAGACCAAGCATCCACCGAAGCGGATTGAAATAAGAGTTAAATTTTCTTAAAAAGGTATTTATAATACAACTATATCTCCTTTCACATATTCATATGTCAGGTCATGTGATCTGAAACTAATACTTTCGATATATGTTATCAATACCGATAAAATATAGTAAAATGTTATCAATCTTGGCCACAAAATAAATTCTTTTCATTTTCTAACAAACACTTCTTATGTTCTTTACGTTTCTGTGAAGTAATGAGAGAACAAACAAAACACTAATGAATGTCAATAAATGACAAAAATAAATATCCCTGTACACGTTCCGTCCATGTAATGATGTCACGTCACGCAATGTTCCGATTGAACACAAGGACCAGTACGAAACGGTAATGAAGTATCTACTACCTACAGCGATGGTCGAGAGCGCCAAGGCATGGGCTACTGCCAATGACGGAAAGCTCGAAGATTAAATCCCGACCTAAAGGATCAACGAGTTGGTTTACCCTTCCTATTTAAAAGCTAATACAAGTTTTTTTAACACGTTACCTTACTCATCTTTACCCCTTAAATAAGTGATTATTAAAGTGTTGGTTGTAACCTCCCTTTACGACCTCCCCGGGCACGTGAAATTTTGTTCCAGAGGAGGACGGGAGGGGGGCAGAAGGGGCTTAAGCCCAGGTTGAATAAACAGTAAAATATTTAGGTTTTTTAAAGCTATATTTAATTTTTTATATAAAGAACCTTTGAGAAAATTTAAATATAATTGCTTTTGCGATCAACATTGACAAATCCACTTCGGTGAACGTATGGACTAGGGCGCTATCCTCGCAATTTATTAGACTTCCGATGGTGGGGAGATTGGGTTTCAAATTTCGGTCGGGTGTAGTGAGGGTGGTTTTCCTAAATGGTTTTCCACTCTCTCGCCCCACGAAAATGCGGATACAGTTGATCTAAATTCAACCTTATTCATCCCTAACACATTAACGTTATTAGTTCAAAGGCGTCTAAAGAGATAGGACATGGTGCTAAACATAATAAAGTGGAAAACAACTGAGCAACATTCCACTTACGCTGGAAAAACTACCCTCATTAGATCTGACCGGGATTCAAACCCCGATCTCCTAGGGATGCATTAGACCACGCGGCCACCAAAACAGGTACTGGCTTGCCCCAGGTCGAGTTAACAATCCCCTCCGGTTGCATATGGGGGTGACTTAAGGAACCTCTTCAACCTCTTATAGGTTGACTGAACTGTTCAGAGAGCGCGTTCGCTGCGCGGAAAGTATTTCCATGGTTTGACTACTAGATCGCAGCACGAGCTGCAAGGGCCTGGCGCTACGAGCGCATGCGCGTTTGGGTCCTAAATAAGTTGTTAAATAGAGGGGGTGGGGTGCAACAATTATTTGTAACGACTAGCTATTACATGACTCCACAAATTTCCAACAGATTACGTCTTTATAGACGAATTAAAAAGCTATAACAGTTTAAAGACCCGACGCGAATTAAAAACTATCAGGAGTTCACAGTAATATTACTTTAGAAAACATTATCCCCTTTTAATGTCAACATTTCGCATCCCAAAAGATACTACTGTATACAATCTTTATTTAGATATAATATAAAAATCATACACTGGCTTACAGTCAAATTTTTAAAGGAAGCGATTCACCTAAAATCTAGGGGAAAAAATACTAAATATAATCTTAGGTAGTCATAATATGTTTCGCCATGGGAATTACAGCTATCACTTTTGATAGATATTAATACCAATAAAATAACACTAAAAAAAATAGTAAAATTTCGGTCTTCAAAAAATATGGCGTTCTCTACCTGTGAAATAACATAAAGTCAAGTTGGGATTTCTCACGTTAAGGGTGCTACATTGGAGAACGTTACAGATGTTTTGAAATTACGCATTATTTAAAAAGCAGTTTGATATTTTTAAATATCGATTTCAACAAAATGTAGGCGAAAATTATCAACCTGGTTTTGATCAGTTAAATGGTTATTTTTTCAAACAAAACAAAACTTTACGTGAAAATTGGTACGTCTGAGATTGACTCAAAAGATTATTCAGATAAAGCCAGATTTTAATAGGGCTACAACAGAAAGTTGTAAAATAATGTTGGATTGTTTTATACGGCTTTAACCCGCCTCGGTGGCGTAGTTGGCTGACGCGCTAGTCATGTTGAGCTCAACCGCTGAGGACGGGGATATCGAGGTTCGAATCTCAGTCAGGTGAACTGGGGAGGTTTTTTCCTAAATGGTTTACCACTCTCCCTCCACGCAAATGCGGATTCAATTCCTCTAATTTAACCTTCTCAATTCCTAATCCATTAGCGTAATTAGTACTTAAAGCGTACAACCCAAAAGGGTAGTAAGACGCGGTGCTAAAATAATAAAAATATAGGGCTTTATGTAGACTATAATACCTCTATTAAAAATAATTTTAACACTTTTTTTAAATAGACGAAAGTTTCGCCTACATGTTGGTGAAAACAATATTAAAAAATAGCAAACCACTTCTTAATGATCTAGGACAGTGACTATCAAACCTTTTTTTTTAGATTGTACCATTTGGTCATGACGAAAATCTAGTGTACCCCAAAAATAACATTTCCATTAGTCACCTTGAAAATTCCCCACCACATTTGATCCTTTTGTCATTTCGCCAATTTTCCTTTGAGAGTTGCTCGGGTACCCCCGGTAAGTAACGCGCGTTCCGTAGTGGGTACGCGTACTCCAGTTTGAGAACCGCCGATCTATGATATCTTAAAGTCTTCAAAGCTTATAATTGCTTTTCTTTGGGGCAACTCGTATTTACGTTTTATTTGACGAGTTTAAAAAATATATAATTGAAACAAAAAAATTAAATTCTTAAACAATTCTAAAGATATCCATACAATGTCACATAACTTTTTTGGTCTGGTTTTTTTTTTTTGTAAGCGTGTTTTTTTTAGGTTGTTTGGTATGTTCATGAAAATGACTAGAAGGAACCTTCCGGTAGAATAAAAAATGACATAAAAACAAATGTGTATCTAGACTAGGAAACAAGGAAATAAAATCGTTTTGAAATTCAAGTCAATCCTTCCCAAGCGCCAATAAAAGAATGCTTGTGTGTACTAGTGAGCGGAAGAGGGAACTTGTTATCAACAGGTAAACAAAGAGTCCTCGCAAGGTGGACAGCTCATTTTATATTTCGTACATTGGTGTCAAAATGTGATGGTAATTATGTGCGTGAAGCTATATTAGCCCCGTGGCTCCTTTGGTGCTGACTGACAGCTCACAGCTGACTTCTGACAGTCAACATTTAGGTATATACCTAAATTTTGACTGTTATAAGAGACAGCTGCTAAACACATGTTTTTGAAAATCATATGGTTTGGCGTAGGGATACATAATTTGGTCTGGTAACTTTTCAAAGCTTTTAGCTGTCAGCTGTGAGCTGTCAGTCAGCAACCAAAGAAGCCATGGGGCTACTGTACTAGGCAACGTTGCTAAGCTAAACACATACCACGCCAAGATATTTTTCGTTTATTTATTTTTTCTTAACAAGTTTTATTCCGCGTGACCATGACCATGACCATCAGAACTCTTACTAATTTTAAAATAACACTTTTAAAAATGTGTGCATTTAATTTTTTGAAATAACAAAAATAAATATTATATATTGTAGATATTTAATATGTGATAGAAGGTTAATGCATTTTTTATAAGTTTTTTTAAAGTAATGCTTGTATTATTTCAATGAAATAAATTGTACAATATTATTAATGAATATTAAATTCGACTCACTATTTTGGTCTATGGTGCAAGGAAATTCTCCGAATTCGTCACTTACCTGAAATAAAAGAAAGGAGTATGTTAGCTGTTTAAGAGTATACATTATATAAAACAAATTACACTATTTTATTGGTTTACTATGATATTAAGACTAACAAAACATCTTTAGAGTATTTAATCTAAAGTAAAAGAAACATAATGAATAGTGTAAATAAAGCTACGAAACTTCTTACCTCGAGGTAAACAAGAAAGCTCATTGATTATTCTCATAAATCTTAAAATGTTCTGTTGTGAGATTATCAAAAAATTATTACTGTACAGGCTACATCTAGAGCCATTTTTCATTCACCCCAGTCTCATATCTCCCCAAATATGATTAAAAATTCGTTGAAACTGAGTTACTGTCACATTCTGGGTTCAATCCTCGGTCCCAGCACAGATTTAACTGATTACCAAACCCTTCCTTCACCTCTGACAAGACATCTTGTGAATGTGGGGAATTACACATTAGCGTAAGTGCGTATAGCCCGAACGGGTAGTAAGACGCGGTGCTAATAATAATAATAATAATAATAATAATAATACTGTCACATTTTCACACACTTATTTCTATTAGTAAAACTAAAACTACTGGGCTGTTTAGGAAAAGGAGCCCTGTTGAAATATTTTCCCAATGACCAGGAGATTAAGGTTCGGATCTCGGTCAGATGTACTAAGGGTGGTTTTTCCATAGCCGATTTCCAATCTCCTTACAAGCGAATGGGAGTACATTTCCTCTAGATATAACCTTTGTAATCCCTAAAACTCTCGGAGTAATTATACTAATGTAAAGTCACATGTCTGACTCACTCACTCACTCACTCACTGATGTTATATAATATAAAGCCACATAACTGACTGACTGACTCACTCACTCACTGACTCACTCACTCACTCACTCACTCACTCACTCACTGATGTTATATAATATAAAGCCACTTAACTGACTGACTGACTGACTCACTCACTCACTCACTCACTCACTCACTGACTCACTCACTGACTCACTCACTCACTCACTCACTCACTCACTCACTCACTCACTCACTGATGTTATATAATATAAAGCCACATAACTGACTGACTGACTGACTGACTCACTCACTCACTGATGTTATATAATATAAAGCCACATGATTGACTGACTGACTCACTCACTCACTCACTCACTCACTCACTGATGTTATATAATATAAAGCCACATGATTGACTGACTCACTTCACTCACTCACTCACTGATGTTATATAATATAAAGCCACATGGCTGATTCACTCACTCACTGACATTAATGTTTACCCACTTCCAGATGAGCTAGAAACTTGAAATTTGGCAAACTTATAGCGTCTAGCCTGTAACCGACGCTAAAATTCCAAAAAGTTAAAAAAAAAGTTTTTAACCCCGTAAAAAAAATTCAAAATCGTGGATCAACTTTAAAGTTGGTGTGGTATATACAATACAATACGGGAAAATTTAAGTTATTAAGTTAAAACAACGCTGGAATTACATTAGTTTATAGCTCCTCGCCATCCCCTTACGAAGCCCCCAACCAGCAAAGCGAGTTAGTACATAAGCGTACAACCCGAACGAAAAGTAAAACGCGGTACTAAAAAACATTAGCCCTTTACTCCCGTGCTCCGCTTTTTAATTGCTCGCTCAGCCGGCCACTTCATGTCACATGTCTTAGAGCAACTGTGCACGACTTCACGTATGGACTCAATCATCCTGAGATTAAATAATTGATGGGTCCAGAATAATCCACACTTCTATACTACTTCGTGTTTTTTTTAGCGCGAATAAATAAAGGATCTCTTTTTTTTTATCACCGCATCTTACTACCTGTTCAGGTTATACGTATGTATATGAAGATTACTCTAATTTGGTAGAGGGATGAAGAAGGAACCTGCTTAGAGGTAATTTACCAGCATTTGCGGGAAAGGAGAGTGGGGAACCATTTAGGATAAAACTACCCTCAATAAACCCAACAGGGAGTCGAACTATAATCCCCCCCAGCTTCAGCAAGCGAGTCTAACACAAGCGTGACGCCTTAAACCATTTGATAACTGAAGCGATGAGAACTTTGTATTTGTGATACATTTTATGTACACCCTGTCTAGGAACAATATGGCCACTTAGAAAACGTAGATTTGCTATACAATAATATCGGCATTGTTTTGTAAAAAATTTAATTTTACTGCTATATTTGAAGTGTTTTTTTAAACACAACCTATTTTTAATCAAAACACAGGGTTAAGTTATTACGATTATAAACTTTTTTAAAAAAAATGGTAGTATTCTTAATGAATACAAACCAACTATACTTCAAATCAAGTTTTAGTGTGAATATTTTTAATGGGTTACATTATTGTTATTATTTGTATGCTATGTATAAGGGCAGAATACGACTTAATCTAAGTGGTTTAGACTTTACTAGCTGCGTAAACTAGATAAGTACAAATTATTATTATTATTATTAGCACCGCGTCTTACTACCCGTTCGGGTTATACGCACTTACACGTGTAATGGTAGGGTGATTGTGAGATGAAATGAAGGACCTACAGTTTAACGTGGAATCCGAACCACGGTGAAGACCTGGCATTACCCACATTCACAAGATGTCTTGTCAAAGGAGAAAGAAGGATTTGGTAATCAGATAAATCTGTGCCGGGACCGAGGATTGAACCCCGGACCCCTAATCAAGGTATTAAAAAGGAACGTTGGAAGTTGTCCACTCACTTCTCGCAGGGAGTGTATAGGCGTCGAGAGGATGTGATCCTTGAAATTTCGCTTGTAAAGGAAAGATAAATTCTAGTTTAGCCAGCACGACCCCCGCGTGACGTCATTCGACAAGCTCTTGTATAGTCATCTGCCCCCCCCTCCCCCCCGCACGTGCACAAAACAATGTGGTTGTAATTTACCACAAGGAGAACGGTGTTTGGTTTCGACATGGGTGGTGTTGGAGAGGGGGGGAGGGGAGTGATGGGTACATTTTAAAAAAAATGTTGGAACTCATTTCTTATGATTAAGTTGTGATATATATTATCAATAATTCTTATTTTTAAACAGACCAAGCTTATAGATGGGCAAGTTAAGAAACAGTTTAGTAATCAAATATAAAACATATTTTTTTAAAGATGTTTAGTTGTTCGATACATGTTCTGGAACTTTCTAAACTAGCGTTTAAACTTTCATAAAATGTCTTGTCAAACAACCAGCCCTGTAATTTCTAGGAACAAAGTCCTGAAACTTATTCAGTTGCCCCGCGAGGACTTCACAAGTTACCTTGGTCTCTTCGTATCCAACGTCCCAGGACATTTTATTGGCATCTTTCATATTGAGCGTCGAACACTGGCTCGGAGGGACGCTGTCGTCTTCCAGCGTCTTACCTCTGCCCGTTTCCTCTAGTTCCATCATGACGTCACGACACCGGTACTTTCAACACTCCTGCTGATTGCTCTAATCTCTGATCAAATATTTCTTTAATAGATAAATTTAGTTTAATTTTCTAAACATATTTACCTCAAAAGTTCCTGAATATTTGGCATGAGTTAAGTGGAGAAAGATCATAACATTTTAAAATGAAGATAAAACTCTTGGGTCAAATTCTGTGATGCTCGCGATAAATATTTAAGAGCTATCGAGATTAATTGTTTGTAAAAAATTCAACTAAATGTATTTATTGAAGCATTTTTATATTTTACCCCAAACATATTTTTTTTTATAAAAATGATAAATATATGTATTTTAGCTCACGTGTCCTTCATCTGCACCCTACAGTATAACAGTACTAATATAATTTGTTGCGATTTTGTGAGTTTCGAGACTGATTGACTCAATGATCATCAAAACCTATGCGGTACTTTTACTTCCAGTCAACATAGAAACAAAAATACAATATATTTTCCTTAAATCCATTTAAGTTTTAATATAACCCTCCAATCTCTCTATCTATTTGTTGCACCACACGACTTTAATTAGAATTGAGCACATGACTCCCAATGGTTTCTAGTTAGTATTTTCCTACCAGCTTCGGTGACCACGTGATATAACGCGCTACTCTCACACTAGACTAGATTGCCTATGACGGGGAGATCAAGGTTCGAATCTCGGTCGGGTGTACTAAGGTTTTTTTAAAAAAAAATGGTTTTTCCCATTCTCCTCACGAATATGCGGTCATACTTCCCTATGAATAAAACCTTACTAATCCTTAAAACCATTAGCGTAGTTAGTACATAAGCGAATAACATGAACGGGTAGTAAGACGCGGTGCTGCTAATAATAATAATAATAATAATACACTTAAATGATTAAAGGTGTATTATAAAAAAATCCTCTATTATGTTATTTCCTTAAATTTTACAATTTAAGTCACTCTTGGTGTCTATGAAATTTAAGCATACAAATATAAAAATATTAATGGAAAACCACAATAAAATAAACTAATTAAAATAAATCATAGAAGAAACAGTAACAACGTGTATCTTTTTAAAATAATACTAGTACAAAATATAGTTCCCTCCAAGGACAAACTTATTCCCCATCGAATCAAACACACAATCGTAAGCCTCGCACTTGATATGACACTTGTCCACGCACTGCACTTGATATGACACTTGTCCACCACGCACCACACTTGAGTACTCTTAGAGCGCACCGTCGTCGTGTCGGGGCGGATAATAAGAGGGGGCCTAACTTGTCCTCTGTCCTGTCAACACTAATAATGGTGGGCACAGGGCTGTGACGTCATCAAACCCACACGGTGCGGATCATTCATTGGCCACTTTCACGGGATCCTCGCAAGTTGGTGGTTAATAGCGTTTATCGTTCTGGTCTAAAAGAAAACGGGTTTCATTCTTCACAAGAGTTCTTAACTGCTTAATCTAAGAAGACCTCAGAATAGTGGGTGAGAAGAGAACCATTTTGGAGGTGATTTTTTCGGTACAAAGACAAACTGTATCAGACACATCCTTAGGGGGAATTGTCTTCTGCACGACGTTAGAGCAGGAAAGGTTGAGGGAAAGAGGAGCTTAGGAAGGAGGAGGATTCGAATATTGGGTAACACGAAGGAAAGAAGAACATTCTAGAAGCTCAAGGAGGTGACAGGGCGCCCTGGCGGTCTAAGCTCACTGACAAAAGGAATTGACCTCTCGTAAGACAGAACACCTAGTAATAGTAATTAATCTAAGGGGGATGCTTTGATGTTAAAATTAATTTTTAAATTTCTAAAACTTGTTTTTCTTATTTTTGGGAAACCACAATTTTGTACTATCGTAACGAACACATTTTAGTCCAAAATTAAAACATTATTGAGGATTTACTACTTAACATTTTAATCGCTATAAATTATTATTATTATTATTATTATTATTATTATTATTAGCACCTCGTCTTACTACCCATCCCGGGTTATACGCACTTACGCTAATGTGTAATGGTAGGGTGATTGTGAGATGAAATGGAGGACCTACAGTTTAACGTGGGATCCGAACCACGGTGGAGGCCTGGCATTCCCCACATTCACAAGATGTCTTGTCAGAGGTGAAGGAAGGGTTTGGGTAAGCAGATAAATCTGTGCCAGGACCGAGGATTGAACCCCGGCCGCCAGCACAGAAGTCCGACACCTTACCCCTAGACCGCCAGGTCACCAATCGCTATACAGATATCACATTTACGTTTTTAATTTTTTTTATTTATTTAGCACCGCGTCTTACTACCCGTTCGGCGTGTTTATCGAAGTTTGTAAAGGTTTTACCAAACAAGGTTTAGTTAAATACTCTGGTAATTTGTACCGTTCCATGCAGGGAAAGTGTTGTAATAGAGACAATTTTTGTGCCTTGAACAAGATCAAAGTATGTGTTATGATTCTGTTGGTCCTCGTGTCCCTCTGTACCCCGGGATATAGTAAATGTCAACATCAATTATAAACTTGCTTATAACCCTTAAACCCAAATCTATAAAAATAGAGAGACAAGGGTAGAAGATGGAGGACGTCTCGTGTCCACATGTCAGCAAAATATAGAGGCAAGGGTAGAAGATGGAGGAACGTCCCGTGTCCGCATGTCAGCAAAATGGAGATACAAGGGTAGAAGATGGAGGTCGTCTCATGTCCATATGTCAGCAAAATAGAGAGACAAGGGTAGAAGGTGGAGGACGTCCCGTGTCCGCATGTCAGCAAAATGGAGATACAAGGGTAGAAGATGGAGGTCGTCCCGTGTCCACATGTCAGCAAAATATAGAGGCAAGGGTAGAAGGTGGAGGAGGTCCCGTGTCAACATGTCAGCAAAATATAGAGGCAAGGGTAGAAGGTGGAGGACGTCTCGTGTCCACATGTCAGCAAAATAGAGAGGCAAGGGTAGAAGATGGAGGTCGTCCCGTGTCCACATGTCAGCAAAATATAGAGGCAAGGGTAGAAGGTGGAGGTCGTCCCGTGTCCACATGTCAGCAAATAGAGAGACAAGGGTAGAAGATGGAGGTCGTCCCGTGTCCACATGTCAGCAAAATAGAGAGACAAGGGTAGAAGATGGAGGTCAGTCTCATGTCCATATGTCAGCAAAATAGAGAGACAAGGGTAGAAGATGGGGGACGTCCCGTGTCCACATGTCAGCAAAATATAGAGACAAGGGTAGAAGATGGAGGACGTCCCGTGCCCACATGTCAGCAAAATATAGAGGCAAGGGTAGAAGATGGAGGACGTCTCGTGTCCACATGTCAGCAAAATATAGAGGCAAGGGTAGAAGATGGAGGACGTCTCATGTCCATATGCCAGCAAAATAGAGAGACAAGGGTAGAAACGTGTCCACATGTCAGCAAAATATAGAGGCAAGGGTAGAAGATGGAGGACGTCCCGTGTCCATATGTCAGCAAAATAGAGAGGCAAGGGTAGAAGATGGAGGACGTCTCGTGTCCACATGTCAGCAAAATAGAGAGGCAAGGGTAGAAGATGGAGGACGTCTCGTGTCCACATATCAGCAAAATATAGAGGCAAGGGTAGAAGATGGAGGACGTCCCGTGTCCACGTGTCAGCAAAATATAGAGGCAAGGGTAGAAGATGGAGGACGTCTCGTGTCCACGTGTCAGCAAAATAGAGAGACAAGGGTAGAAGATGGAGGTCGTCCCGTGTCCATATGTCAGCAAAATAGAAAGACAAGGGTAGAAGATGGAGGACGTCCCGTGTCCACATGTCAGCAAAATATAGAGGCAAGGGTAGAAGGTAGAGGACGTCCCGTGTCCACATGTCAGCAAAATAGAGAGACAAGGGTAGAAGATGGAGGACGTTCCATATCAGACCACATGACTTGATTGAACAAGTCAAAAGTCCAGAGCACGTGTCGCGGGACGATAAAGACTGACGAGGCAGTGCGCATGCGTGGGTGGAATACACTTGAGTTACGACCTGGTGCATTATGACGTCACTTCATATCCTTTCAAAGACGTGGTTTTATTTTGATACAGGATTTTTTTTTAACCTTAAGTACTTTACTCAACTAGAAAGACTTTCCACTTAAGATTATAATTTATGGAATGATTTATTATTATTATTTTAATATTTAATACCACCCAATACTGGCACCTGTGGCTACAAGGTCTAAGACGTCTATATCGCAAGATACTGTGCTTGCTGGTGATTGGAGGAGTGTATTAAGGTTTGACTCTTTATCAGATGAATTGAAGGTGGTTTTCCACACGTGATACATCAATCTGGTTTTCCTATCTCTCTCTCCACGCTAATAAGGGTGCACCTACTCTAAAACTTCCCTCTTCAACCCTACCCAAATTTTAGACATTAATATAAACAGATTAGCTACATTTATTCTTATTAATTATTCTAGCACCGCGTCTTACTAACCGTTCGGGTCATATTACTGTGTACTAATTACACTAATATGTTAGGGATTATTAAGTTTTAATCTAGAGGAAGTGCGCCCGTATTTGCGTGGTAGGAGAGTTGGAAAATAATTTAAGTAAAGCTACCCTCGGTGCTCGCGATTGGGGTCGAACCCCGATATCCCTTTCTTCGGCAGTCTAGTATATCGCGAGAGCAGTGCCTTAGGCCATGCGGCCACCGAAGAGTGTTTTATTCTTATTAAGTAATATTTTTAGAGGTAGCATTAGATGCAGTTTTAATGAACAATTAATAAATACAAATATTAATCCACGAAAACAATTTAAAAGCACAATTGGTTCAATTTTATAATATAATATTTCTTTTTACGTTTTCAGTTTGCGCTTAGAATAGTACATTTACTTCGTAGATACGTTATTATTATGATTTTAGTCTCAATATAAATAAGTTCAAATTACATGACTTTTGCAAAGAAAAACACGGAAAAAACGAAACTTAATGTCTAGGAAAAAATACCGCCAAAATATATATCACGATTCAATTGACTGATAAGACCCCTTCGGTGACCGCGTGGTCTAACGCGCTACTCTCGCAGTAGATTAGACTGCCGATGACGGGTAGGTCAAGGTTCGAATCTCGGTTTGAGTGTACTGAAGACGGTTTTTGAAAAATAGCTTTCAACTCTCTTTCTATGAAAATGTGGGCACACTTCCTCTAAATATAACCTTCCTAATCCTTAAAAGTATTAGTGTAATAAGTACATAAGCACATAGCTTGAATGGGTAGTAAGACGTGGTGCTAAAAACAAACATACTAACAAAAAACTAATAATGCGTATTCGAACACGTCACATCTCCCACCATTTTTTATCCCCCCCCTCCCCGTCAGAAACTTTGACTTGCGTAATGACTGCATATATTTACCCAACGTAATAAAAAAAATCCCGTGAAAACATCACATGATCTCACACTATTAACTTTTATGGAAAAAAAAAATTTAATTCCTCTGTATATTTCAATCTAAATTTACTGGGAAAATGAGAGGCCTTTCTGTAAAACAAGAAATTTTATCATTAAAATATTGGTAGCGATTGTTTTTTGTTTTTTTTACAAAAATGACATACTTTTATTAAAATATGGATGACCTGGCGGTCTAGGGGTAAGGTGTCAGACTTCTATACTGGCGGCCGGGGTTCAATCCTCGGTCCCGGCATAGATTTATCTGATACAAAATATAGAGGCAAGGGTAGAAGATGGAGGACGTCTCGTGTCCACGTGTCAGCAAAATAGAGAGACAAGGGTAGAAGATGGAGGACGTCCCGTGTCCATATGTCAGCAAAATAGAAAGACAAGGGTAAAAGATGGAGGACGTCCCGTGTCCACATGTCAGCAAAATAGAGACAAGGGTAGAACATGGAGGACGTCTCACGTCCATATGTCAGCAAAATGGAGATACAAGGGTAGAAGATGGAGGACGTCCCGTGTCCACATGTCAGCAAAATATAGAGGCAAGGGTAGAAGGTAGAGGACGTCCCGTGTCCA
>CABFVX010000929.1:17028-30755 GCA_902151425.1 Timema shepardi
TCCGGGGTTCAATCCTCGGTCCCGGCATAGATTTATCTGATTACCAAACCCTTCCTTCACCTCTGACAAGACATCTTGTGAATGTGGGGAATGCCAGGCCTCCACCGTGGTTCGGATTCCACGTTAATCTGTAGGTCCTCCATTTCATCTCACAATCACCCTACCATTACACATTAGCGTAAGTGCGTATAGCCCGAACAGGTAGTAAGACGCAGTGCTAATAATAATAATAATATGAGTGTTTCAATTAAATGTATCTATTTATATTAGGTAATTTACGTGCAATATCTGAACCTACTGATTATATCAGAATTTATATGAGCGAAAGGGTCTACCAATTTGGCCAGGAAATGTGTTTTTACATACATTTCAGGGTTCCTTTACATGCCATAATAGGACCGACGGCTTTAATTCCTCTCTGAAGTAGGTTGCTCTATGGATTTTTTATCGCTTAAGAAAAATCCATTGACCCCCAGCTGGGTTTGAACTCACGATAATCGTTTTATGAGGTGAGCACCTTACCCAAAGACCACCGAGGTGAACTTAAACTGATTAAAAATACTTTAAATTGTGAGATTATGTGGAAGGCATTAAAGATGTGCACTACCATTTTGAGACAAGAAGAAGGCTGTAAAACACCAAATCGCCAACTATCCCCAGCTAGGAATGAACCCCGGTCTAAGGGTCAGTTTCATAGTCAAATTTAGTACGCCTCAAGTGCGGCGCTACACTAAGTTCATGACGACACCTACCTAAACCATAATGGAATGGGCCAGTTTCCTATGCAAGAACGGCCCATTCCATTCGAGTTTAGGTAGGTGTAGTCTTGTACTTAGTGTAGTGCCGCACTTGAGGCGTACTAAATTTGACTATGAAACTGACCCTATGTCTGAAAAGAAAAATAATCCTGGTTGAATAATCCTTCCAATTATTTATATATTGATAAAGAAAATCAAAACTAAAATTACATTTCCACAAATAGGTAAACTTAAAAAAAATTGTTCACTTAACGTTTTTTGTTTGATACCATGTTAAGTTGTCATTTTTTTTGTCATGTGATACGTTCAATGTCTAGTAAATTGTTTATTTTACTCTCACAGATATTTGACACAGCAGGTTTCTACCTTTCAAAGACCTACTCATGTATTGTTATTTTATAGGCGTATGCCATCAGAGTCTGGCTGCTAAACATTTCTGGTCTTCTTCTAACATTGGCGGATATATAACCATGTTCTGAGGTTGAGACACCCTGTAGCTACATTTACTTCGACCCGATCAGATGATAAAATAGATGCTTATATGTTGTCTCTAGAAGTCTTACATATAATATCCAGATCATGGCAACCATAGGAATAATTCTCCTTAGGGAAAATACTCTTAGTATCTCTGGAATGCGAACCCGGGAACTCTAGATTAGTAATCAGGAATTCTGACCGGTAGACCAAGATTGGTTTAGATCCCGACTCTGAACTGAGGTTCAATCCTGACCGCAATCTCAAAATATTACTTCAAAACTTACCTAAATTAACTAGAACTATTTTATTTTAGCACCGCGTCTTACTACCTGTTCAGGTTATACGTCTATGTACTGATTACACCAACGGGTTATGGATTAGAAAGGCTTAATTTAGAGGAATTGCACCTGCATTTGTGTGGAAGTAGAGTGGAAAACCATTTAGGAAAAAACACCCTCAGTGCACCCGACTGGGATCGAACCCCGATCTCCCCGTCTTTGGCAGTTTAGTTCAACGCTATATTAGTGCGTTAGACCACACGGCCACTGAAATGGGCTCAAAGGAACTCATCTTAATTCAATTGGATGAGGTAATATTATTTATTATTGTTTCAATCTCCAGGACATGGTAGTATTAAATGTCTAGTTAAATAACTCATTTATATAAATCTATAGTATTTTCATGAATTTTAAATTAGTCATATGAGTTTAATCAAGTTCATTTATTTAACTCATACACAACATGTAATATGTAGGGTAATTATTTTTAGTCAAAGAAAAACATGGTGTGTTGACTACAGCATGTAATACTAACCAATTATTATTATCAGATATAATTGTTTCTTACAAATCTCTTTTAACTTTGAGCTTGTTAACTGATAAAAAATATTTAATTTGAATTAATTTCCTCCCCCCACCCCACCGACCCCCGTTTTATGAAAAGGGTTTTCAGGCTATCCGAAATTTCGAACTACCGGGGTCTGGTATAACGAGGTTTTACTGTACTAATAAACGCAACCAAGTGAGATGGTAAGAAACTAACGATTAGGTTCCCAGTGGCTAACTTGTACTTAAAAGGGTGAATCGGTAGGAGAAGAGTGGGTTATGTCCTATGAGAGTGTAATTATCATATATCTCTTTTTTTTATTTTACTAGTCCAGAGAAAAATCCACTTGCAAAACAAATCTAAACATAACTCTAATTTTAAATGTAAAATAGGTGACCTGGTGGTCTAGGGGTAAGGTGTCAGACTTCTGTGCTGGCGGCCGGGGTTCAATCCTCGGTCCCGGCACAGATTTATCTGATTACCAAACCCTTCCTTCACCTCTGACAAGACATCTTGTGAATGTGGGGAATGCCAGGCCTCCACCGTGGTTCGGATTCCACGTTAAACTGTAGGTCCTCCATTTCATCTCACAATCACCCTACCATTACACATTAGCGTAAGTGCGTATAACCCGAACGGGTAGTAAGACGCGGTGCTAATAATAATAATAATAAAATGTAAAATAACACTCTTTTAAACATGAAATACTTTGCAACATGGCTTTACTAAATTAATACACTCCAAGTTTGTTCGAATCTTTCTTAAAACTAGTGTTATCTTTTAATTATTAACTTTTAATAAGCCATGAGATAGTTTATTCTTAACTAAAATAATAAAATACTTAAACACCCACAAGAGTACATGCTTAGTTTTTTTAATTAATTTCATTCAATATTTTAGGGTTAAGTCCAAATTTATAAAATTAAAGGTTCAATAAATGTGTTTGAGTCAAATAAACTCTTCTTAAATATAGTTGTTATCATTTTATATTTAAATAAGAGACGAATTATAATTATTTTTATCGGTGAAAAACAAAAATAAACTAAGAAACTACATCTCCCAAATTACAGGGAAAAAGAGTTAAAATGTTTGATAGTTCGTAAAATTTGTCCCAAAGTTTCGCAAATTTAGAAAGACGAAGAAGGTGAAAGGATGGAAGATGTTAAGGGTAGGGAGACGAGTTTACGACGTGACGCATATGAAATTGAATTAAACCCTTACTTTCAGGGGATGAAAATGAAGTGACGTCACCAGATAGACGTGTCTTTTCGAGCTCCATAAATACAGGATGCTTACAAACTACTTCACTAGATCTTTCCGCTGCCAGGCTGTAAAAATCTAGAATGGGATGTAATAAATTATATTTTTAGGTTATGAACAACGTTCACATAAAAACAGCTCACAATGAAAGTTCTACTCTAAGTTTAAATAAAATAAACTTACTGAGGTTAGTAGAATATTAACTTTTTCTTTTATTAAGAATATAAAATGAGTGCTTTATGAACAAACCTAAAATGTTATCAATGGTAGAATTTGGGTTTTGTATTTCTTAATACTGGGTGACCTGGCGGTCTAGGGGGTAAGGTATCAGACTTCTGTACTGGCGGCCGGGGTTCAATCCTCGGTCCCGGCACAGATTTATCTGATTACCAAACCCTTCCTTCACAAGTGCGTATAACCCGAACGGGTAGTAAGACGCGGTGCTAATAATAATAATAATAATAATAATAATAATAATAATAATAATATTTCTTAATACTGAATTGAAGGACTGATTATTGTGTTTGTTAAAGAACTAACCAGTGGTTCTCAAACTTCTTAGTCATTTGGACCCTCTAACCAGGGTACAGCTGATTTGTGGACCCCTTACTGTAGGATAAATGGTTAAAAAAATATGGAAATCAATTTATAGTATGTTATAGCGATAAATTAGTCACAATGTGTTTTTAATGGAAATATAATTACATTAAAAATTAGACTAAAATAAATGTATATATTATATTTGTACATATTTAGACATTATATATTTTTAAAATAAATATAAATAAGTATTACAATAAAAATGAAAATATACTATACGTATTATGTTTGTACATTTATAATTACTGATAATTTACGTGAAGAATAGAACTACTTGTGTAACTTTAAAATATCATTGAACTCTGTTTCAAATTCAGTGACCATTTCCTTGAATCTCATTCCACACTTTGACGATTTCATTTTAAAATGTTTATACCACAAAAGAGCAGAAAAGGCTTGTTCGCACAAATAAGTTGTTGGAAAAGGCATCAAACGCCGCAATGCTTTTTTTCCCTGAAAGTGCTTTGTGTTGGCTGATGAGCAAACTAATATAAAAGTGAATTTCTAAATTCTCCTCTCAAAGATTTGGCCACAGGGGATGTGGCCAACCCCCCAATTTTCAGCCTCACTTTATCATCGAGATTTAATATGGGGAGGCCTCTCCATTGTGTTTAATAGATAACAGCAATTTACCCGCTATATAACATTTTATAATATCTAAAGCATAGATAAAGTTATGTCACGGATACCCTGGGGGATCTCGCGGCCCCCGTTTTGAGAACCATTGAACTATTTTTTTAAAAAAAGTTATGTTATATTAATCTGGTCCATAGCCCTTTACATAGAACTATTATAATTATTATTGTGTGGCAATTTAATAAGAGTTTATGGGCAAAGGGTCCCTAAATCCACCCCTGATAACATTTTAAGTAATACCTAGAATCAAATACAGGGCTCTTAGCTCATAAAATATTAATAGCTTATCATAAAATCACTATATAATCATACATATAATGTGTATACAAACTTTTTAATTTTTCCTTTCATAATATTTTAAAAAAATATTAGAATTATAATATTAATTATAACTGTTTTTTCAGTTTAAAATATTTTATTCACTATAACGCAGTAAACAAATTATATTAATATTTTCTATCTAATTTATAAAGAAAATAACTTCCTCTCACCTATAGCTCCACGTTTCCTTCCAAGTTTTGAATGTTACTAACCTAACGACAGCTCAAAACCAGTTATACAAATACCATGAACTCTAAATGGTGACTGTAACACATCTCAGAAACGAGGTCTATAATTAGTTAAACATTAATAACCACTAAAGAGTACAGCAAGAGTTGTAGACTACTGCTTAGTCAAATGTTCACTGTACATATAGAAAAGTAATAATGTTTTCCCCCATTTACTCCAAGAAATGTATTCTTGCCGAAGCCCTATAACGTCCTAGGGTCTTACGAAGTCAAGCCTCGCTAGTGCGGTCTGTTATGCAACTATCGACCCACGTTGCTGACCTAACCATAATAGTTTTCTGGCATGAAGTCCACTTTGAAGGAATAGAACTGAACAATAATTTTATAATTTGAGAGTTATTTGTCCTTCGCGTCTTACTACCTGTCCGGGCTATACCGTTTTTACTAATTGGTATAAAGCTAGGAATGGAATTTTCCTTGAAGATGGTGGTAAGCTGGCAGAAGCATTCCCCTTGAAGATGAAAGTAAGCTATAAAGAAGCCTTGCATTTGAAGCTGGTAGTAAGCTATAAAATAGCATTCTCCTTGGAGATAGTGGTAAGCTGGCAGAAGCATTCCCCTTGAAGATGAAAGTAAGATATAAAGAAGCCTTGCATTTGAAGCTGGTAGTAAGCTATATAGTAACATTCCCCTTGAAGCTAGTAGTAAGATAGAAAACAACATTTTCTTTTAAACTTCTGGTAAGTTATAAAGTAACATTATCCGTGAATCTGGTGGAAATCTAGAATTAACTCTTCTCTTGAAGCTGGTGATAAACTAGAAAGTAATTATCCTCTTGAAGATAGGGGTAAGCTAAAAAGTAATATTCTCCTCAAAGCTGGTGGTAAGCTAGAAAGTAATATTCTCCTCAAAGCTGGTGGTAAGCTAGAAAGTAACATTCCCCCCTGAAGAGCACTAAGCTAAAAATGTAACATTCCCTCACAGGTTGTAGTGAAGCTAGAAATGAGCCAGTCGACGCCGGTTGATGTGAAGATAGAAAGTAACATCCCCTTCCAGTTTGGGGTGAAGCTAGAAAGTAACATCCCATTCCAGTTTGGGGTGAAGCTAGAAAGTAACATCCCCTTCCAGTTTGGGGTGAAGCTAGAAAGTAATATGTCCACCTTGCTTACAGTAAAGCCAGAAAGTATGACCTCCCAATCTGATGTGAAGCTAGAAAATAACACCTTCTACTGACTTGACAATCAACACAAATTTGGTTCACTGATTTACTTGACTGACGAAAAAATCAGATTTGAGTTTATTTTTGAAAACTTAACACTCTTCTAGCCTCTACTCCCCTCGAATGAAATCGTAGGGAGGGTAACTCCACCTTTCAAAACCTGCCGCGTGGTTACCAACACGAGTTACATTAAATCCAACAACACCCCTTAAAACCGCCCCGCCTACAAATCCATCCAATCTTTCGGTTGTCAAACTCTTTGTTGATCTCACTAACGGCACTGACCTTATCTCCATGACAATAAAGGTGGCGCGTCCAACACTTTGACTTTACTGATTATAGTTTATTTTATATTGGTGACCTGGTGGTCTAGGGGGTAAGGTGTCAGACTTCTATGCTGGCGGCCGGGTTTCAATCCTCGGTCCCGGCACAGATTTATCTGATTACCAAACCCTTCCTTCACCCCTGACAAGACATCTTGTGAATGTGAGGAATGCCAGGCCTCCACCGTGGTTCGGATTCCACGTTAAACTGTAGGTCCTTCATTTCATCTCACAATCACCCTACCATTACACATTAGCGTAAGTGCGTACAACCCGAACGGGTAGTAAGACGCGGTGCTAATAATAATAATAATAATAATAATAATAATAAGTTTATTTTATCAGTGTGTTTAGAGGCATGTGGGGACAGGAACTGAATATCACACTCATCCAGTCTGGTTTTGTGGTAACGGATAGTTTGAGGTTCTAATCCCGACCAAGGATTCAAGGAATGTAAAACTCACAATATCCCAAACAAAAGTTTTACCGGTTGTTCTTTATAGATATGAAACTTAATCTCTTAACTTACACGACGAAAACCAAAATTAGGGTGTTTGAAAACGAGAGGCTTAGAAAGATATTTGGTCTAAAAAAGGATGAGGCTACTGGGGAGTGGATAATGTTACATAATGATGAGGTATATACACTCTAGCCGTCACAAGACATTGTTAGGATAGAAAATTCTTGCATATTACGGTGGTAAGGACATGCAGCGCGAATGGGAGAATCTAGAACTTTGTTCAGGGAACTGACTGGCGAACCCAATGGGAAGAGACCATTGTGAGGATAACATTTGGACGAACAAGAAGGCGATAGGGTGTAAGGAAGTGGACTGGATGGAACTAGCTCAAGATATAGATAGGTGACTTACTTTTGTAAATATGGCACTGAACTTTGAGCTAATGTCATATAGGAAGTTCACTCATAAACATTTCTAGCAGCATATTATTTTATTTCTCCACAGAGCTGTTGGTGACATGGCGGTCTAGGGGTAAGGTGTCTGACTTCTGTGTTTTGGGGTTCCGGGGTTCAATCCTAGGTCCCGGCGTAGATTTATCTGATTACCAAACCCTTCCTTTACCTCTGACAAGACATCTTGTGAATGTGGGGAATGCCAGGCCTCCACCGTGGTTCGGATTCCACGTTAAACTGTAGGTCCTCCATTTCATCTCACAATCACCCTACCATTACACATTAGCGTAAGTGCGTACAACCCGAACGGGTAGTAAGACGCGATGCTGCTAATAATAATAATAATAATAATAATTAATAATAATAATAATCTACAGAGTTTAAGAAAAGCTCCAAAATAAGCAAACATTATTTAAAAAAGTTCAGTATACTAGTATTTTATGATATTGAGAAAGAGTACAAAGTAAATAATTTGAAACGTGAATCGGAGTTAAGACAAATTATATTATCACTGGACCACAGTTCTCATTTCTCCCCTGTTCCGTTTTTAGAACATTCCCCCTTTCCATTGGCAGAAGGACCTCAAAGAAGTGTAAATCAACTTTCAGAAGAATGGGATCTTGTCTTTGTCCTTTCATTTGCGTGACGATTCTTAACATCAACAAATAAAAATGAAAAAGCTTCTTAGTAGCCTGATGTCACCGGAACATAATGTCCGCAGTCATTTGTAGACCAGACCCTCTGTTCCGGTCGTTGAAATGAGGTCAACCCAGTCTGGAACATTTTTTTAATGTTCTCCTTTGTTATTTACTCTTTTATATACAACCATATAGTTCAAATATTAAAGTATTTTTTTTTTACCCGCCTCGGTGGCGTAGTTGGCTAACCCGTTAGTTTCGTGTTGAGCTCGACTGCTGAGGACGGGGAGATCGAGGTTCGAATCTCGGTCGGGTGAACTGGGGGGTGGTTTTTACTAAATGGTTTTCCACTCTCCCTGCATGCAAATGCGGGTTAACTTCCTCTAATTCAACCTTCCCAAGTCTTAATCCATTAGAGTAATTAGTACTTAAAGCGTACAACCCGAACGGGTAGTAAGACGCGTACTAAATATTATTATTATTATTATTATTATAAAGTATTTTTTCTGTTTTAAAGGCTTAAAATAAAGAATACCGTAAGACAAAAATGCATTTTACTAGCACCACGTCTTACTACCCGTCCGGATTATACACTTATACACTAATTAAACTAATGGTTGTAGGGATTCAGAAGGTTGTATTTAAAGGAAGTGTACTTGTATTCGCGTGGATGGAGAGCGGTAAACAATTTTGGAAAAACCCTCTTCAGTACACCCGACTGAGATTTGAACTTTTTGATCTCCCAGTCATCGGCAGTCTAGTCTACTGCGAGAGTAGCGCGTTAGACCATTCGCCCACTGAAGCGTGTGATGTTATTGTTATCTTGGAGTGAAGCTAGTAAGGAGATTAACGCGAAATCTTCATCAACAAACACCTGGGAACACCCCCCATGTTTAACAATACCTTTTTACTTTCCACACACGAAGTAGATTGTACCCAGTGACATCGTGAGGTTAACAGCTTTGTTAGAGGCATTCTACAAATAAGGTTATCTCCCTTTGGTTATTATTTTGATCACATAAATATTATTCTTTTAAATAACACACATCATCGCTGGGTAGTCCGTAAATATTTGACTTTTATTTTAAAAAAAAACTACATTTGATCTCTAGTGTTGAAAATGGACCACCAGAAAGCAGGGACAAACACTTTTTTTCAAGGCCAGGGAGGGTTGCCACAAAATGGAAAACGGAGGAATTGGATGAACACTTTTTTTTTGTATATGAAAAATATCAAAAATGTTGGCAATTTTTATTTTATTTATTTGAGGTATTTAACGTGCACTTTCTTAACCGACTGATTATATCGTCGCACGAGAATTTCTCCCATCCCCATCCTCCATTAATCTTTGCGCGGCTCTCCATGATGCATTGCCTTAGATGATCCCTGTCTTTGATTTTCACAGAATACACGTGTACCTTCAACATTCCCCCTAAAAATAAATCGATATAATTCAGATCTGCCTATGTGTCCAGATTTTACAGCTCCCTGTGACACACTATTATGAAATGTTGATCACAAAAAAAATATTAGTTTGTATTTTCTAAGACCTTGCACAAACTGAGGTGCCTAGCTCCTTTGATCCGTGCAAATTTAGGCTGGTGTCATATTGCGCGTTTTCGTGCCTCCAAGTATAATCTATAGAATATTTTCAAACCGTGGTAACGTAGAAAAATTAAAGAATAATATCATGTATTCAAACTAAAACACACAAAGAATATAAGAAAAGTTCAAAATGAAATAATAACAAGCATAAGTAACTTTAGCCTAGCAAGCTGTCAGCATTTCGAGGGGGCTAGCGTCTGTGAGCTGAATCTTCGGGGTGGGGGGTGTAACGGGGTCCTATCCCTGGTACCTCCTTACCACTCAGCTACGTCGACCACACATAAACAAAAGTATAATGTCTAGTACAAGGTTTCTCAAACTGTGAACAGCGTCTTACTAGCTGTTCAGGTACACCCCTCTGCACTAATTACGCTAATCTTAAATCTAGAACATACATAGCAACCATGCCTTAACCGTTAATTCATCACTTTGAAAGTGTAAATCCACTTTTCATCAAGGCAAAATTTTTTGGCCATGCCGGAAATCGGAACCCGGGACCCTTAGATCAGTAGGCAGACGTGCTACCGACTGAGCTAAAGTTTCGTATCGCAGCATAGTTATATCTATGAGCCAATTGTTCACACTTCCTCCAACTTACTGAAGTTTTGGTAAGTTGTAAGAAATGAATATTCTGTTTGAGCAATGAAGGAATAGCATTTCTGCATATTTGTATAAAATTATTTTTCTCAACAATGACGAAAATCTAGATTACATAAATTGACTGGCAGTTAAAAATGGCCTTCCTCTGTCTGTTATAAAAACAGAACCTGACCTAAACCACTCCAGAGATGGAAACAAACTCGCCCTTCAAAATGACGAGTACATCTGTTTCATGAAAAGTAATTTGTAAAGGGACGAAAAAATATTATTAAATATTTTAAATAAGTTTGTGGGAGAATCATACCACGATTAGGTTGATGCGATAATATCCTGTCCACACAAATAGGGACTTCCCCAAACTTGGTTCTCACTGTGAATTGAGTCTGTATCCAAAAGTACAGTAGCCCCGTGGCTTCTTTGGTGCCGACTGACAGCTCACAGCTGACTTCTGACAGTCAACATTTAAGTATATACCTATATTTTGACTGTCAGAAGTGACATATGTTAAACACATGTGTTTGTAGATCATATGGTTCGGAGTAGGGATACATAATTTGGTCTGTTAACATTTCAAAACCGTCAGCTGTCACTCAGAACCAAAGAAGCCATGGGGCTACTGTAAAGATGATCTCACCAGAGTTGACCCGTAAGTTTATATGTGCGTCTTAAATGGTAACAGGATACATTTAGAATATATGTTAGCACAGTTGACTTACGTTAAGATAACAACTTTTAAGGAGAAATACTATAAATCACAAAGATGTTAAAAATATCCCCTCAGCATCAGCTATGCACACAGTCTTCGTAATGAGCATGGTACCACGTTCCCACGGCAGGACTGATGTCATTTTTACTTCTGCTGTCAGGTGACCTGGTGGTCTAGGGGTAAGGTGTCAGACTTCTGTGCTGGCGGCCGGGGTTTAATCCCCGGTCCCGGCACGGATTTATCTGATTACTAAACCCTACCTTCACCTCTGACAAGACATCTTGTGAATGTGGGGAATACCAGGCCTCCACCGTGGTTCGGATCTCACGTTAAACTGTAGGTCCTCCATTTCATCTCACAATCCCCCTACCATTACACATTAGCGTAAGTGCGTATAACCCGAACGGGTAGTAAGACGCGGTGCTACTACTACTACTACTACTACTACTAATAATAATAATAATAATAATAATTCTTCTGCTGTCCGTTTTGGAAGGATAGTGTGAAACTGGCCATACCCGACAGCCGGTGGAAGTTGCAGATCACGCACCACGAACCATAGCGATCCGCCTGTGTCAAACGGCCTTATGGTTCGAGGTTCGTCATATAGGCTCACCGAAACACGTGTTGTGTAACTGCGTAAGGCTTACCTGGATTTTAAAATCAGTTTTGAAATATTTTAAATATAAAATAGTGGATGATCTAAGCCTTTTTTTTTTGTTACTGATTCTATTCCTACCACCTAAAAAGGTCTAGACACACCCCTGATTACACTACTCGAGATTAAATCGTACACACGTGGTACCCCCAACAGTTTAATGTGTTAGAATAGTGTTGCACAATTGTTCTGATTAAAAGGAAAGTCAGGGGGTTTGAATTCTGGTAAAAAGCATTAGGATTTTTTTTCTCTCGAATGTGGCTTAACATTGTGGTTTTCTCATCCTCCTCCCACGTTTATGTGGGCTCGTTCCCTACTTACTACCCTTCCTATCCCTACTTCTTTGATGTAAAAACCTTTTGGAAACAAGATCCCCAGTGCCCCGACCGGTTTTAAAGGCCTGTTTTCCTGTACTCGACAGTTTAGTACAGGGTTGTGTAAAGTTTTTTTCTATCCCAAGGTCACAGACAAGTAAGAAACAGACTCTCAACCATACGACGGTATTGCTGCGCTCCTTTTGCCAGCTTGAGTCTTTCAACACCGGGCCTCGCTAGTATCACTGCTGGGTGATGATAGGACTAACCGCAGCGATCCTAGTGGTGAAGGACTCAAGCTGCCAAAAATAGCGCAACCATTTTGACCTGGAGGATCAGTGTCTGGGTATATTATTTGTCTGTGGCCTTGGGCCAAAACTGATTTTGAGTTTGAACCGTGGGCAGAATATATATATATATATATATTTACAAATCCCAACAACCTAATAGAGGCCTACAAACACTTTATAAACAATTACGTTAATTATTTTTATATAAATTGTATTTATGTATCTTTCAAATCTTCCTGCCGAAAAGAGTTTAATCCGTTTACTAATCAAATAAATGCATAATAAAATGCATTTACGAGCTTTTTGAATAAATATTTTCATTTTAATCATTAATTATTTCACATCCACCACCGAGGGCTTCCCTTTAATCTTCCTCCAGGAAACTGTGACGGCCACATTTTCTTAGATTATTTAGCACCGAAGCGGGGGAAATTAAACTCCGTTAAAGCAATAACTCAGTCGAACTGTTAACTTGGTTCCAACCCGCTTCGGTGCCCGTGTGGTACAACGCGCTACTCTCGTAGTAGACTAGACTTCCAATAACGGGGAGATCCAAGTTCGAATCTTGGACAGGTGTACTGAGGGTGGTTTTTCCTTAAATGGTTTTCCACTCTCATTCTACACAAATTCGGGTACACTTTCTTTGTCTATAGCCTTCTAAATCCCTAAAACCATTAGCGTAATTAATACAATAGCCCAATGGCTCCTTTGGTGCTGACTGACAGCTCACAGCTCACCTTTGACAGTCAAAATTTAGGTATATACATACATTTTGACTGTCAGAAGTGACGGCTGCTAAACAAATGTTTTTGCAGATCATATGGTTCGGCGTAGGGATACATAATTTGGGCTGGTAACTTTTCAAAGCCGTCAGCTGTCAGCTGTGAACTGTCAGTCAGCAGCAAAGAAGTCATGGGGCTACTCTACATATGTGTATTGTAATAAAATACAGTACTAATAAAAATACAAATAATATATAATAACACCTTTTTACCAGGAAAAATATAACTATATTTTTTACCTCGGTTCATTCCAAACAGTGTAAGAGAAATATGTCTGTATTCTCTTTACCTATTCACTTAGTGTTTTTTGTTGGGCGCCACCCCTAGTATCTAGGGGGAAAATAATAGTAAAAAAAAACCATTTACCTCGGCTATCAACTCAGTGGCACGACGACTCTCAAACTCGGGACCTATGGGTAAACTTAAAGCTAAAAACCATGAACAATTTAAATACAAAAATGGATTGTTGAAGAAAAATGTAATTTAGGCTACAAATAAAAATGAATGTATAAAATAACCATTGTTGGCACTTTTGTGAATTTATTGTTGTTTCCCTTTTGTCCACATCCAAATCCTACCTATGGAATTCCGGTTAGTTATAATTCTAATTTAATAA
>CABFVX010000929.1:39674-54106 GCA_902151425.1 Timema shepardi
CCATTATGCCTCTATGCAAATGTGGGTGCACTTCCTCTAAATCAAACATTACTAATTCCTAACCCGCCTCGGTGGCGTAGTTGGCTAAAGCGCTAGTCATGTTGAGCTCGACTGCTGAGGACGGGGAGATCGAGGTTCGAATCTCGGTCGGGTTAACTTTTTTTCCTAAATGGTTTTCCAATCTCCCTCGACGCAAATGCGGGTTCACTTCCTCTAATTAAACCTTCCCAATTCTTAATCCATTAGAGTAATTAGTACTTAAAGCGTATAACCCGAACGGGTAGTAAGACGCCGTGCTAAATAATAATAATACTATTTACTAGCATAATGGTGTAATTAGTACATAGGTGTATAACCAAAAAGGGTAGTAAGACGCGATGCTAAAATTTTTATCTTATTTTGTTATTTATTTGAGATATTTAACGTGCAATTTTTGAGCCACTTGATTATATCAACGCACGAGAATTTCTATGAGCGAGAGATAAAGGTACTACCAAATTTTTTGGGAAAGGTATTTTCAAAAACCTTCCAGGGTTCTTTTACATGTCCAAAATCGACATAGGACTGACGACTCTACTTCGTCTCCGAAGGAAGTTGTGCTACTGGTCTTTATCGCTCAAGGAAAAATCTTGTTGACCCCACCTGGGGTTGAACTTATTAAAATTGGGTCCTGAGGTGAGTACAATACCCCGAGACCACCAAGGTCGACAGTAAAAAATATAAATACTGGGAATAACATTCTTCACACTATAGGTTAGGTTAGGTTAGGTTTAGGTTAGGTTAGGTTGGGTTAGGTTTAGGTTAGGTTAGGTTGGGTTAGGTTAGGTTAGTTTAGGTTATGTCGATAGCTGGATAATTCACGAAACTCACGATACTCATAGTTTATGAAAAAATGTACCTTTCTTGACTCTATCAGTCACCGCCATCATGTCTGTCTACCGAGTTTAAGTCCCCGGGTTCGATTCTCGGTATGACATAACAATTTATCATTAGTGAAATGTGGGTTCACCCTTTCACAATGATTAATTAACGGCTGGGGGTTGGATGTTGTGTCCGTTCTAGATTTTAAGTTAATCTGTATTTCGTATGCTGATATATTCCGTTGGTTCGGAGAATGAATTGTAAACATCCCAAATAAATGAAATAAAATAAAATTAGTTAGTCACTGCCACCATGTCCTAAGCTCACAAATGTTGAGCGAATGAGTTTTAAAGTAAAGGCCATGAACAGAATATAAACACGATCAAACTCAAATAATGTAAAAAGAGATGGGTCGTCCGTGAACGAACGAACGTGTTTCAAATTGAACGATACAGTAAAGCGATTGAATTTATAAAGAGTTGATTGAGTTGCGAATCTGATCGTCTGATGTCAACAATCCGATGTCAACAAGCGTTGCTGCCTTGCTGGGCTCGTATAGACTACAAATAACGGGTGTGCTTCACAATGCGCCTACACTATATATCATCTCTGAGGGAAGTGCACGATGATTACTATAAGAAAACGGCGTGACCACAAGGGAGGGGAGGGGTGGCCAACCCAGGTGGTGTAATTCTCCGCTCTCCTGACCTACTCAACAGCTCAGGAGTTGACATAGTTTGATTCCCGACTGGGTGCACTGAGGTAGAATTTTTTAACATTGCTATTTTCGTTGTGTGTTTATAGAGTATATTCAAGCAAATGTTGATACATTTGCTCTTAAATGATCTCAAACAGGCGTACGATTTTCAACAACAGAATTTTATAAACAAATTTTTTGGGCACTTTTTTCCTAAATGGCTTTTCCCCCCGTTCCTATAATTTCTAAAAATAAATCAATCAAACGCTCAAAATATTAAGCCCAATACATTCTGAGATATATTAATTAAAAGACAATCGCACACTGATATATTTGAGGTTAGAGTAAAGCCAGAATCCTGAAGACAGCATAAAACTATCTAATCATCACGAACTGTTTCCAGCCTTTGGCTGGGTCTGTTTAGTAAAATCCCTCCCTCTCCCTCTGTCCTTCCACCATTCTTCCTCCTGTACTCTCTTCCATTCTCCTCCTTTCACTTGATTGATTCTTCTATCACGATTTGTAAGGAGCAAAGAACGTGAAGTATCTGGGTAGTGTGAGGCAAGAGGGGACAACAGAGAACATATAGTGAGACGAGGCCAACAGGGAGAGGTTTTATACAATTTTGTGCGAGACCTACTATGGAAAATAGAAGTGACTCTAAAGTGTAAGGAGGTTCTGTATAAAGCATACTTCATAGTAACTTATGCAGGGGAAACTTGGACTTTGGATAAAAAAAAAAAAGAAACAAGGAAAGTGGAGGTCATGGGAATGAAGATTTTGAGTAGCATCCTACTGTTACCAGAATAGATAGGATTAGGAATTAAGATGTAATGTCTAGAGTTGGGGTACAGGGAGTACACAAGATAGTAGAGGACGCTAGGATGAGATGGCATGGACATGTAATGAGGATGTTGGAGTACATGAGATAGTAGAGGAAGCAATACAGATGTTATGGTCATGTAATGAGGATGTTGGAGTACATGAGGTAGTAGAGGAAGCTAGGGTGAGATGGTATGGTCATGTAATGAGGATGTTGGAGTACATGAGATAGTAGAGGAAGCAAGACTGAGATGGTATGGACATGTAATGAGGATGTTGGAGTACATGAGATAGTAGAGGAAGCAAGACTGAGATGGTATGGACACGTAATGAGGATGTTGGAGTACATGAGGTAGTAGAGGAAGCTAGGGTGAGATGGTATGGTCATGTAATGAGAATGTTGGAGTACACGAGGTAGTAGAGGAAGCTAGGGTGAGATGGTATGGTCATGTAATGAGGAGGTTGGAGTACATGAGGTAGTAGAGGAAGCTAGGGTGAGATGGTATGGACATGTAATGGGGATGTTGGAGTACATGAGATAGTAGAGGAAGCAAGACTGAGATGGTATGGGCATGTAATGATGATGTTGGAGTACATTAGATAGTAGAGGAAGCAAGGGTGAGATGGTATGGTCATGTAATGAGGATGTTGGAGTACATGAGGTAGTATAGGAAGCTAGGGTGAGATGGTATGGTCATGTAATGAGGATGTTGGAGTACTTGAGATAGTAGAGGAAGCAAGACTGAGATAGTATGGTCATGTAATGAGGATGTTGGAGTACATTAGATAGTAGAGGAAGCAATACAGATGGTATGGTCATGTAATGAGGATGTTGGAGTACACGAGGTAGTAGAGGAAGCAAGACTGAGATGGTATGGGCTTGTAATGAGGATGTTGGAGTACACGAGGTAGTAGAGGAAGCAAGACTGAGATGGTATGGACACGTAATGAGGATGGAAGGGGAGAGGATTCTAAGAAGATTTATGGATATGAAGTATGTTGGGAAGAGACGACAAGGAAGTCCAAGGAAAAGATTTGAGGAACAAATAAAACTTTATATTCAGATAAAACTGATAATTAAATCTAGACCTATCCATCTAAATACCTATTTATTACTGTGGATTTTTTTGTGGGGGTTAGCACTATAAATCGATTTAACAGCCATGTCATACCAATATATGAAATGGAACGCAAGAATAAAGTCAGTATTTTGGCAGTCTTCAAAAGAAAAACACATTTTTGGGCGAAATAAATGAAACTATTTGTTCAGTAGATACATTATTATTATTATTATTAGCACTGTGTCTTACTACCCGTTCGGGCTATACGCACTTACGCTAATGTGTAATGGTAGGGTGATTGTGAGATGAAATGAAGCACCTACAGTTTAACGTGGAATCCGAACCATGGTGGAGGCCTGGCAGTCCCCACATTCTTCAGTAGATACAGTTTATTTAGTTTTCTACACATATAATTCATCATAGTTCTTGAATGCTTTTCATGAGCATAAAGGCATTTGAACATAAACTTTAAAAACTAAGAGAAAAAGTACCGTTCAAAATTTGGAGTAAGTATCGGAAATGTTCAATAATTTTGTGTAAAAAAAACTTTGACTGACTCTATCTACTAAAGCAATATGCCAATATATAAATATATTCCCTCCCCACCCCCAGGTTTTTTTCTTTATGAAATTTCTAAATAATACGGACCTTAAATCGCGTTTTCCCCACCCCACCTTAAGGTAACGTGAGAAAAGGTCAGTGTTTTTGCAGTTTTTATATCAAAACATTTTTTGTCCGAAAAAATAAAATATTTCTCCAGTACATACATAGTTTAATTTTCTTCACATGTTGATATCAACAGTTGCTAAATATATCATGACTCATGAGCATAGCGGCATTAGATGACAAAATTTTTTAAATGAAGAGAAAATGTCGTAGTTTAAATGCCAGGACACCCTTGACAAATATTCAAAAAACTGTTGAAAATTTGTTTCTGATGTACATTTATTGGATTTATTTTCGCCAAAAATATTTTAATATAAAAACTCTATAAATATTTACCTTCTATCGCGTCCCCTACATCCCACTTTAAAAAAAAAAGGTTTAAATCCTTTCTTTGTGTTGTGTGAGGGTAAGCTTTTGCAGAGAGATGGCTATAAATAGATAATAATACTCGTATACATGTAGGTGATATAACACAAGCATTAAATATATTGGTATGACATGTTAAATCAATTTATTAATTCTACCCCCCTCCCCTTTAAAGAATATATATCGTCATAAATAATGTTTTAGCAGTATTGGCTCGTGTATAGGCCCTGCGGAACTGCAGCACCCCCTATTTCCACTTGATATTATCGATAACATTTAATATAACGAGTCCTTTTTTCTTTAATTATTTTTGTAGTAAAATTTATATTCCTTATGCTTAATGTCAGTACTTCAGTAGCCATCCCCCAGTTTATGAAAAATATACAAAAATATTTGCATGGAACTGTGTGCTTCACAGTGCCAGCGACGTGGGGTTTGACTGTTGTGTGCATGCGCACATATAAGGGGGTGGGGATGAAGTCGGGACTGCCAGGTAGAGGGAGAGCACTGTTGCCCTCACAGTGCCGGCTCTGGCATGATGGTGGAAGAAAGTTTTTTTTTACTCAGCGTGTGCTGTGCTTAAAAACCGTGTACCATATTCTTGAATGTGATAAACTGTAGAAGGGTGTAGAATTAGATTATTATTTTGCTTCCAGCTATTCTATTTGATTAATTTTTTTTTTCGGTTCTTTTATTTAACAGAAAACTTTAACCATGGCCTTGCATCCCCAAGAAATAAGTTCTGTGACTGTAAGTGAACTTCAACAGCCTAAGTTTTCACAGATATCTCTCCATGAGAAAGTTACAGTAAAGAAAAGAAGTCTTTCAACACCTGATATTCTAATAACTCAGCCAAGCAAAAGCAACAACAAGAAATATATTCGTAGCTTTAATTCTTAATGGTACCAACGGAAAAGTTGGCTTTGCGGCTGTGAAGTAAAAATGCACGGTTTTGATTCCCATTTTAGCAGCACCCCCACTAATTTTAGCTACGAGCCACCACTGTAGTTTAGATAAGTAAAAAAATCACTAAAATATAGGATCATATCTAAAAAACGTATTTTTTATTTACAAAATGTGATTTAGATTTTCAATGTAAAGTTATTTATGATACTTTTAGTCAAACCTGTGATCTGTTTTGGTTGATGTTTGTAATAAAATCATCCAAGTCCTTGACATATGACCCATGGGGGTATTAATGAGTGTAATTTACATTTATGACAGGCACTCAACTGATGGTGAATAGCAGAGTTCTGTTAACGTCAGGTATGATCAGCGGCGGTAATAAACATCATAACCCAAATAAATCGCAGCTTTTACTGCAGAGTGGCTTTTCTATTTTTATTTTAGCACCACGTTTTACTAACCGTTTGGGCTATACGCCTAAGTACTAATTACATTAATTGGTTAGGAATTGGGGAGGTTGAATTTAGAGAGAGTGAACCCACATTTGTGTGGAGGGAGAGTGGAAAACTAGTTAGGAACCCCGACACCCCCCCTAGTTCACCCAATCGAGATTCGAACCTCAATCACCCCATTCTCGGCAGTCTAGCTCAACATGAAACTAGCGCGTTGGCTAGCTACGCCACCGAGGTGGGTATTTATAAATGTAATTAATATGAGTGTATTTTCGAAGCGACTTTACACTTTATAAAGCCAAATACTTCTGTAACAGAGTTATTTAAACTTTAAAGGATAACTTTTTTTTTTCTTCCAAAAAGGGATGTTGTCTTGTGTTGCAAAAAATTTTCCACTTCAAGTAGAAAGTACTCAAGTATATGAAAGAATGTCTAACTCAAATAAAACTAATCAAACATTTTGTTCAAACAAATAATGTCCGTAGAAAATTTGGTAATAAATTTGAATACAGTAACGAGAGTTGTACTCGTTTAATTAAATGTTGTTGGGAAGTTATTTTTGGTATTTAGGTTTCCTCCAATCGTCTTCTAAGAGGATTCCCCGATATTTAATTAACCGTTGATCCGATATTAGCCTTGGAGCAAGGAAGACGAGGTATGGTAAAGATAGTATCCTGTAAGATATAATCTTTAGGGATGGGTCGTAACACTAGAATACAGTGGAAAAAATGTCCTAACTCAAAGGTTTAAAATACATTAAACTAGAAAACAGTAAGCTAGATCACCGATGATGGGGAGATCAAGGTTCAAATCTTGGTCGGATGTACTAAGTTTTTTTTTTCAAAATTGTTTTGAATCCTCCCCCCCCACACAAACTGAGGTACACTTTTTCTAAATATAACCTTCCTAATCCCTAAAACTATTAGTGTACTTAGCATATAAGTGTATAACTCGAACGTGTAGTAAGATGCGGTACTAAAAAAATATATCTAATTTCATTTGGGGGAAGGTTGTATATTTTATCCGCACGAGAAAGCGAGGAAATAGGGATACGGAAAATCAAATTAATATGTCACATGAGACCCGCTTCGTTGGCGTAGAGTTGGCTAAAGCGCTACTTTCATGTTGAAGCTCGACCGCCGAGGACGGGGGAGATCGAGGTTCGAATCTCGGTCGGGTGAACTGGGGGTGGTTTTCCCCTAAATGGTTTTCCACTCTCCCTCCACGATAAATGCGGGTTCACTTCCTCTAATTCAACCTTCCCAATTCCCAATTCATTAGCGTAATTAGTACTTTAAAGCGGATAACCCGAACGTTTAGTAAGACGCGAAGCTAAATAATAATAATAAAATATGTTACATGTGGAAATCCACAACGTAATAAACCCGTCAGAGATTTGATTCTAGACCTTCCTGTCCTGAGAGTTTAATTCACGTTTCGTGTTCATTACGCTCCCCGAGGCACTAACATGGGGATTCAAATTGACGGCAGATTTCTAATCGTAGACTACATCGCACCCATGTTTCAGACAAAGTGGAAGTCATGTAACCTTGTTGGACAGTAGACACAGCCACGCTACTGCTAAAAGGCACACATCATTTCTGACAATTACCTAATTCTGGATAGTAGTTAAAATTAAAAGTTAATGCGTTCAACACGATTTTGTTGTTTTCTTTTCAACCCGTCTTAGAACTTATTCTAATTTTCCCATATATTTATATATAATATATATTATTATTAATATAATAATAATTATTAGCACCACGTCTTACTACCCGTTCGGGTTATACGCACTTACGCTAATGTGTAATGGTAGGGTGATTGTGAGATGAAATGGAGGACCTACAGTTTAACGTGGGATCCGAACCACGGTGGAGGCCTGGCATTCCTCACATTCACAAGATGTCTTGTCAGAGGTGAAGGAAGGGTTTGGTAATCAGATAAATCTTTGCCGGGACCGAGGATTGAACCCCGGAGCCTCAGCACAGAAGTCTGACACCTTACCCCCTAGATCATCAGGTCACCCTTATTAATATATAATATATATAATACTACTATAAATCCACACGGCTGACTCACTCACTGACATTGTTTACCCACTTCCAGATGAGCTAGAAACTTTAAATTTGGCAAACTTATAGCTTCTAGCCTGTAACCGACGGGAAAATTCCAAAATGTTAAAAATCAAAATGGCGGAGCAACTTTAAAGTCAGTGCGTAGCTTTGTTTGGAGGTCTCTTGTGGCTACCCTATATATATTAGCACCGGGTCTTACTATCTGCTCAGTTTTTAGGAATATTTACTAATAACCCTAATGAGTTATGAATAAGAAAGGTTGGATTTAGAGAAAGTATACGGTACTCACATTTGCGAGGAGGGGGAGTGGAAAACTATTTCGTAAAATACCTCCTTCACTACACCACACTGGGATTCAAACCCTGATCTTCCTGTCATTGGTAGTCTAATCCAACACGAGTGATGCCTTAGACCATGCGGCCATTGAAGCAGTTATATATATATATATATATATATATATATATATATATATATATATATNATATATATATATATATATATATATATATATATTAATAACGCTAATATGGTAGGAATGGGAGGGTAAAACTTAGAGGAAATGTGCCCTTATTTGTGCTAAGGGAGAGTAACCATTTAAACAAAACCAACTATATATGTAATCAGGTCTCAATATTATCCTATATATAAATTATATTCAGGATGATTTGAAACTCTGTACAAAGGTTAATGGGAGATAAGAAACACTAAAACAAACCTTTTTCATGAGGGAATGTATGTCCGCAGACGTCACCCTTAGGTGGTAGAGAGCAGTGTTGGTTAAGTGTGAACAACATATTTATTTACAACAGTTGCTCAAAGGAGTGACCACCAACAGCAACACATGTCTAACATAAGTACAGTAGCCCCATGGCTTCGTTAGTTCTGACTGATAGCTCACAGCTGACAGCTAAAAGCTTTGAAAAGTTACCAGACCAAATTATGTATCCCTACGCCGAACCATATGATTTTCAAAAACATGTGTTTAGCTGCTGTAACTTCTGACGGTCAAAATTTAGGTATATACCTAATTGTTGACTGTCGGAAGTCAGCTGTGAGCTGTCAGTCAGCACCAAAGAAGCCACGGAGCTACTGTACATAGACATACACAATAAATATTAATTAGGTTAACAACAAGGAAACTTAAGTGTTTTTTTAGAGTGATGAAAGGAAAAATCAGTAATTTTTCAGCGTGAAAGCAGGGAAGATTAATAACTTTTTTTAAAGCGTGAAAACATGGATAGTTAGTAATTTTGTTGGCGTTACCGCAGAAGAAAATAATCTTTTAGCGTGACAAGAGGATTAATTTTGAATTTTTTTTAAGCTTGTCAACAAAGAAAATCATTAATATTTTAGCGTGACACCATGTAATATTAGTAATTATTTTTTTAGCATGAAAACAGGGAAAGTTAGTAATTTTTTGGCGTGACAACAGGGAAAATTAGTAGTTTTAAGCGTGGAAATGGGGAACATCATTAACATAGGCAATTTTTTTTTAGCGAATGTTAGTAATTTTGTATTGTTACAAAACGGAAAATCAGTATTTAAAAAAAAAATCGACTGTTCCTCTTGTAGTCGATTGTGAAACGTTATTACACCCACAAATATCCGACATACACCCAAAGAAGGTATGCTGCTGACAATTTAATTAAGTCGTTTGCTAAAATAGCGAATTGATTATCTCGTGTGCAGAGCATTCCTCCCACGCAATCATCAAGTCCTTTGTGAACTCCAATGTCAACAGACGGAACATCAACCTCCACTAATGTGGGCTAGTCAGAAAGAAAAAGGGGGGATGGATACAGTTGGTGTGGGCTCCCCGGGGTACGTTGATGAGTTACGAAACCTTCAACCAAAGGAAACTAAAACCCATTGGGGGCCGACAAACTCAGCAGATTCTCATATCTACCTGCGACTGCTCATTAAAACACGCACGTCCCCACATGTAGACCCATCACGTGAGGTCAGCACTCCTGACTTTATTATTATTATTATTAGCACCGCGTCTTACTACCCGTTCGGGTTATACGCACTTACGCTAATGTGTAATGTTAGGGTGATTGTGAGATGAAATGGAGGACCTACAGTTTAACGTGGAATCCGAACCACGGTGGAGGCCTGGTATTCCCCACATTCACAAGATGTCTTGTCAGAGGTGAAGGAAGGGTTTGGTAATCAGATAAATTTATGCCTGGACCGAGGTTTGAACCCCGGTCGCCAGCATAGAAGTCTGACACCTTACCCCTAAACCGCCAGGTCACCTCCTGACTTTATTGGAGGGTAGGCTAGACTAACCACAACAAGTTTGTTTGAAGCATTTACCACGATAGAAGGAGATTACGCTGGTAGGAGAAATTTGGTATGTGATTAGTTGTAATGATTCGTAATTAATGTCTTCAATTTTTGAGTTTTTTTTTATTAATATATTTAATTAACTGATTTTAAAGATTATTTTAATAGCTAAATTTGAAATATTTAAGGTGCACTTTTTGATTTAAATGGTTATATAATCACAAAAGAATTTCTTTGAGCGAGAGTGAAAGAACCTGGCAATTTTGTTGGGAAAGTTATTTTCACATCCCTTCCAGGGTTCTTTTATATTCCACAGTCAATATGAGACCGACGGCTTTACTTCCCCTCCGAAGGAAGTTGTGCTACAGGTTTTTATCGCTCAAGGAAAATACCATTGCTTACAACTGGGATTGAACCCACGATCTCCCGGTCCTGAGGCGAGCACTTCACCCCAAGACCACAGGTCGACCACAATTAGAGCGCATGCGTTGTAAAGCCACATGCAAGCAGATATTTATTTTCCGTACATAATCTTTAACTTGAAGTCTTAACTACCGTATTTAGAGACCTATTTCCTCTTTACTTTTCTAATATTCCTCTCTATATTGTTATTCTCTTACGTTACTTCTAGTTCTACATAGGAGTGAAGCTCGTTAATACTAATTACTATTTACTTATCTAACTAAAATCCAACTAAAACTAAAGCAGCTATCTACATTTACTCCCGGGGATGTCACACGTTTTTCTGGTTGATCTACGGGGTGGTTTTATCGGTGATATTGTGCTGCTATTGACCGAACTGGTTGACTTCTAGGCAACCAGCCTTCAGACGGATTGATGTCCTGGTCGTCCTTCGGTGTCAACCTTGGATAACACTTGTTCTCAAGTGTTTCAAACCCATGGGACTCCTTACACGATCAAGTCATCCTTCTCTTGCTTGTCTCAAACGTTGGAATTGTTTTTCATCTGCCGGAATATGAGGGTCAGGCTTTAGTCATGCGGTTCCCGAAGTGTGCTCCGCGGAGAACTTGGTGTTCCACAAAGCATCTCCAAGTGCCACGCGAATAGATTGGAAATAAAAATAAATAAAATGTGACAATGTATCAAAACTCTGAATTTGTGCGTCCATGAGGTAAGTATTGGGTAGAAATTATTTACAGACTGCACGCGGTGAAACCAGACAAAGATACTAGAGGGTGCCAGTTCACCCCATCTCTCTGAAACTTTGCCGTGCTTTCAGATATAATTGTTTGCTTCGACACCTTTACAGAATTTTCTGGGAAGTTTCTATTGAATATAAAAACTCGTGTTTCTCCGCACAGTCAGTCAGTTGAAGTTCAGTCAGTATACAGTCGAGAGTCGAAACAAAGCAAGTATCAGTGCAATGTTATTTATTTGAATGCCGGAAAAGCCAATCTGGCATCGGAGCAGTACGAGTGCTTGAATGATTTGACATCAGATTCTGCGGTAAAAGATAATCTTGCAACTAAAAAGTCACTATCAGAATTTTTGATGTCAGATACGAGACGAATTTGAAGTTTTGTCAGATAGAGCGAAAATAATCCTTCTTCTTTTTGCAATAACTTAATTATGTGGATCAGGATTCTCTGCCTATGTGACTACTAAAACAAAAGATCCCAGCTCAACGCAGAGCCAGATATTAGGTTGCAACTGTCCCGAATTCAACCAGATATAACCACAGGGTGCAAATCAAAACACAGCAGTGTCATCCCTCTCATCGGAATTCAAGTTCGCGGTCTATACTTTAACGCTCTTTTTTCTATACCAAGTGACTTTTTTTTGGCAGCCATGAAAACGTTTTAACTCTATCTGTGTGGGTAGTTTTGAATTCGTTATTAAATGTGTTGCTTTAAGCTAATTTATGTTTTTGGTTCTTGTTTTGCGTTTATGTTGTTAAGTTAATTATTTCTCTGAAATTAAAGGAGAAAATAATATTTATAATGAAATAAAACTTGATTTTTAACATGCCCAAATGCTTAAACATTCGTTTCCATCGTGAATACTGCTGTAATTCGGTTTAGTATCTATCTCTGTAGAGTCAAAGTGAAAATATCGTCACCCTTATACCAAAGACACTGATGTGCAAAATTGTTGTTTTGAGTAAACAATATTTAAAGTTACAACTTTCAATGGATGCAATAGGAAAAAATAAGTTTAGATCAAAATTTAAGCTTTTTATAAACCTTAAAAATAATTCGTGCTTTTACCATACGATAAAATGTCGACTAACAACATTTAAAAACTGCATTTAGGTATATATAGCAAAAAGTGAATGTGCATGCCTTTAGAATCAAGACAAATATAGTGCTCCGTGAAAAATGTATCTCCTGAAAAGTGCTACGTGATTCAAAGAGTTTGGGAACCGCTGCTCTAGTCGTCAGATTACATACAAATAGATAGATTTATTGTCTGTTGTTAAGACTGTTTAGGGTTCGGCCAGACTGACAAGCGTGCGAGCGAGCGCGTGACTAGCAGATATCTCTCGATAGCTGTTGACGAGGAGGCAAAGTTTAGAATCTTGGCTCAGTGAACTGAGGGTGGTTTTTGACAAGCGATTTATTGTTGTGGTTTTCCCATCCTCTCTCCACTCCAATGGTGATTCTTATTCATAAAGGCCTACTTTGATTATAATTTTGGAAGTATTTTAACATATAACTTTAACATATATATATATATATATATATGGTTTATGGCCTTACTAATTAAATTAGGCCATTAGTATCAAATGTGCTAAACCTAACGATAATAATAAAAATGTCAAATTGAGAAGTTTTCCTAGCACTCAATTAACCAACATACAATAATATTGCCCAGCGCCTGTAAACTAGACTGTACCGGCTCGAGCGCTCGCTCCAGTCTGGCTACGAGAACGCTAAGTCCATAGTTTTACAGTTTATACATACATACATACATACATACATACATACATACATACATACATACATACATACATACATACATACATACATACATACATACATACATACATACATACATACATACATACATACATATACACACATACATACATACATATATATGCATACATACACACACATACATACACATACATACATACATATATAGATGTGTATAAAAAAAGTGGCCAAAAATAAATAAAATATTCCTTCAGTGGAAACATTTATATTTATTTTCTACGCGTAGTTATATCAATAAATCTTGAATATTTGCTATGGGCCTCGAAGAGTTTTAATATACATTTTTCAATTGAAGGGATAAAGGCTTTTAAAATCGACACAATGTCCATAACATACGTTCATTTTTCATTTGTTTGAGGTATTTAACGTGCACTTTCTAAAGAAACTGATTATATCAGCACACAATTTTAAAAACTAACTTAAATCTAAAGAAGACACAATACTCAAACCCTTGCCGTTAATTCATCACTGTAAAAGGGGAAGACCACATTTCACCAATGATACATTTTTAGGCCATGTCTGGAAATGAACCCGCGACCTTAAGCTCGGAGAAAGACATGCTACCGAATGCGTCAAGGTGTTGAGTGGCATGTATTCAAAAACTTTTGTGATAGCTATGAATAGGAAAATTAAATTAGTTGTGTTTACTGAATAAATATGTGATTTATTTGCTAGCGAGTTTTTTTTTCAAAAAAACATTTAAAAAAATGGGATTTAACTCGCCTTTCTTTCCATACCACTGTAAAATATTACAAATTCTATAACTCTCTTCAATCAAAGTATCTGACACAGCTATAGATATCACTAGCTAAGAGTAAAATTTAATTCTGGAAAAGACTGGAATATCCCAAATCATTATATATATCTGCACCCTCTTTTTTCATTAGATATCTACATATCATTGGTGGTATTTTAAGAGAGTAAAATATTGATACCAGAAACGGAAAAAACAAGAGAAGAAAACGGGCAAACCTCAAAATGAAATTAGATTGGACGTGGTTGGAATATGTAACCATTCTTTTTTTGTCTGTAGTCTGCTACATAGGATGTTTATAAACTGACACAACTTCTTCCAACGTTCAATTACTTATAAAAAAAAGGGCCGAAAATATAACAACACTGGAAGCGTGTTTTGGGCCAGGATTCCCTATAGTGTGGAAATATAACAACAATGTGAACGTGTTTTGGGCCGAGATTACCTATAGTGTGGAAATATAACAACAATATGAACGTGTTTTGGGCCGAGATTACCTATAGTGTGGAAATATAACAACAAT
>CABFVX010000929.1:82309-123910 GCA_902151425.1 Timema shepardi
CCCCGGGGGGGGGGGGGGGCTCAAAAATTGTTTGGGCTATAATTATGCTCGGAGTGCTAAGTTGAGGTTTAATAGGCAGAACCCAGCGTTAATCAGAGATATATTGTACATAAAGTTGGGAGTTCGTGGAATGCGAGTTATGGCAAAAAAAATTGTTGCAGGTTTTATATAAAAACTTTTTTTGTGTCTAAAATAAAGGATGTCTGGAAATTTAATGCCACCACATTTATCACTTACATTCAACAACTGTTGATATATTTTACACTAAGCTATATGTCATTATTATGTAATTATTAAAACTGCATTTTGTTGGGTTTTATTTTAAAAATATTATAATCAAAACTGAATAAAAAAAATTCTATCAAAGTTTTACTACTTCCCTGATAACATTGTTGTTGCTATCTGTAGGCATAATATAGACAAAAGGCCACAGTTCAGTCCCACCTATTTAAGGTGATAGGTTTTTACAATCAGATCCTGCCAAACGTTAAGGTAGATTTTAATATAGATTCTTAAATATTTATTTTATCATATTTTTTATTTTTAAGTTTGATAGTATTACTCGTATTTACTTTTTTTTTACAAAGGTATTAGTTTGTAGCTAATGCACCAGCATTAGTGTGAAGTTAAGATTAGAACACACAAAAAAAAATCACAGACGTTATGCTTATCCCCACTACACCCGTTAAGATTTGAACCCTAACCTAACAGTTAACGTTATTCAATTTATATAAGTCATACACCTACAAGAATAATTTTTTTTGAAAGTAAGCATTAGTGTTAAAAGTCAGACCGTTACCTTAGCCAAGTTGGTGGTGCGTCTCTCTAGTTATTGAAGGATATTAGAATCGATTCCCAGCGTGGTCAAAACATATATTATTGGTTAAATTGAGGCTTTACCTCTCAAGGCGATGAATCAACTACTAGTCTACTAGGTTCTGCGTCTTTTATTAGTCTGAGTTAATTTTTTTTAAAGATATACTAATTTAATTCTTCATTTAGGAAAGTTCAAGTTGTATGCATCTAAATTAAATTTAGTTAAGTAAATGCAAATAATATTAGAATTGATTGTAGGTATGAATAAAGATAATGTTTAATAGAAGATTAACTGGAAACTCAGTGAAATTAATTTGCGAATAATACAATTTGTCATGAATGACTTACGGTGGGGATTTAGGGAACTTTTTTTTTTAGGACTAGATAAAAAAAATATTGATCTATTAGCAGAATAGAGTGTAATTTTATTCACATGTTGATATCAAGAGTACTTGAATATCTGTCATGAGCAGAGCGGCATTAGATGACAAACCTTTTCAAACGAAGAGAAAAAATTGTCATTAAATTCCAGGACATCCTTGACTTGTCACTATGTGAAGAAAATAAAACTCTTTATGTTTCTACTGGTGAATTATTTGATTTCTTTTGACAAAATAATTTCATTTAAAAACTGACAAAATACTACCTACCCTTAAATCACGTTTTTTAAACTCATATCTTAAGATACCGTCTCACATAGATCGAACCAGTAATCACGACATAGTTCGGTTTTCCATGTTCTAATTTAGAAAAAAAAAAAGTATCGAAAGGAAATTTTTTAATCCATGTAAAAATTATTATTATTATTAGCACCGCGTCTTACTACCCGTTCGGGTTATACGCACTTACGCTAATGTGTAATGGTAGGGTGATTGTGAGATGAAATGGAGGACCTACAGCTTAACGTGGAAACCGAACCACGGTGGAGGCCTGGCATTCCACACATTCACAAGATGTCTTGTCAGAGGTGAAGGAAGGGTTTGGTAATCAGATAAATTTATGCCGGGACCGGGGATTGAACCCCGGCCGCCAGCATAGAAGTCTGGCACCTTACCCCTAGACCGCCAGGTCACCTCTATGTAAAAAAAAATACCATCAAATTAAAAACCGAACAACTAATAATCTAGTTACAGTTTCACTATCATTGAATCCAGAATATAGAAAGCAACATTTTTGTACCATTTCTGGTTTGGTCGTAATCGCTAGTACTTAATTTCCCGGTTAATCGGCCGTGATATGGGGTTCTCAAAAATCATTCCCCTCGTGGATGTTTTCAACTCTGCTGATGTATAGAGCCCTTCTCTGTGCTACCTATCAGCCTCGTCGCTTTCTTATAAATCTTGTCCACAAAACCATCCAGAAGTGATTAATCTAAAGGAAACTAGTTCATTACTGCTTGAGACATTTTCTTCCTCCAGACGCTTTTAAAACTGACAAGTTTACTAATGTCATTCAAGTTCTCAGCTGCAAGATTAATAGTGGCAAAAAAATAGCCAGACCTTTAGGGCATATTCAACTGTTCCCTAAAGTTTAGTCAATTAATTACATTAGAATTTAACTCTAGAACAACAAAACAAGAAATTAAACTTAGAAAATAAGGTATCCGCCTCGGTAGCGTAGTTGGCTAACGCGCTTGTCGTGTTGAGCTCGACTGCTGAGAACGGGGGATCGAGGTTCTAATCTCGGTCAGGTGAACTGGGGGTGATTTTTCCTAAATGGTTTTCCACTCTCCCTCCACGTCAATGCGGGTTCACTTCCTCTTATTCAACCTTCCCAATTCCTAATCCATTAGCGTAATTAGTACTTAAAGCGCATAACCCGAACGGTTAGTAAGACGCGGTGCTAAATTATTATTATTATTATTATTATAAAATAGGTAAGTAAATTTTACTCAACTACTAAAAAAAAAGTATCGTAACCCAATGATTTGATTTTATATGTTAAACTAGGGTCTAAATTAATTAATGAATTTTAGTTTTAACAAATTGAGATAAAAATCCTCAGGTGAAGTGGGATTCTGGGAATTTTCCTTCTAAATTATTCAAGCAATATTTTTTTATGTGGCTCTACGTTTTGATAGCCTGAAGTAAAACACATGGACAGACATAACCTATTATTCAAAAGAGCATATTTTAAAATGAACATATTTTAAAATGGAAGAGAAATGTTCCTATAAACATTTGAGAGATATTCAAGTTTAATAAACGAGCACTTTACAATTCAAATTTCTTTATTTTTAAATCTCCTTTGAATAATCTATTTACATCAGAACTAGTAATTAAAACAATAATGCTCTTGCAGGTTTTTTTTTTTACATTTAACGATTTCATATCATCCGTCTAACTATCAAATTAAAATAGAGCCTCAAAAATTAAACAGGTCGTACACTTACAATTTTCAGGTAAAAAAAATAACAATACAAATAATTCAATAAAATGGTAACCGCTTCGGTGCCTACATGGTCTAACGCGCTACTCTCACAGTAGACTAGACTGCCGATGACGGGGAAGTCAAGGTTAGAATCTCGGTTGGGTGTATCGAGGGTGGTTTTTGCAAAACGGTTTTCCATTTTACCTTCACGCATATAAGGGTACACTTCCTATAAATATAGCCTTCTGAATCCTTAAAATAGATTAACGTAATGAGTACATAAGAGTAAAACTCGAACGGGAAGTAAAGTGGGGAGCTAAGAAAACCAAATGGTATTACAACATATTATAGGTGTAACAATTCAGTAAAACAGATATCGATTACGGATTGTTTAAAATAATTGTTCATGCTATGATTATTTACACCGATTATTCCCAACTATCGAATTGATAAATATTAATTGGGAAATATGCTTAAGAGTATGTTAATAGTTGATGTAAATAATATAAACAGATTTTATTTAAATATCAACTGTTAAATTTTCGATAATCATAATTTTCGATTAATAATTATAATTGGCAATATAAAAGTTTTGTTCAGGAAAACTAGTTGTTTTATTTTGTGTGGGTGACCTGGCAGTCTAGGGGTAGGGTGTCAGACTTCTGTGCTGGGGGGGGCCGGGGTTCGATCCTCGGTCCCGGAACAGAGTTATCTGATTGCCAAACCCTTCCTTCACCTCTGACAAGACATCTTGTGAATGTGGGGAATGCCAGGCCTCCACCGTGGTTCGGATTACCACGTTAAACTGTAGGTCCTCCATTTCATCTCATAATCACCCTACAATTACAAAAGTGTGTATAACTCGAACGGGTAGTAAGACGCGGTGCTAATAATAATAATAATAATAATAATAATAATAATATTTTGTGTGGTTCGATCTCTTCTTGAGGAAAACAGTCTCTCTGAGGCCACTGATCTACCAAACACATACGGAAACCATTCAACCAGTTCCTTCAGGTGAGGGAAACTCGTTTCTTCTTTGAATAACCGACGAAAGTTGGAACTAGATTATTAGTTTTATCAACGGTATCTTTATCTGGCGATGTAATATTTATATAGCCCGAAACCCTGATTCATTGTGTGTATAATTGTTGTTTTTTTTATCACTAAACTCCCGCCTAAAACATTTTGCTTTAAATTTTACTTTTAAAAGAACGATTAATATACATAATAATCGCCCGATAACGGTTCATTGGTATTCCCTTAGGTACACCCCTACAACATATTAATCCACTACTAGTTATTAATATTATTATTAGTACCACGTCTTACTACCCGTTCGGGTTATACGCACTTACACTAATGTGTAATGTTGGGGAGATTGCGAGATGAAATGGAGGACCTACAGTTTAACGTGGGATCCGAACCACGGTGGATGCCTGGCATTCAACACATCCACAAGTTGTGATTAATACACGTTTTGTCAGAGGTGAAGGAAGGGTTTGGCAATCAGATAACTCTGTTCCGGGACCGAGGATCGAACCCCGACCCCCCCAGCACAGAAGTCTGACACCTTACCCCTAGACCGCCAGTTCACTGATCCACTATTCTCGTTGATGGATTTCAGAGATACGTTGATTCGTTATTAATAGTGACAAAGATTTATAGGCGTGCGGGCGAGATTTATTCAGGGTATATCGAAGGAATGGCAAAGTATCAAAACATATCATGAATAATAGAACGTGGTCGATTCCCTTACCGGTCTTATTTAGATTTGAAGACGCCAAACTGGAAATAAAACAATCAGGTTTTGAGAACGAAATCCTTCAAAAAGTGGCCACGCGGCCTAAGGATTCTGTATCGCGACATACATGATTATTGATAATTTGGAGATTGATTCTTAATTCTAGAGTGTCTTTCCTCGTGTGATTTATCACTCTGCCTATCCGGCATCCGTTCCTCACTAAAAACACGTGTACTTTTAGTAAAACAACTTTCATCATCCATATTCCTTAATCATTAATATTTTTCTTTAACACCGCGTCTTACTACCCGTTTGTATTATATTAAAGCGTACTAACTACGCTAATGATTTTAGGGATGAGTAGGGCTAACTTTAGGAGAAGCGTATCCGCATTTTCATATATATATATATATAGGGGAATACCCTATATGAAAAAAACTCTCTTGGTATACCCGACCAAGATTCGAACCACGATCTCCCCGTCATGGGCACTCCAGTGTATTGTGAGAGTGACGTCTTACACCATTTGACCATTGAAGTGGGTCTTACACACTCATAATTTTGGTGATTATCATAATAAGTACCCGCTTCGGTGGCCACATGGTCACGCATTGCTCTCGCAGTAAAATAGACTAACGATCACGGGATGATGAAGGTTCGAATCTTGGTCAGGTGTAATAATGGTAGTTTTCAAATATGGTGTTCCACTATATCTCTTCCAAAATGGTTTTCCACTCTCCCTCCACGCAAATGCGGGTTCACTTCCTCTAATTCAACCTTCCCAATTCCTAATCCATTAGAGTAATTAATACTTAAAGTGTATGACCCGAACGGGTAGTAAGACGCGGTGCTAAATAACTAATAATAAACACTCTACGAAAATGAGGTTACACTTCATATAAATATAACTTTTAGAATCTCTTAAACTATTAGTGTTATTAGTATTTAATTGTATATCCCGAATGGGTAGTAAGACGTGGAGTTTTTTTTAAAAAAGTGTAATAGTTAAAAATACATTTAAAAAAAACAGTTAAGAAAAGGAGAAATGGTTAGCTGCGCTTAGAATCGACTTTTACAGCTCTAAATCTTAACCAATATCCTACACTTGTCTACTAAAAATAAATACCGAATAAAATAATTAATTTTAATATTTTATACCAGGTTGACAGTTGTATAAATTAAATTTATCTTACAACCTAACACAAGCAACGAGTTGTACTTTTTTGAACTCCCCCCCTGGGAGTTAATAAATCATTATTATCTACACTATTATTATAGAGAGGAGAGATTTGATTTTTTGTTTTTTTTGTTTGTAATGGATAAACTCAAAAACTACTGGACCGATTTTAAAAATTCTTTCACCAATATAAAGCTACATTATCAGCGAGTAACACAGGCTATATTTTATTTTGACAATTTAATTTATTCCTCATAAAAATGTCGATAGTCACTCATATTTTATGGTAGAGTCTATGATGATTCTTCAATATATGTGTGTTGAAAATATTAATGCGAGGGGGGAGGAAGGGGGTAGGGTCTAGTTAAATTATACAAATGCATCGATATTCAATAAATGCCCAACCAGAGTACTCTTTAATCTAATCCGCCCCATCTCCCTTGACTGTGTATGCTGAATAGTGTTAAAATGAGCAACGCATGTATGCTGACAAATATTTCAAAACCAAACATATGACCCAATGTGTGGTTGGAGTGTTGTGAGTAAAATATGAATATGTCCACAAAAATAATCACTAAAAAAAAAAAAAAAAGCTTTTGTATAGTTCAATGAACTCTGTTGACTCTTAGGGTGCTCCAAAGAAACAAAGCACAAAAGTTTATGTGCGATTCGATACCGATACTTTTAATGAGTACAGGGGTGACCTGGCGGTCTAAGGGTAAGGTGTCAGACTTCTGTACTGGGGGGTCCGGTGTTCAATCCTCGGTCCCGGCACAGATTTATCTGATTGCCAAACCCTTCCTTCACCTCTGACAAGACATCTTGTGGTTCGGATCCCACGTTAAACTGTAGGTCCTCCATTCCATCTCACAATCACCCTACCATTACACATTAGCGTAAGTGCGTACAACCCGAACGGGTAGTAAGACGCGGTGNCCTACCCTTACACGTTAGCGTAAGTGCGTATAACCCGAACGGGTAGTAAGACGCGGTGCTAATAATAATAATAATAATAATAATAATAATAATAATAAAAACCTGAACATATACATACATATTCAAATACAAAACATAAAGACTAGGAAAAGTTATACGAAAATTGCAGACAAATCAGAGATGATGAAAGCCAAGCCACACATCCCCTATATTAGGCAACCCACTCAACGCCGATGCATAAAATTCCCGCGTTCTTATTTACTATGTGTCAATAGATACTCCAACTTTAAGGTAAAGAGCGTCAAGTTAGATTTGAAATGAGTACAAGCACGAAAAAATTAACAAGCTTTATATAGACTCGCCTATCATTTCCAGCCAGCTAGACGCTTCTGTCTGGGGGTTCAAATACCTGCTGAGGCTATTTTGGGGAGATCTTATTCAATCGCTTCCTTCTACTCTCCCACGCCCCCGGCTATCATCCATGTTACTTATATTCTGCATTAAAAAAAAAATGTACCAGAAAATTGTATTTTACAATTATCTCTTAGGCCAAATCAAAAAGTAAAAAAAGTATAAAGCCACACCGCTGACTCTCTCACTGACATTAATGTTTACCCACTTCCAGATGAGCTAGAAACTTGGAATTTGGCAAACTTATAGCTTGTAACCGATGGGAAAATCCCAATAAGTTAAAAACATTTATTTATAACCTCCGAAAAAAATTCAAAATGTCAGAGCAACTTTAAAGTCGGTGCGGACCTTTCTTTGGAGGCCTCTTGTGGCTAAACGGTAGGACCTATCGAAAAACGGCTCTGGAATTACATTAGTTTACATTCACTTGTAAAGAAAACTTACTTGCCTTGAATATGATGGAGAAAAATTTTCCTGTAAAGATATCACACAAACAACATTTAAGATCCCGTTTACTTAATATTACAATATTTTTTCAAAAATAGATCCCGTTCTACCTCGTATCTCATTCGTTAATGCAAATTAATTCCTACCATTTACTTGTTTCGTCTTTTAAGTTGAGTCCACATGAGGCAAGTGAATTAGAAAGTCATCAACTTCTGTGGTCGAATGGTTTAAGGTGTTACACTCGCGTTAGACTTGCCCAACATTCAACATGCTTGCCTATTTAATTGTCCCGTGAAAAACCAACTTACCACATTTTTAAAAATTTATCTTCTTATTTTTTTAACTACCTTACAGTTAGAGAAAATATTGTGTCCGTAAAAAAAAATAATGGACATGAGATTCTTATAAAAGTCGAAGTTTTATGAACCTCCGAATCCTAAAAAGGGTTTTTGCTATTCCATCCATCTGTCTGTCTGTATCTCAGAGTAGAATCTAAACTATTTTACCGATCGGGCTAAAACTTGATATCTGTCATCGGTAGTCTAGCCTAACACGAGTGTGACGCATTAGACCATGTGTATTTATGTTGCATTTTAAATTAAAGAGAATGGTAGACAAAACACTATCAAACGTTCAATCTCGTTGCCATGGAAACGTATGTTTCAGAAGTGCTCGCAGAACTGAGATTAGCATTGTTAATAAGAGGCAACACATTTAACATGTAATGTACATACGCACGTACACACATACCTGCATACATATATACATGTTGTATATGCATACATACGTACATACATACATATATACATATTGTATATGCATGCATACACACATACATATATGCATGCACGCATACATACGTACATATATACACATATAGTAGCCCCACGGCTTCTTTGGTGCTGACTGACAGCTCATAGCTGACTTCAGACAGTCAACATTTAGGTATATACCTAAATGTTGACCTTCAGAAGTGACAACTGCTAAACACATGTTTTTTCAGATCATATGGTTCGGCGTATGGATATATTATTTGGTCTGGTAACTTTTCAAAGCTGTCAGTCAGCACCAAAGAAGTCATGGGGCTACTGTACGCATGCATACACAAATATATACATGTATACATAAATATATACATACATACATATTCACATACATATATATGCATGCATAAATACATAGATACTTGCATATATATTTACATAAATACATACATACACACACGGGCAATAACGCCATTCCCTTAGGGGTAGGCAAGAAACTGTGCATGTAGCTCAAAAAACAACTCTCTACTTAATCCATCCTCACTAACTTTCTACACACTTCCCTGTCCTTTCATACTCCCTTCGCTTTAACTACATCAACACGAGTCATAATATATCTTCTTTTATTCTTAAAACTATTATTGCTTCTCTTCACACATTCATGTACAACATTTAGCCACGTCTTACATGACCTACCCTTTAATTTAGATCCACACACTCTACCTTCATATATTTGCTTCGTCACTTGATCCACACCCATCCTTCCAATATGTCCAAACCAATGTAAGATGCTACTTTAACATTGACCTGTTGGACTCCCTTTCAAACCGCACTCCCTCAGCACCCATTCGTTACTAATCTAATGCCCGTTAATGCCTTAACACTATTATATATGAATCAAATAGCCAAATCTATTATTTATGCATTTTAGTGAGGATTACTCCATCTAGATATCATATTCTGAAAAATGACACCTGGACACGGGAATAAAACCCGGGACTTTGGCTTAGTACGCCAATGCTTTTATCAATGAGCTATCCAGGAATCGTTCTGTGCCCAGGGTAATTTCTTCACTCATATTTTAAGGCAGTCTATTATGGACGTGCGGAAATTATCGGCTACAAATTTTTTATTTATTTTTTATTAAGATCACGAGCTATCAGATAACGCATCCACCTTCGACTCGGTAGTTGGATTGGAGTATTATAAGACGGGTCGACTCCTGGATAGCTCCGTGGTTAGAGCATTGGCGTCCTAAACCAAAGGTCCCGGGTTCGATTCCCATGTCCAGGTGTCATTTTTCAATTTCTAGACTATTATATATGTATTAAAACACGTATAAACACGAATATTTACCTATTTGTATTTATCTGTTTACTTGCTTATGTTTCCAGACTTTATGACGACTCTTTGTATTCACTTGCCTTGCCTACTTGCCTTATGCCGGGATCACGATCAACTTAACTTTAACTTAACGTAACGTCCACTTAAAGTTAACTCGACTTTAAGAAAACATATGTCTGATCACGATTCAAGTAACTTAACGTAACAACTCGAGCCAAACATCTTCATTCTCGAGTATTATCTGTGATTTGTACAATTTGTAAAGTGATAATCTGTGAATGTTAACAGTTTTCAATCAATATAATAAATATCTATTATTAAACTTTTTTGATAAATTTAGTTCCCTATTTTAGTTTAATTATTTTGTTTCAATGTCTGATCACTAGAACTTATACTAAAGAGCAAATAAACACACGAGGAGGTCCTTTAAGTTAAGTTGCGTTAAGTTAACGGTAAGTTGATCGTGATCCCGGCACTATCTCTATTATTAAGCAAGTAGCTGTTCCCAAGCGTGTAATAATAATAATAATAATAATATTTAGCACCGCGTCTTACTACCCGTTCGGGCTATACGCTTTAAGTACTAATTACGCTAATGGATTAGGAATTGGGAAGGTTGAATTAGAGAAAATGAACCCGCATTTGCGTGGAGGGAGAGTGGAAAACCATTTAGGAAAAAATCACCCCCAGTTCACCTGACCGAGATTCGAACCTCGATCTCCCCGTACTCAGTGGTTGAGCTCAACACGACAAGCGCGTTAGCCAACTACGCCACTGCGTGTAATAGCTTGACGCAAGTAGTCTACTGACTCATATTTCTTACTTACCTCGTGTGGATCCGCCTTAAGTGTCAAGGCCATACTTGCGACCTGATTGCATATAAAATTGTTCCTCTATGGAGTTGAACTACATGGCAGTTCTTATTTCACAAGAATCGAGCTCAATTTTATGCAAGTTTATGTAGGTCAATTTGTTTTATTTTCACAACTCCACGTCATTTTTCTTTATGATTTATGGATCTTTCCCACGTGGTATTTTCCAGCCAACAAGGATACTTTACACACAATTTAACTTGATGAATGCACGCTAAAAAGGTAATGGAGGCGAAAATACTTCAATAATATGGTGTTTCTTTTCGTCTCTTACCACAAACTACTCGTTATTACTCCTTAATACTGTCACTGGTGACATGTGAATGTGTGAGTGGAATGAGTTGTGTCCTTAAATGTTCTTTTATCTCCTTTATTTGGTTATACTTTCTTCGTTTATTTTATTTTGATATGTTCACATATACAATTATGTATGCGGGTGATATTATTCGATACTTTTTATTATCTGTACGAAAATAATAATTAGTTTTTTTAATCACTGAAGTATAAATGTACATTCTTTATTATTAAGTGGGTTAAGTGTAAGAAAAGGTGCTGGCCTTATCGTCTCTCAAATAAATAACATATTATTATTATTATCAGCACCACGTCTTACTACCCGTTCGGGTTGTACGCACTTACGCTAATGTGTAATGGTAGGGTGATTGGGAGATGAAACGGAGGACCTACAGTTTAACGTGGGATCCGAACCACGGTGGAGGCCTGGAATTCCCCACATTCACAATATGTCTTGTCAGAGGTGAAAGGAAGGGTTTGGTAATCAGATAAATCTGTGCCAGGACCGAGGATTGAACCCCGGACCCCCAGGACAGAAGTCCGACACTTTACCCTTAGATCACCAGGTCACCATAATTATTATTTAACTACACTGAAGGTGTGGTTAACAAATAAATCATCTACGTTATTTAAAATACTCATCTTCCTTCTTCACCAAGACAGTTTGCGATGGCTGATTTTAGCTGTTAGAGAAATGTTGAGTATGTACATAACAATGAAAGTTTACATTAGAGCAGATATTTTTTTTTTATGAAAGATCCATAAATAAAAGTTAAATTAAAGACACACATTTATTAATTAATGTTTGTAAATATTTGTTATAGTTTTAGTATAGCATCAACAGTGTGTGGTAAATAAGCCGTTTTTTATTTTCTTTATTAATTAATATATTTATACAAGTTATACTATTTGATGACTATTTTGCAGGATTAAATTTATTTGGATTTATAATAATTTATATTTTATTGACTGGTAAACTTAATGGGAAGTGAACATCGAGAAGACCAAAACGCCATTGGGAGAATAACATAAGAATGGACATGAAAGAAATATGGTGTAGTGAGGTGGACTGGATATAACTAGCTCAAGATATGGATAGGGTGTTATGAAGTGGACTGGATAGAACTAGCTCAAGATAGGGATAGGGTGTAATGATGTGGACTGGATATAACTAGCTCAAGATATGGATAGGGTGTTATGAAGTGGACTGGGTAGAACTAGCTCAAGATAGGGATAGGGTGTAGTGATGTGGACTGGATAGAACTAGCTCAAGATATGGATAGGGTGTAATGATGTGGACTGGGTAGAACTAGCTCAAGATAGGGATATGGTGTAATGATGTGGACTGGATAGAACTAGCTCAAGATAGAGATAGGGTGTAATGAGGTGGACTGGATAGAACTAGCTCAAGATAGGGATAGGGTATAATGATGTGGACTGGGTAGAACTAGCTCAATATGGGGTTAGGGTGTAACGAGGTGGACTGGATAGAACTAGCTCAAGATGGGGATAAGTGGCGTACTTTTGTAAGCGCGGCGATGAACTTTAGAGTTCCTAATGCCATAGAATAAATAAATTATATGTAATTAAATAATTATAATCTGATTCTTTCATAGCATGTGTTATTGTTTTTACTTTTATTTTATTCTCAAATCTAGATGGCTGCCTGAATTTCACTAAAGTTTCTTTATAGAAAATAAAATACAAATTGTAAAATATCATATTTATTTTTCATTATTGCATTCAAAATAAATGCTATTAATAACTGTTTTCTGAGGGGTAAGAATTGTATGGTTAACGTAACGAAATGAAAGGGGAATGGTAAAATTACACATCAAAAACCACCCTGAGTGAACTCGGTTGAGGTTTGAACCTAAACCTTTCCGCCAAAGTCAATCCACAAGTACATCGCAAGACTTGACACCTCATACATCACGATTTATGGTTTTCGAGGAACTCCTATTCCTTCCTGATCACTTTTGATATACGTCACATGCAACCGCCCAACACTTCTCATTTTTAGTTTTCCTCTTTTGGAAGGAAGAGTTTGAAAGAAACTTGGAAGACATATTTTTGACAGGGAACGAAATTGAACTTTCTTTCAATGAGGGTCAGACATAAGACGACATCCTCATTTTAACGTTGGTCGGACAAAAGTTAGATTGTAAAGTTCCGAGAACACGAACGACAAAGTTGTCAAAAAGGACGTTTTCTATCGAGTGATTATATTTAATGTATCTTCACTTACAAGGCCTACGTATCCGATTGACAAGTGCCCATTTTTTTAAATCACTGGGTCCTATCACTCGTTCGGGTCAGAGGTTGAAATTAGAGGAAGTGTGCCAGCCTTTTCTTGAAGGAAGAGTGTAAAACCATTTAGGAAAGTCACCCTCAGTATTCCCAAACAAGATTCGAATCCATATCTCCCCATCATCAGCAGACTAGACCACGATTTAAACCACGCGTTCACCGAAGTTTATACGTACAAGTAACTAAAACATAACCTATTTCCGCACGTCCATCATACCCTCTGCCTTAAAATATGAGTGAAGAGTGAAGAATGACCATGGGCACGGGACGAATCCTGGATAGATCAGTGGTAAGAGCATCGGTGTACTAAGACAAAGGTCACGTGTTTGATTCTCGTGTCCAGGTGTCATTTTTCAATTTTCAGAATATGATATAACCTATTATGTTGAAATAAATATTGCCTAGTTAAAAATACATTATCGGATGTTTCATTTAAAATTAATATAAATGTACAAATAAAAAAACGATATATTCGTAGATATTTTCTCAGATGGTTTAATATAGCGTGGAGCAAATCTTTCATAAATTGGCTTTAAGTAAACTACTATTAAGTAAGTTTTCCTCAGAAAAAAACCAACATAACATTTTGTTAATCACGAAAAACTCTCTTTATACATACATTTTAAACAAACTGTTAGACCAGTTAGAACAAAAAAATTCAAATCAAAAAACTTTTGTTAGTTTAAGACAGATCTCAAATTATTTATATTTGTAAAAAATAAAAGAGTATTATTTTTTTTATCATGAAAAACCTTTCTCAGCTGGCCACTTTGAACTACATATTAAAGGCCATTTTAGAAAATAATATGTGTCATTTTCTCAAATCTTTGATAAGTAAATTACCTTTAAATTAAATTATTTTATAAAAAATCAACATAAGGTATTTATCATGTAATATAGTCTGCAAATACTAATTCTAAACATAATTGTTAGAACTAATTTAAAAATTTCAAATTTATTAAAACATTTTTTTTATAATTGCAATACTATTAAAGGATTTATAAGAAAAATAAATATTTAAAATTATTTATAATGTAAAAAACTTCACATATTCTCATTTTGATCCAAATCTTTAGAGTAAAAAAAAAATCGCAACCAAATATTGTGTATACAAATATCTAATAAAGTTCATCCAAACCTTAACATCCCTAAAACTTAATTTTCAGTAGCATGTTTAAAAAGGACTAACTTTATTTTTTATTTAAAATAATTTATATTTAAAGCTCTTAACATTTTTTCAAACAACAGAACGGTAACAAATTAAAGGAACACTCGAGGGAGCTCTTTAGCCCGCGGGAATACGTGACAGAACCCAAAGAGAAGGTATTAATTATTGGGTTCTGTAAAGTTGGTACTAACTCAAGCGGGGACTTCTCGGGGATTAGATGTGATAAAAAATTTAAAAAAAAACCTTTCCGTTTAATGGTGGTTTTATATAGGTAGAGTTATGCAATCTTTTTCTTAGGCACGTACAAAATATGTGTAGTAAAACTATCATAATGGGGCAATAAAAACTATCATGCTATATTATTATTATTATTATTATTATTATTAGCACCGCGTCTTACTACCCGTTCGGGTTATACGCACTTACGCTAATGTGTAATGGTAGGGTGATTGTGAGATGAAATGGAGGACCTACAGTTTAACGTGGAATCCGAACCACGGTGGAGGCCTGGCATTCCTCACATTCACAAGATGTCTTGTCAGAGGTTAAGGAAGGGTTTGGCAATCAGATAAATCTGTGCCGGTACCGAGGATTGAACCCAGGACCCCAGCACAGAAGTCTTGACACCTTACCCCTAGACCGCCAGGTCACCATTATGTTATAATATTATGTCAATAAAAACGTTCATATTATATAAGAATACATAAAGAATATGATATTATGGCAATGAGTAAAACCTCGTTTATTATGTAACAAGTTGTACCCAACATGTTGGGAGACAACAAATGAGGAAAAGTAAGCTGCGTTTACTGTCGCCAACTTTTCGGACCAACATCCTGGGTCCTCCGCTAGTTTTTAATCAGTCTACACATTCCTAGTCATGGATAACATCGTATTACTTGCCATTTCTTCATTTATTGTGTTGACAGGAAGTGTGCTCTTGCAGAAAAAAACAAAAACGTAAGAAATGGTGGGGGGATTCGAAGTGTTTTTTTGTTGCTAAACGTCAAATCGAAGGTGTGTACATGGGAATAACGAATTACCTACATTTACAGATTTAATAACTTTGTACGCATGTCACATGTGTTTGGTTACACTTCTATATCCTCATTTTACCTGGTAAAGTGGAAAGGAGAAATTTTGTGACTCCGGAAGAAAAATTTGCTACAAATCTGCGCTTTATGGAAACCTTACACAAAACACGTGCGTTGCTAAGGCTAGAGACTGGCTCGACTTGATAGCGCATGCGCAGAACTTCCCAAATCAGCCAACATGTTGGGTTGGTCGTTTATCATCTCCAACCAATGATCCAACACAACCCGACATAACTTGTTGGCTCTCTGACCGGCTCTCCTGACACCAACATGTTGGCCAACATCAAGTCGGGAATGCGTTTATTTTGTAACACAACTTGTTGGGATCGTGTTGGCCGACATGTTGTGTTACAATATAAACGAGACTTAACACAAAACACTCACCTCCATCCCTGAACCTTTCTTGTGGCCGACGCCCTGCCCTCCTCCTGAGCTCTGAACGGTGTTCATCTTGTTAAGATGAGACTCGGAACTCGTAAGAGGGTCGATTCTAAAGATGACTCACTCAGGAGACAATCTTTTACTTAAACCCGGTCACTAGTGTGCTCGTACGAGCGCGTCTGTCGGTAACTGTAGTCCATCGGGCGTCGACTAGGTGGTACTTTATTGTTCTTTATAAGATACTTCTCACAAATATAGACGTTAACGAATGCACGCCATGAAAAAATAGAAGATTGACGACAAAGTCGTTAAAACACACGTCACTGCTACTATAAGGTGAAAGTGAATCACTGCATTTAAAGGCTGCACTGACTACGTTTGAATTATTTCGACTAAGTTTTTTTTATAGAAAAAATAGTGTACGTTTTGAAATTATCGGTTCATAGTTCATAAAAAAATAAAATATTATGACCCTTTCACTATATTTGCTTTGTTACGTAGAAAAGTTTCACACAAGTTATGGGTCTTTTTTTTAGTAAAACTCTAATAAAAACGTTAAACTATGAGAATATTGGGAAAGGTTTCTAATAATAATAATATTAGTTTAAGAATTATGAATCGTAAGTTTCAAATAGCAAAATAGCTTTTTTTTTAACAACACATTAATACATTGATGTTAACGTTATACATTAAATAAAAAGTGATGGCAACATATTCGAGATGGAACAGACCTTTTGGAAAAGTATTGTTTGGGTGTTCTGTTGGAAATATTGTTTATTTTCTTATTGACAATCCACCGACTTGCCTAACGTGTATATTCTAATGTTTTGTTATTAGGATGACTCACAGTCACAATAAAATTCCATACATTAGGTAGTTTCTTTTATTGTCAAAAGATCTTATGATTGTTTTTTATTATCAAGCATACGTAGTAAATACCAGGAGTCATTTAACCTTAAAACGACTTAAATTTTACAATAGCAAAATCTTTATAAATTAAAAACTTTTATTTGAATCCTCTAAATTATCCTACTAGTTTTCTTCCAACCACTTGTTTGATTCCATTTATGTTAAACTTTGTTTTAATAACTTATTTACTACCCTTAAAAGTTGTAAATACTTTCTTTTGTTTGTTTACTAGCGCTATTAATCTAGGTCTATACATTCGTTCTTATATTGATCGAAAGGTATCTAGATTCAGTAATGAGATAGTCGTTTAATTTTTAAACTAAACAGATATTAAGTACCTGCTTCAGTGGCTGCATGGTCTAAGGCGTCACTCTTTCAATAGACTAAACTGCCGATGTTGAGGTGATCGGTGTTTGAATCTCATTCAGGTGCACTTGGGGTGGTTTTTCCTACATGTTTTTCCACTCTTCCTTCACGCAAATGCGGGTACTGTTCTTTAAATTAAACCTTCCTCATCTCCGATTCATTAGTGTAATTAGTACATATGCGTATAACCTGAATAGGCAGTAAAAGGCAGTGCTAAAATATTGTTTGGCTTATTAAATTACTTTAAATAAAATAATCCTTGTAAACTAACTTGTGTAGAATATACTTATATTTTTTGAATATCAATTAATAAAAAGATTTTCTTAACATATTTCAAAATTAATTTACATCTACAAATTTAGTCAAACATACTTTGAAAACAAATTTTAAAAAACACAACAGAATTGTTTATAGGTTTAACAAACTCTCGGAAGAATAACCTTAGAATAAATAACGTTGAATTTGAATATTTAATTTTCCCCCTCTAACCTCCACCCTAGCCCCCCAATATATCCTCCCAGCCACTCTTTCAAGGTTTTTATGCGTTCAATATAACATAATAATTTCAAGTTCAGAGATGTTCATATCCTACCAACGTGTAATCTGTAAAATGGGGTTTATTGAAGAAGAAATTGTATAAGAAAGTGGTAAAAAAGATAATCAATCCAACAAAATAATCCAAACAAAGGTAAGTGAAGCCACAAAATAACTTGTGCTATTTACCTCTAAAGCAACACTTCTGGCAACTTAAATTACATTTAGTTTAGTTTGAGATAGAAGTTCATTAATATTGACTTATTGCAACACTTCTGGCAACTTAAATTACATTTAGCTTAGTTAGAAATAGTTTCATTAATATTGATTTATTGCAACACTTCTGGCAGCTTAAATTACATTTTATGGTTTGAAATAGTTTCATTAATATTGACTTATTGCAACACTTCTGGCAACTTAAATTACATTTAGCTTAGTTAGAAATAGTTTCATTAATATTGACTTATTCCGTAAACTGAGTTTGTTATGTTTACAACTGTTAAAAATAAGATTAATTGTTAGGTTTACGAGATCTAAAATTCATGTCCCGTATTTATTTATTCAGATAACTTTTTAATGTTATAATAGAGTCAATTACTTGTAATGTCTATAATTATTCAACAAGGACGAAAGTATTTTTATGCAGAACTTACCTAAAATGCATAAACTTCAATGAGTATACAAATCTTCATATTTGGAAAAAATAGTATCACTAATATAAGTAAATTTTACTAAATAATAATAAAAAATCACCATGTCTTACTACCCGTTCAGGTTATACGCTTGTGTACTAATTACAATAATGGTTTAAGGAACAAGGAATGTTATATTTATAGGATGTGTACCCACATTTTCTTGGAAAAACCACACTCAGTATACCCAGCTGAGGTTCGAACCTCGATCTCACAGACATTGGGAGTCTAGTATACTGCGATAGTAGTAGGTTAAACCATGCGACCACTGAATCGGATCCAATCTACTTAATGCCCAAATTTACCTAAGTTTAAGCTTTTTTTCACCCCTAAATTACCAATTATCATCAAAACAAATACTATTTAATATAATTTATTCTAATTACAAGCTATGTCAAGTCTATTTTTTTAAATACAAATTTAACAATTATGTATTTTAATCGCACCCAAGTTTTGAAAAACCACCATCACATTTATCAAATATTGACTGTATGTGGGCTTGACAAATAATAAATAACACTTAACCATTCTTGATAGAAAACATAATAATAACAACAACGGGGATCGAACTATTGACCCTGATATCACTCCGAACTATCTTTCAAGATGGTCTACCACCCCCCTCAATAATATAGTGAGCTATGAGTGCTAACCGTCACGCCCCCAACACCACGTGACACTGAGAACAGTTGAACATCTACACCCTTGTTCAACTTCCCCCTACCCTCCCTTCCCCTTCCTCAGGGTGGAATGAGATTCTTGCGCATGCGCATACACGATACTGAAAAAAAAACCCATGCTATCCCAGATACACAGCTAAATAAAACATTAACTGAGGGTAATTCTTTGCCATTAAATAGAAACAAAGTAAAAATAGCGTTAAAATAATGTTTTAAAATAAAAAGATAGTTTTATCACGTGAGTGAGAAACTATCTTTACCTAAGACATCGCACAATCCGGATACAGGACTGTAGCATCAATAGTTTTACCATATAAGAGCGGGAAATCTGCGAAAGTGAACAGAGATTATCATTCTATTCGCGTGACATGACGTCTCGATATTTGAGATTCTATTTTAATTATATTTCAAGTTATTTTAAACAAATGATTTATTTTTAATTATAAAATCACCATTAATTATTTTTCATCCGCCTAGTGGACGCGTGGTCTAAGGTGCTACTCAGACTACTTAGACTAGACTAACGATGACGGTATATCAAAGTTCAAATCTCGGTAGATTGTGTTTACAAAATTATTTTCCACTCTCCTTCCACGCAAATTTGGGTATACTTTATATAAATATAACCTTCCTAATCCCTAAAATCATTAGCGTAATTATCACATAAGCGTATAAACAAACGAGTAGTAAGACGCAGTTCTAAAAAAAAATATTCTTTATTTTAAATTTTGTCTAATTTGTTAATAAAAACATTATTAATAAAACTCAACAATGTTTTGCCTAGTTTTGAATGTATTATGAGTGTTTTCAGAGATTATAACAATTTTTTTTAAACCAAAAGAATCTTAGGAATTTATTTAGTCGAAATCGAGTTTTTATTCGTTCAAATATTCATATAATTTAACACGATTTTTTTTGGTGAGTATTTCACTTACTATTCCTTTTGTGAAAGTTATTTGAACCCTTTTGTTAAAAAAAAGGGTTCTTTCTTTAATGATCCAGTGAAATAATTGTAATTTTGAAACATAAAGTTAAGACAAATTTGCAATAAAATGTGTTGGCTTAAGAAACTCAGCCCACGCTAAGTGGTTGGAGGGCAGAAACTTTATTTTTCTGGGTAAGATATTTAGAAAAAAATAAATTAAAAAAATTGACGATATTTAAAATTATTTTATTAGATCAATAAATACCTTTCGATGCATTTCCCCAGAGATTTAAACTACCCTAACTAAATATATTGTACATTTAAAGTGAAAAAAACAAACAAATCTAGTTGTTGTGAAAATTACGAGTACTTAGGAACTGTATTAACTTAAAATTTATATTGATTTTGAAAAATTTCACAAATGAAACTTTTTCGAAATAATTATCAACTATAGTTATTATATTATCATCCAATGCCATCACAATATTTATACATCTTTGACACTAAAATTTCGCCAGAAAATAAAATTAATCAAATTTTCACTATATAATTTAATTAATCAACCCTATTTATTTTCAATTTCGCAAAAGACATATTTAAAAAAATGTTTACAAACTAATCAATGACGTGTCACTACAATCCTCGTTTCCTAAAAGTTGGCCTGAACACGTCATAACCACACCATATCCATGACGTAATTGCTCCCCCGGCGTGTGGAAGGCGGCTATAAACGTGTCGCAACGCGGCGCTCTCTCAAGACGCGGCGAGCACAGCTGAGCGACGCCTGGCCACGTACACACTGTGGACGCTAGGGCTGTTGGCGTCCCGGCGCTGCCTGGCCAGTCCTCCTCTTCCTTCCCTCTCTCAACACCCTCCCCTCCCCCCAGACCGGCAGTGTTGCCCGGGACATAGCTCGCTTCTGCAGCCAGAGCACACTAAACACGCTACTAACACTACAGGAAACATTGACCATGGCTAGATGCCTCTAGAAGCTATTCATATTCTAGAATATGAGGGGAGTGAATTGCATATAGAGGGGGGGAAATTTATTTATTAGGATATATTATTCGGATTAATTTTAGGTATATGTTTAATCATTCAAATCATTACTGGATTATTTCTAGCTATAAACTATACAACTCACATTGAATCAGCATTTAATATTATTATTAGCACCTCGTCTTACTACCCGTTCGGGTTATACGCACTTACGCTAATGTGTAATGGTAGGGTGATTGTGAGATGAAATGGAGGACCTACAGTTTAACGCGGGATCCGAACCACGGTGGAGGCCTGGCATTCCCCACATTCACAAGATGTCTTGTCAGAGGTGAAGGAAGGGTTTGGTAATCAGATAAATCTGTGCCGGGACCGAGGATTTAACCCCGGCCGCCAGCACAGAAGGCCTTACCCCTAGACCGCTAGGTCACCGTTTGGGTATTAATCCTCTTTCTAGTAATAGTATACTTTATAGGGTATGTATTACGGTGAGGCACGGTATGGGGAATATTCTGGGGAGAGTGGTTGAGTGCCCCCTCTTTTTTTCCATGGCTATTGTCCACTCTCGATGGAGATGACATCGCAAAAACAATATATTTAAAGCAAATTTCGCTACACGATTCATGACTGAACTGAACAAAGATATATCTGAAGATAGCAAGTACTCACCTAACTGGGTGTATGTATCGTTACTTCACCTCTGATCCACACTGTTATTAGACGTGTCAAACATTTCCAATGATAACCATTTGGGTGACCTTGCGGTCTAGAGGTAAGGTGTCAGACTTCTGTGCTGGCGGCCGGGGTTCAATCCTCGGTCCCGGCACAGATTTATCTGATTACCAAACTCTTCCTTCACTTCTGACAAGACATCTTGTGAATGTGGGGAACGCCAGGCCTCCACCATGGTTCGGATTCCACGTTAAACTGTAGGTCCTCCATTTCATCTCACAATCACCCTACCATTACACATTAGCGTAAGTGCGTATAACCCGAATGGGTAGTAAGACGCGGTGCTAATAATAATAATAATAATAATAATAATAATAACCATTTGCATCCAATCGTTTGAGCCATTTCTAAAATATTTCAAGTTTCTGAAAAATCAGTCATCAGTAAACTACCTTAAATGAGTATTTTTTCCTAAAAACAACTAAACAGTACTATTTGTTATGTCAAACTCTCCCTAGATACCCATTTAGAACTAAATTGTAAGGCTTTTTTTTTAATATTCCAAGTTTTTTCTACCTAAGTTACTCTTAAACGAGTTTTTGCACAAAAAACAATTATGTGGTGCTATTTGTCATGTCAAATACTCTCTAGATACCCATTTAGAACTAAATTGTCAGACTCATTTTTAAAATATTTCACGTGTTTTTAAAAATCAGTCATCAGTAAACTACTCTTTAAATAACTTTTGCACAAAAACCAAATATACAGTGTTATTTGTCATGTTAAACAAATCTTAGATATGCATTTTAAACAAAATCGTTATAGCCATTTAAAAAAAATTGGAATTAAAAAAAAACTCATCAGTAAACTATCCTTAATTGAAGAGCTAGGTTAAATATTTTTATGTCTTATAGTTCTATAATATCTAAATATCATATTTCAACAAAATCCATCAACACGTTTTAGATCCGTGGTTAGGGACAAACAAACACAATGGTAAAAAAATCCACTTTTTATGGGTTTGTGTCCACATAAAACTTAAAAATTTGTAATAATCTCGAGATAAATTTTTTCACGATCACAATGGCCTTCTTTCACTTGACATAAGAAATTTAAAAAACATATTTATAACATACTTTAAATAGTAATGCTTACTTACTTTATGGCTTTAGGAACACTTAATCTAAGGCATTTGGGACACTTATTCTATGGCAATAGGAACACTTACTCTATGGCATTAGAAGCACTTACTCTATGGCATTAGGAACACTTACTCGTATGGAATTAAGAACACTTACTATATGGCATTAGGAACACTTACTCGTACGGCATTATAAACACTTACTCGTACGGCATTAGGAACCTTTACTCTATTGCATTAGGAACACTTACTCTATTGCATTAAGAACACTTACTCGTACGGAATAATGAACACTTACTTGTATGGCATTAGGAACACTTACTTTATGGCATTAGGAACACTTACTCTATGCCATTAGGAACACTTACTCTATGGCATTAGGAACATTTACTCTATGGCATTAGGAACACTTACTCGTATGGCATTAGGAACACTTACTCGTACAGCATTAGGAACACTTACTCATACGGCATTAGGAACACTTACTCGTACGGCATTAGGAACATTTACTCTATGGCATTAGGAGCACTTACTCTAAGGCATTAGGAACACTTACTCGTACGGCATTAGGAACATTTACTTTATGGCATTAGGAACACTTACTCTATGGCATTAAGAACACTTACTTTATGGCATTAGGAACACTTACTCTATGGCATTAGGAACACTTACTCGTACGGAATTAGGAACACTTACTCTATGGCATTAGGAGCACTTACTCTATAGCATAAGGGGCACTTACCATATGGCATTAATAGCACTTACTCTATGGCATTAGGTACACTTACTCGTATGGCATTAGGAACACTTACTCGTACAGCATTAGGAACACTTACTCGTACGGAATTATGAACACTTACTCTATGGCATTAGAAGCACTTACTCTAAGGCATCAGGAACGCGGAAGTTATTGCTACACTTACTAAATTACGCCACCTATCCCTACCTTTAGTTATTTCTACTCGTATACAACCCAAACCATGACTGGATATTTAAAACTTTATATTGACACTAATAATATCAGTATGTTGTATAAAGCTCTACTACGAAGTCATGATACAAAACTTTTTTTTAGCACCAAATCTTTCCACTTGCTCACTTTTTACGCAGTTGTACAAATTACTCTAATGAGTTAGAGATGAGCAAGTTAGAACTTAGAGGAAATGTACCCTCACGTGCGTGGAGGGAGAGTTGAAAATCGTTAGGAAAAAAATCATGATCAATACGCCCGACTGTTATTACAACCCCGATCTCCCCGTCATCGTCAGTCTAGTCTAGTGCGATAGTGACGCCTAAGACCATGCGGCCACCAAAGAAGATGATATATAGCTAAGGTTATTTAACCACCCCTTAGTTATACAGCATGATGCCTCTGGAATAATACTACCACGAACTTGTAGAGGTATTCCAAGCCACACTTTATGACACCTTCGGGGTAAACTTGCTGATTATACAAGGTTCGGGTGCTCCTGAATTTATCAAACCTCTCCCATAACACACTTTGGGGAATTTGTCCCTTCCCCAGGCTACCATAGGATCGGTTGGTTTTCATGTTGGCTTGCCTGTTATGATTATATTATGCTTACAACTTTATAGCACGTAGATAGTTCCACACATTTTTTTACTTGTTTTAAAAAGTACTTAGATGTATTCAATACTAGCAATCTTGCATGACGCTGCCCATGACCCACTGTAGTATAAGAATTATATAAGTTCCCCCCGCCCCCCATGGTACCCGTATCACTGAAACGTAATTATAAACCAGATACAAAATATTTTCTTCAAAAATTTGCTAAAAAAAAGCTTAGTTAAAAAGATAATAAATTTAAAAAACAATTCTGCTTCGAGGTGCATTTGGACCCCCTTCCGTACATCTGTTTTTCAGATCTCTGCGTGACGTATATTTGGCTGGGCATCGCTCACAAACACAGACAAACACTTCCTTTTATTATTATAGAGAAGATAATCTTTGTAAATTGTGATTCATTAAAACTAGATTATCTAGTGAAATTCCAAAATGTTTCAACTAGAAAATATTTTACAGAAACTGGTCTTATATAACATCATCTTAGTATATATGTATTTGTATTAGAAAATTTAATGTAGTATATCCAATTAAATATAAATTTCGGCTTGGATTATATCCATATCATGAATTTAATTGCGATGGAATAATACGGAATTCCCTAAAATACGTGAACTTGTGTTGAGCATGGATATAATACGGGTAATGTGAGAAATATGGATAATGTCGAGACTATAGATGTCTGCATTCATTATCCAATTGCAGCAGATAGTCAGAAAGAGAAATTAATCTATCTAATTTATAACCTTATACAGATAATATCGACACCAGTTAGCAAGACTTAGATAACGTTGAATAATATTTGAAAAAACAAGCACGTTTCAATACGGATTTTACTTTGAAACAATATTTAGGAATTGGACAATAAATTGGATCGTAGCAGATCATTAACATTGAAAATGCCTCATTCTATGCTTTATTTTCCACTAACCTAACCTAACCTAGCCTAACCTAAACTAATCTAACATAATCTAAGTTAACCTAGCCCAACATAACTAACCTAGCCTCAACCATAGAAATTGCCACTATCCAACTACGGCTGGATAACGTCAATATTTTCTGGATAAACTTCGAAAACCATTATTTAATCACCTCTCTTTCAACATTATCTACGTATTTTGAATAGTGTCAACATTATTTGATACTATTTTCTCTATCCGGGTTCGGACTTTAACCGTTGCAGAATACAATCCAAACATAACCTATTTAATGTTGCTTGGCTAGAATGTTAACACAGGTTAAGTGTTATTAGACCCTTGTACGGTAACTAAAAACAGAATCCACCTGGTTTTAAACCACGTGACAATTAAGCCTTGGCATCTCGGCAACTTAAACCATCAAGGTGTTAATGGGGTGTCCAATGAGGCGAGGCCATGTGTGCTAATTAAAAGACTATTTAACTCTAAAAGAAGGAAATTAATATTACTCGTTTTAACTGCGAATTTTTTACCCGCCTCGGTGGCCTAGTTGGCTAACGCGCTTGTCGTGTTGAGCTCTAGTGCTGAGGACGGGGAGATCGAGGTTCAAATCTCGGTCGGGTGAACTGGGGGTGGTTTTTCCTAAATGGTTTTCCNCACTTCCTCTAATTAAACCTTCCTAATTCCTAATCCATTAGCGTAATTAGTACTTAAAGCGTATAAGCCGAACGGGTAGTAAGACGCGTTGCTAAATAATAATAATGATAATAATAACTGTGAATTAAATTCAATTTTTTTTAACACCGCATTTTACCGACCGTTTAGATTGTACGCATATGCATAGCAAAATACACTATTGTGTTAGGGATGAGGAAGGTTGGATTTAGATAAAGTGTACTCGTATTTGCGTGAATTTATGAGGGCTGGGAGGTGGAGCCAATCAGACAAAATCACCCTCAGTATACCCGACAAGAATTCGAACCCCAATGTAACCGTCAATGGCAATCCAGTATATTGCTAGAGGGCATCTTATGTTAATCAACCACCGAGGCAGATAATTCAAGAGCTACCCGTTCAAACGGGCATGGTACTAGCCAACCGGATGTGACATGACTTGTGTTTCTAAGTTAATATGCGTGACCAGGATCATCTAGAGGAGAAATAGGGGGAGAAAAATAGGAAATTTTGCCTCAGGGTCACAATCACACAACATGCGCATAAAAGACAAGCACATTTTAGTTTTATGTTAACTCAGTGTGAACATTGTATCTTGTCTCAATAAGATGTTTACATTATCTAAAAGTCTTACTATATTATTTGGGAGGGGAGGAGGGTGGTGGTGGTAAAAGCTATCCCGTACCTCCTTGTTCCTGCGCCACTGACCCCCGATGCACAAATTTTCCAAATTTCAGCCTTTAAGTTAGCTATTGGGGAAGGGGAAGAGTGAGTGCTTTCACTTTTATACGTAGGCCTACAAACTGCCAGCTTTGCACTCATTTTCCGAAATTTTTTAACCCAAAGTAGAGTAAATGGAGTAATGGAAAGACTCTATTATTTATTTTCTCGAGAAAATATTTGAAGTATTATACCAATGCAAATAAATAAAACACAAATGTTTTTAGTTTGTTGTATGAAAGGGGATTCCCAAAATTACATTTACCTCGTTCCCTTTGGGACGCCCCGGGCTAAAACATTATTATTAATACCTCTTTATGTGAAAGTGGTAAATATGTTGACTCCATGGCAGTATCTGCAGCAGTTTCAAGGCCACTATGGGCGTCTCTTTGCCATCGGTGTATTTTTATGTTCGGGTACTCAACATCCATCTTCTAAAGGCTCAAGTTACATTAGTAAGCTAACAAAAACACCAATTTAACCTACGACTGTAATTATAATACTATATACCCAACCATAGAGCACAAATACCTAACAAAGAGAAATATGAACCAATTAGACTCTAATTTATATAGGAATAGCCTTTTAGTAAATATAAAATAAGTTTATGCTGCTCGCAATAACATTTTATTATTTATTATTGTTATTTTATAGGTAATAATAATTTCTATCAAAATTAATAGTTGTGTATTACATGACCCGAAGTATGCACACGTGAAAATAGATCTAGAAACTTATCTAGCTGCCATATTAAGATTTGACTGTACAAAAAGATAATTGATATATTCAACACTCTCATCTAGAATTGAATCCGGGTACCTTAGAAATTGTAACCACTCCCTTAATCAAGGGCGAGGGTTTCTCCCAATATGTATATCTGTCGTCAAGGGGGTCAAGAGTTCTTGGCTACAGATCCAGAGGTCTTGGCCTCGATCCCAGGTGCTTCTAGAATTTATATGTGAAGCATTGGATATGTAACGAGGTTGACTCAACCTCGCGAGGACAAATGAGGAGCTACTTGCTTGAATAAATAAGTAACCGCTTCGGTCTAGAAAACGGAGATTAGTGGCCGGAACTTTAGTTGTGCTGACCACATGACACCCTCTGTATGCAAGTGTTGGAACTATCATCGTTATTTCGGTGTAGCTTGGTTCCGGGACCTCACAATGGAGTTTGTGTATCAATGTACAGTTTAGCGTAGCAGTCAAATTGTGCTGGAACAATTGTTTGCTTCAAGTCTAGCTTGTGTGCTTTACATACCAATATCGGGAAATCGCAACCTGTATTCAGGTGACGGGTCTTGAACACCGCTCCATTCACCATAAAGTTCTGATCACCGAGTTATTCATGTCCATCCTGTGTCCGGGACAATTCCCCTTCCATTACCTAAGGTAACAAAACGGTCTAAGAGAAACGAGTTAATTGTGTATACACTTTGTACTGGGCGTAGTACGCGTAGTACGTCAATCAAAGTGTGTATCGTCGGAGCACGTCCTAAGCTAGGAAGTTTTACCTTTAATCTCGACATTTCGACGACAGTTTCGGAGAGGAAAAAATTACGGGCGTGGCGGCTCTGAAACATGACGTCATCCCGGCGTAACCGTAATGATGGCGACCAACTTCTCCGTCATACAACCCTGGTGACCTAGCAAAGTAGAGTTTTTTTTCTAGGGGCTGCGGATCTCATTAGTTAATTGAAGCGACGTTGCTGAGTAAGGTGGTATTTGGTTAGTGTTAGTAGATTCCACTGCATCGTGCTGTTTGTTTACTCGACTTCATAAACACATCATAACAGTACTCAGGGTATTAAAAAACCCCATCTAAAGCTTGATTCACACGACTATCAAAAATACAGAGCAGAAGCTGCTTAGATGGTGCAGAAATTCAGAGGCTCTCAGAAATGTACAGTAGCCCCATGGCTTCTTTGGTGCTGACTGACAGCTCACAGCTGACTTCTGACAGTCAACATTTAGGTATATACCTAAAATTTTGACCGTCAGAAGTGACAGCTGCTAAACACATGGTTTTGCAGATCATCTAGTTCGGCGTAGGGATATGTAATTTAGTCTGGTAACTTTTTAAAGCTGTCAGTCAGCACCAAAGAAGCCGTGGGGCTACTGTAGGCTGCCTCATAACGCTTCGCTTCACAAGTTAGAAACCGCCGAGGCGCTTGGTTATCAAATAACCGGCAAAATGGTGTAGAGGTCAGTACAGCTGACTACAAGTCTAGGAGTTCTGGGCTCGACTCCCGGCTGGTACCTTGGGTATTTTTCACCGAAAGGGGAATAATCCCAAAGGTCACTAGGGTTTGGTTAGTTAAGATTAAGTTAGCTTTAAGTATTTCCACCGGTTCCACACCCTCATACTCACTATCACCCTCATATTTTTACCATAATTCTCACTATCAACTCATCTCATCTCATCGGAACATGGCAAGAGTCTGCACGGAAAGATGTACGATTAGTACGTTCGGGCGTCTGCTGATCAGTACATTAGTACTGGATAACGTTTACACAACTGGACTACAAGAGTGGATAAACAAATATAAGATTAATGTCACGATTCACGTTTTCATATTACGGTGCTATGTCGTGAGACGAATCAAAACCAAGCAAGAACGACAATTAATACGATTTATATTTAACAACAGTATACGCTGCAGACTACTTGTATATCACTTTGTAAGAGCATGCGCAGTCAGTTTGTTTTGAACTTTAATTGGGCCTCCCAAGCAAAACCTAGAAAACCGAAACGATTCCATGTCGTGCCGAGAGTGGGTGACGATTCCATGTCGTGCCGAGAGCGGGAAACGATTCCATGTCTTGACGAGCGTGGGGAAACGATTCCATGTCTTGACGAAAGCGGGAAACGATTCCATGTCGTACCGAGAGCGGGAAACGATTCCATGTCGTGACGAGCGTGGGGAAACGATTCCATGTCTTGACGAGAGCGGGAAACGATTCCATGTCGTACCGAGAGCGGGAAACGATTCCATGTCAGTCGAGAGCGGGAAACGATTCCATGTCTTGACGAGCGTGGGGAAACGATTCCATGTCGTGCCGAGAGTGGGAAACGATTCCATGTCGTGCTGAGAGCGGGAAACGATTCCATGTCGTGCCGAGAGTGGGAAACGATTCCATGTCGTGTCGAGAGTGGGAAACGATTCCATGTCGTGCCGAGAGTGGGAAACGATTCCATGTCGTGCCGAGAGCGGGAAACGATTCCATGTCGTGCCGAGAGTGGGAAACGATTCCATGTCGTGCCGAGAGTGGGAAACGATTCCGTGTCGTGTCGAGCGTGGGAAACGATTTCATGTCTTGACGAGCGTGGAGAAACGATTCCATGTCGCGCCGAGAGCGGGAAACGATTCCATGTCTTGACGAGCGTGGGAAACGATTCCATGTCTTGACGAGAGTGGGAAACGATTCCATGTCGTGTCGAGAGTGGGAAACGATTCCATGTCTTGACGAGCGTGGAGAAACGATTCCATGTCGTGCCGAGAGTGGGAAACGATTCCATGTTGTGCCGAGAGTGGGAAACGATTCCATGTCGTGTCGAGAGCGGGAAACGATTCCATGTCGTGTCGAGAGAGGGGAAACGATTCCATGTCTTGACGAGCGTGGAGAAACGATTCCATGTCTTGACGAGCGTGGGGAAACGATTCCATGTCGTACCGAGAGCGGGAAACGATTCCATGTCGTGTCGAGAGAGGGGAAACGATTCCATGTCTTGACGAGCGTGGGGAAACGATTCCATGTCGTGCCGAGAGTGGGAAACGATTCCATGTCGTGCCGAGAGTGGGAAACGATACCATGTCGTGCCGAGAGTGGGAAACGATTCCATGTCTTGACGAGAGCGGGAAACGATTACATGTCGTACCGAGAGCGGGAAACGATTCCATGTCGTGTCGAGAGAGGGGAAACGATTCCATGTCGCGCCGAGAGCGGGAAACGATTCCATGTCGCGCCGAGAGCGGGAAACGATTCCATGTCGTGTCGAGAGAGGGGAAACGATTCCATGTCGTGCCGAGAGTGGGAAACGATTCCATGTCGTGCCGAGAGCGGGAAACGATTCCATGTCGTGCCGAGAGTGGGAAACGATTCCATGTCGTGCCGAGAGTGGGAAACGATTCCATGTCGTGCCGAGAGTGGGAAACGATTCCATGTCGTGCCGAGAGTGGGAAACGATTCCATGTCGTGCCGAGAGTGGGAAACGATTCCATGTCGTGCCGAGAGTGGGAAACGATTCCATGTCGTGCCGAGAGTGGGAAACGATTCCATGTCGTGCCGAGAGTGGGAAACGATTCCATGTCGTGCCGAGAGTGGGAAACGATTCCATGTCGTGCCGAGAGTGGGAAACGATTCCATGTCGTGCCGAGAGTGGGAAACGATTCCATGTCGTGCCGAGAGTGGGAAACGATTCCATGTCGTGCCGAGAGTGGGAAACGATTCCATGTCGTGCCGAGAGTGGGAAACGATTCCATGTCGTGCCGAGAGTGGGAAACGATTCCATGTCGTGCCGAGAGTGGGAAACGATTCCATGTCGTGCCGAGAGTGGGAAACGATTCCATGTCGTGCCGAGAGTGGGAAACGATTCCATGTCGTGCCGAGAGTGGGAAACGATTCCATGTCGTGCCGAGAGTGGGAAACGATTCCATGTCGTGCCGAGAGTGGGAAACGATTCCATGTCGTGCCGAGAGTGGGAAACGATTCCATGTCGTGCCGAGAGTGGGAAACGATTCCATGTCGTGCCGAGAGTGGGAAACGATTCCATGTCGTGCCGAGAGTGGGAAACGATTCCATGTCGTGCCGAGAGTGGGAAACGATTCCATGTCGTGCCGAGAGTGGGAAACGATTCCATGTCGTGTCGAGAGTGGGAAACGATTCCATGTCGTGCCGAGAGTGGGAAACGATTCCATGTCGTGCCGAGAGCGGGAAACGATTCCATGTCGTGCCGAGAGCGGGAAACGATTCCATGTCGTGCCGAGAGGGGGAAACGATTCCATGTCGTGCCGAGAGTGGGAAACGATTCCATGTCGTGCCGAGAGCGGGAAACGATTCCATGTCGTGCCGAGAGTGGGAAACGATTCCATGTCTTGACGAGAGCGGGAAACGATTCCATGTCATACCGAGAGCGGGAAACGATTCCATGTCGTGTCGAGAGAGGGGAAACGATTCCATGTCGTGCCGAGAGTGGGAAACGATTCCATGTCGTGCCGAGAGCGGGAAACGATTCCATGTATTGACGAGCGTGGGAAACGATTCTATGTCTTACCGAGCGTGGGAAACGCGGATGATGGCAGAAAAGTCTGATTGGTTCAGGGCTCATTCATTATATGATGACGTTTCTGTTGTTTTTTTCGGCGAACGTTTGAATACGCTGTAGTTTTATCAACGGTTTTATTCATCACTATCCTGAAGCTAGTATATTTGATTCACAATATTAAGACAAAGTATATATTTTAAGATAAATGCTTGTCTAGAGATTCGAAATAAGAACTTTCAACTTACCTCACCCATTGATTGATTAACTGAAAAGGTGACCTGGTGGTCTAGGGGTAAGGTGTCAGATTTCTGTGCTGGCAGCCGGGGTTCAATCCTCGGTCTCGGCACATATTTATCTGATTACCAAACCCTTCCTTCACCTCTGACAAGACTTCTTGTGAATGTGTGGGAATGCCAGGCCTCCACCGTGGTTCTGATTCCACGTTAAACTGTAGGTCCTCCATTTCATCTCACAATCACCCTACCATTACACATTAGCGTAAGTGCGTATAACCCGAACGGGTAGTAAGACGCGGTGCTAATAATAATAATAATAATTATTATTATTAGATTATTTAACCCCTATAAAATGTTATAATTAGTTTAATATCGATATTTCCAAAATTTGGAAGTTAATTTTATTCGTTGTTTTTATCGTCTTTTTTATTTTATTTGTATTAAATTAATAAAATTTAAATTTTAAAACCAACTGTAAACGGCAGAAGTGTGCAGTGGCCCTTGAATGCGTGCCTGTATGCAAACAATTTTTGTAATTCCATTTTGAGATATTTTGAAGCTATGAAAAAGCNCTAACTAAAAAAAAAAAATCCAGAAGTTGATTTCAATCAAAAGAAATCCCCAAACTTGAAATACTCTTTTCATTTAAATTAAGCCTTGAAATGTATATATGAATATTTAATGATCACGTTTAGTTAAAAAAAAATTGAACTTTGTTTGAATATTATTTTAATCTCATATCAATTTTGTATTTTAATTATTCTTGAATCGCTGATCTATATTTCTGTTATTGGTATGCCATAAGCCTTTTAGACTCTTGGTCAGTACTTTGATAAATAAACTAAAAAAGGAAATGTTTGCTTTACATGTTGTTTTCTCAACTTGACGAATAAAATTCCCAACTTTTCTCCCAATTTCCCTGATCATTTCTTAAAATTCCCAACTCAAACGTTAGTCAAAACCTTCTACCCTCACCTCTACCCTCACCTCTACCCACATAATTTTGTTAATTTTTTTTAAACAATTAATGAAAAAATTTAAAATTCAAATAAATATGTTTTTTATTTGAATTAACAACATAGTCTACTAGCAATAAGTCGGTGACCTGGTGGTCTAGGGGTAAGGTGTCAGACTTCTGTGCTGGAGGCCGGGGTTCAATCCTCGGTCCCGGCACAGATTTATCTGATTACCAAACCCTTCCTTCACCTCTGACAAGACATCTTGTGAATATGGGAAATGCCAGGCCTCCACCGTGGTTCGGATTCCACGTTAAACTATAGGTCCTCCATTTCATCTCACAATCACCCTGACATTACACATTAGCGTAAGTGCGTATAGCCCGAACGGTTAGTAAGACGCGGTGCTAATAATAATAATAATAATAATAATACTAGCAATAAAATAAAATTATAAAATAGTTTACACAACCTCAAAAAAATACTGTTTCAATCACATTGTAATTTTTTTATTTGGTGATTATTATATTTCATATTCTGAGATTTTTTTTTGTAATTTACCAAATTCGCGACATATACCCGTTTTCCCCGACAACTACAAATTCCCGGTTAATTTCAGTTTCCCGGACGGTAGACACCCTGTTTTATTATAGTATATAAAAAGTTCATTTTGTTGTGTATTTTTGGGTATATCTTCTAGTGTTTCGTTTGTAAAAAACTGTTGAGATATATATTTCCAACGAAGTTCTCCTGACTTATGTCCCACAAGTTATATCCAACAACGCCAAAGTTACCGAGCTGTAACTCGGAAAGTTTGCCTGGTGTTATGTTTGTTTCCTCGAAGCCCACAGGGCCAGTATTATGTACAGAGCTAATACTACCGTGGCTAGTAGATATCTTAATAACCAAAGTTATCACTCGCGTTCTAACCTTAACGTCCACATCTTTCTCACACAAGGGATTAATAAAGAATGTAAGGTGACCTGGTGGTCTAGGGGTAAGGTGTCAGACTTCTATGCTGGCGGCCGGGGTTCAATCCTCTGTCGCGGCATAGATTTATCCGATTACTAAACCCTTCCTTCACCTCTGACAAGACATCTTGTGATTGTGGGGAATGCCAGGCCTCCACCGTGGTTCGTATTCCACATTAAACTTTAGGTCCTCCATTTCATCTCACAATCACCCTACACATTAGCGTAAGTGCGTATAACCCGAACGGGTAGTAAGACGCGGTGCTAATAATAATAATAATAATAATAATAATAATAATAATAATAATAATAAAGAATGTAATTATTGTGTACTTATTTTGGATTTTACATTTTTATTTTATAAATATAATGTTGGTGTAAAGTAGTTAAGGAGATAATTTAATTTAGTGAAATATCTAATGAAAACTTCATTTTAAAATGTATATTATTTTATTTGAATCTTATTCATACACAAAGCTATTCTTTCATATTTTTCTGTGATTGCTTGAGTCAAGTCTTTGAAAAGTGCTCAAACCTCCAAAATTAATTATAAAAATTTTTCTTTATTAATTTATTACAGTGTGCTATTTTACTAAATATTAAAAATTATATTTCCAAAGTTGTTAAATGTTTTGTTTCTTCCCTATTAAAAATTAATGTATTTTATGGTGTGGTAAAATTACCCTCTTGGTGCTATTTGTTATAAATGCTGAAATATTGTATATGTTTTTATGAATCATTATTAAAATTGATAACGATTACGATTTTGTTTAAAAATTTGTCTTTAATGGCAAAGTAGTGTAAGAGGGGTCTGGACCTACTTTTTATTTAGCACCACGTCTTACTACCCGTTCGGGTTAAACGCTTAAGTACTAATTATACTAATGGGTTAGGAATTGTGAAGTTTGAATTTAAAGGAAGTGAATCCACATTTGCGTGAAGGGAGAGTGGAAAACCATTTAGGAAAATCCGCCCTCAGTTCACCCGACCGAGATTAGAACCTAAACCTCCCCGTCCTCGGCAGTCTAGCTCTACACGAAACTAGCGCGATAGCTTAACTACGCCAAAGAGGCGGCTGACCCATTTTATTAGCACGCGAGTTATAAACTAACTTAAATCTCGAACAGACACAACACCCATCCCCCTGCCGGTAATTCTTCACTGTGAAAGGAGAAATACGCCTTTCATCTAGGATTAATTTTTCATCCCCAGGGAATCTAAACCTGGACCCTTTGCCCAATAGACAGATACATTATCGAATCAGCTAAGGGGGCGTTCAAGTATTACGTAAGCATCTTAGGGGGAGGGGGTTTGTTCTTTGATTATTTTTGCTTTCAAGGGGGTGGAGGGTCTGAACAATGTTTACGTAAGACAGAGAAAGACGAACAAAATTGAGGGAGGGCGCATCGCAAGCCGCTTGGACTTCGGGCAGCAATGAAGATGCTGAGTGCCTAAACGAGGAAGAAGGGGAGAAGTCTAAGACAAAACTTGAGTGACCTTGATCCCCCTCTCTCCTCCATAGAAACATAATAATTGAAAGTGTTTAGACTTATTCAAGGACCTTGGTTATCGAATTAAATGAAGTTTAGGCCTTAGGGTGTTTTTTTATTAATATAATATTCATGCATTCACTAATAATACTTTTTTTAAAAGTCAATTAAAACTAAATTAAAATTTTAAACTTTTATAATGTTACAACTTGTTTTAATTTTACCTGTTCAATAAATTTAAAATCGTTGTATACCAGTGTTAATTGTCACTTATCTCACAATATTAATTTACACCTCTACGTTAATAATTACAAGCACATTTATAAATTGCATGAATTTTTTTTTATCATCACATCTTACTATCTGTCCAGGAAATAGGCAAAATTGCATGAAAAATATAATGGTTATTCCTGTGAACAAATGAAAAAAAAAGTCGACAAATCTCACGTAAGCAAGTGGGAGGGGTGTTCAGGCATTTGCTTATTTTTTTACTTACAAGGGAGTATTAGTGGTTTAAAATGGCCAAAAATGTGCTTACGTAATACTTGAAGAACTCTCCCTAAGACATTGAACACACAGTCCAAGTGTGGACCTCTCCGATGTAGTTCCAATAGTGACCTTCTCACAAATCGTTGGATTTCAGTAGTTTGCACACGATCCAATCTGTCCGGTAGCGCCATTGACTAGGATTATACCCCACTGGTTAAACTTGTTCACTAGATTCTTTACTCTTCTTCCTCCACTTGTCTATGTCTAACTATCGTTACACTTTCTCTATTATTCTCACTCACTCCTACTTTATTGATTTAATCTATCGATTTCTCGTACACTTGGGTGACCTGGTGGTAAGGTGTCGGACTTCTATGCTGGTGTCTGGGGCTCAATACTTGGTCCCAGCACAGATTTATCTGATTACCAAACCCTTCCTTCACCTCTGACAAGACATCTTGTGAATGTGGGGAATTCCAGGCCTCCACCGTGGTTCGGATTCCGCGTTAAACTGTAGGTCCTCCATTTCATCTCACAATCACCCTACCATTACACATTAGCGTAAGTGCGTATAACCCGAACGGGTAGTAAGACGCGGTGCTAATAATTATAATAATAATACAGGGGACCGAACTGGATGTTATATCCCTCCCGGTCTGTAATACCATATGTTAAGAAAGAAGTCCAGCCGGATATTAAGACGCGTTGCACGAAATTAGAATTAAATTAAAAAAGTATCACTAATGACTTATAATAAATTGAACGACTTTAGTTCTAATATCATATCAGTGTAAAATTATTTTCTGCATCAATTTTCCCTATAAGTGTTTGGTAGAACTTAAAAAAAAACAAAAAAAACATCCCCCAATGGTAAGGTTGATATTTCGTGTAGAAAAGTATCATTCGTGTTTAATTTAGAGCTTTCACTCCACCACCAGTTTTAATGTAAGAACATAAAGGTCCAGGTTTTAATCCCAAAAGGGGTGTTTGTTCGAAAAACCCCGATCACGTTCCAAAATAAGCTATTTTATTCCTGTTTTTTTAATCTATTTTTTCTCCCTTCTCCGTAGATGTTTATGCTTCCTTTTTTCTTTCAATCTTCGTTACTATTATTTCCTTTGAATATTGAAACTTTTACCCTTTTCTAAAAAAAATAATCTCACAATAGTTTTTCTTTTCTTTCTTTATTACCGGTTTCATCTTCACCTTCCTCTTATTTTTTTCAGTGGTTTTTTTACTTGTTCTTTTAGCTTATGTTTTTTCTCCGTTTCTTTTATTTCTTGCTTCCTCCATCTCCTCTTCTCCAACATCTTGTCTTGACGCAAGTGGAATTTGTCAGACATTGTATCGCATTCCTTCGAGTTTTCTTCCTCAAGAGAGATTTTTTTTTATTGGTTAGATTCAGGAGCAATTTCGCTATCTCGGTCGTATGGCGGCCAAAAGCAATGCTATTGCGTTCGAAATGAAGGAATAGCGTTTCAAAAATAAAACTAGTATTTCCATACGACTTTTTCTTATTTATTTTTTTCAGATAAGAAACGTAAAGGATGGAAATGTTTAGTGACAAGAGTATTTTCCAAATGGCGAACGAAACCAATAGTTCTGCTGTTAGTTTTTGTGAAAATCACGAACAGCTTATGTAAACATGTTGAGAGGATAAGTGTTGATCGAGTGGTGAAGCAAACATAGGAAGCTAGAGTGTGTGCCATATAAGGTGTGATTAAATGATGTAGACAAATGAATAGAAAGAGTTAAACAGCATGTTTTACACGGTGTATGGATATTGTTGAAGCGAAGGGAGTATGCAAGGATAGGGAAGGGTGGAGAAAGTTAGTGAGGATGGACTAATTACGGAGCTGTTCTTTGAGATACATGCACAGTTTATTGCCTACTCCGTAAGGGAACGGCGGGATTAGGTACCTTTGTATGTGTGTATGCATGTATATGTGTGTATATATGTGTATTTATCTATGTATGTATGTATGTATGTATTTATGAATGTGTGCATGCATGTATGAATATATGTGTATGTATCTATGTATGTATGTTTATGTGTGTGTATGTATGTATGTATGTATGTATGTATGTGTATGTATGTATGTATGTATGTATGTATGTATGTATGTATGTATGTGTGTATGTATGTATGTATGTATGTATGTATGTGTATGTATCTATGTATGTATGTATGTATGTATGTATGTATGTATGTATGTATGTATGTATGTATGTATGTATTTATGAATGTGTGCATGCATGTATGAATATATGTGTATGTATTTATGTATGTATGTTTATGTGTGTGTGTATGTATGTATGTGTATGTATTATAACTGACGCTATGTGCACTCAACGAAGGGGGAAAGGGTTAAGGGGGAGCAAAAGTCTAGAACACACTCTGCTCGCCTCCGCCTTTTTCAAAAAGCGCGCCCAACCATAGTTCAGATAGTCTTTGTACACTGTCGCTAACGCGCATTCGATCTGCGCATATCGTCTTTCTTCTTTTTTTCTTGAGCGCGGTAGGGAATTGAAGCCAGGCCTCTTCAGTGAAATGTTGTTAGTGCGGGTGCGTGTTTGTGACTTTGAGCGTAGCATGGCCGAGGCCGGGTCAACTGGGGCACGAGGGGTGAGTCAAACGTTCTGTTATTTTCTTCCAAAATATGTTTTAACAGGGTTACTTAATAACTATAATATACAGCAGCATTTATAAATATGAATAAACGTATTTAATATAGAAGTAACTTTACCTACGTAACTATACTAAATATTATTTTGGCCACAAACATAATCTTTAATGTTGCCAAAACATGTCCTCCTCTCTTATTTTCACCTTACCATGAAAATACCTTTTAATTAGCTTCTAGGTGACCTGATGGTCTAGGGGGTAAGGTGTCAGACCTCTGTGCTGGCGGCCGGGGTTCAATCCTCAGTCCCGGCATAGATTTATCTGATTACCAAACCCTTCCTGCACCTCTGACAAGACATGTAGGGAATGCCCGGGCCTCCACCGTGGTTCGGATCCCACGTTAAACTGTAGGTCCTCCATTTCTTCTCACAATCACCCTACCATTACACATTAGCGTAAAGTGCGTATAACCCTAGCGGGTAGTAAGACGCGGTGCTAATAATAATAATAATAATAATAATAATAATAATAATAATAATAATTAGCTTCTAAAACTATCTAATGTTTAAAAATATTCCCGAATACTTCTTGTATCTATGAACCGTCTCTCGCTTTTAGCGATCCTGTATACGTCACAAGTGGAGCCACCCCTCCAAGCACAGGTTGTTATAGTTTACATTCTGCACATGGATCCAATGCTCCAAAAACACACGCTGCCCCTGTCAGTGGACGTGTAGTCTACCTGCACAACTGATCCACTTTACTGCTTGTCTACACTCTCCAGTAATCGTTTACTAAGATTATTATTATTAATAATATTATTATTAGCACCGCGTCTTACTACCCATTCGGGCTGTACGCACTCACGCTAATGTGTAAATGATAGGTTGATTGTGAGATGAAATGGAGGACCTACATTTTAACGTGGGATCCGAACCACGGTGGGAGGCCTGGTATTCCATACATTCACAAGTTGTGATTAATATACGTCTTGTCAGAGGTAGAAGGAAGGGTTTGACAATCATTTTATCCTACACTACCTTATATTTTTACCAATAATACAGACCTTTTGTTCTATATACCGCACCTGAGAATGTATTTTCGTTGATACCTGACCTATAAATGTTACACTGAATGATGGATGATAATATCTAAAGGCAAGGTTTAAATCAAATCCGTCTTCACTGGTAACACACCGCGCCAAGTCACAGCAGTTAAATAAGTTCGTCTTAAGGAGATGTTTCATTCTTTTTAAACGATGAGGGAACGCTAAGTACTAGTTTTTGTCCTTTATGTAGTTAGTAGGCTTCACAAACAAAGTAAATTCCTGACTATTTAGCGAGGGTTAATTTATCACTTGCATGCGACTCAAGAGTATGCGCTTAGAGGTCGTAAAACACTTTTGTAGCTATGGACGACTTCAATCCTTCTGTTCATAGACTGTGATATCAAACCGTACTGATAGTTTGTACTTGACTACTTGATAATTAGTTTTCGGATGACCGATAAAAGCCACTACAAGGTGGATGAACATTTTTTTTTACTTCAAAATTTACCCAACCTTAAATTCTTATCTTCTTGCTCACTTTTAAAATGGAAATTGGAACATTATACGAAAAAAAACCCCACTAAGTCTTTTGAAGTTGTCCCGAGAGACGCCATGGCTATTTTTTTTAGCGCCGTGTTTTATTACCCATCAGATAATACGCTAATGAATTTTAGGAATTAGGAAAGTACCCACATTTGAGTGGAGGGAGAGTAGAAAATCATTTTGGAAATAAGACCCTCAGTACTTCTGACCGAGATTTGAACCTCGAGCTCCCCATCATTGGCAGTGATGGTCAATTCTGACACTAGAGTAGTGTGTTAGACCATATGACCACCAAAGTGGGTGGGAGACGCCATTACAGGCAGATCATTACTGGAAAGACGACGATCTAAGGCGTCACTCTGTTTTCAGACTTGACTGACGATGATAAAAGGAGATCGAGGTTCGAATATTGGTCTTGTGTACTAAGGCGGGTTATCATACATTGTTTTACACTCTCCCTCCACGCAAATGAGGGTACACTTCCTATAAGTTCAACCTTCCTCATCCCTAACTAATTATAGTAAATATGCGTGTAAACTGAACTCGTATTAAACGTGGTGCTAAGAATGAAATAAAATTAAATTCACGTTGGTTCAAATCTAGTATCAGTCGGTGTATAATTTAGTAAGATTCTGTTCTAGTGTGATGTAAATGATATTATTGATTAAAAAGCGATACTAATATGTATAATATTACATTAGAAAATAAAATAAATTCAACACGATGTCATTTTTAATATAAAGATTTACCTTATACGATCAATATTACAACGACTGGCCTCTTGGTTTAGTGTTCAGCGCCCCTCACTACATATCTAAAGGTCCCGGATTCTATTCCCGGCCGTGATAAAGGTATTTTTACTAAGGAGAATTGTTCATATGGTTCCTATGGTATGGTTGGTTGGAATTAAGTTACGTTTAAGATTTTCTCTGTCTCCACACTTTCATAATCACCATCATCACTTCACATCTATGCAAGTATGACGTGTATAAAACTTCCAAGTTATACCCAGAGCAAAGTATTTCCCCCCCCCC
>CABFVX010000929.1:150410-169436 GCA_902151425.1 Timema shepardi
CCCCACGTATAAGAATAATCGCGGCCGTAATTTTTCTATTCATAGCACTGCAATACTTATATCTTAGCTACCCTACTCGGTGGCGTAGTTAGCTAACGCGCTAGTCATGTTGAGCTCGACTGCCGAGGACGGGGAAATCGAGGTTCGAATCTCGGTTGAGGGAACTGGGGGTGGTTTTCCCTAAATTATTTTCCACTCTCCCTCCACGCAAATGCGGGTTCACTTCCTCTAATTCAACCTAACCAATTCCTAAACCAATAGCGTAATTAGTACTTAAATCGTATAACCCGAACGGGTAGTAAAACGCGGTTCTAAAAAAATAATATATCTTAGCTAATTTTTTTTAGCAAAAAACATTATTTAACGACCTTTTTTCATAACAAAATCCAATTTTATGTTTAACGAAATACAATTTGATACATAAAAGGGCTTACACCAATTATTATATAATTTCACGATTATAATAACCATATAATTTCACGATTATAATAACCATATTATAGTGTTACTATTAATTTTTATAATCACAAAGAAATTAATTAAAAAACTGTTATTTTGAACTATTTTTTTAGAAAAAGTAACTGCTGATTGTGGGGAGCTGCTTTCCAGCTGATGAAATTCTACCGAATCGTAAAGTCGCTCCAACCGCGCTTAAACAGCAAACAGTATTTATCTCCACTATCCCGCCTTTCTGGACCAAAAAACAGACACATGAGTGTCGCAATGTGTCAAATCTATGATTAAAGCAGGACAAATGACCCCAAACGGAGGTCAAACTCGTGACCACACACTTAACACACATTACATGATAAATACCGCGGTCATTTTGTTTACGTCGTGTTCACCGGGCAGAGGTATGGGGACAAAAGGAAGAGATGTGATTAATTGAGCTCGCTTCTGTTGTTACAATATCTAGATATTGGGGTGTGGGGTGGAAGTCTTGCTAGGATTGGTTCACTGATTTTAGATCACGAGGTGGGAGTGTAGGGGACGTGAGATAAGATGAGGTGGTTTTCTTATTGCAGTTGTTATAGCAAAACTTTTTCGGCCAAAACAAATCGAATATTACTCCAGTATATTCCATTCACGGTAGGAATTACTCTCTGAAAGGTCTTTTTTCCTACCAATATCCTACTATATAGTAGATTTATGGTAGGGAAAAGGGCCTTTCAGAGAGTAATTCTTAATTCGATTTATACAAACTATTACTCCAGTACAAACGTAGCGTTTAATTTTCTTCACATGATGATCTCAATAGTTTTTAAATACCTGTCATGTACATATTAAAATTTGATGAGAAAATTTTTCAACGAAGAGGAAAAGTAGTTATTAAATTCCAGGACAATATTGAAATATATTCAATAATTGTTGAAGTCAACTTGTGAAGAAAATTAAACCCTATATTTATACTGGAGTAATATTTGATTCATTTTGACAAACAAAAAAGTTTTTCTATAAAAATTGAAAAAACACTCACCTTATCTTGCGCCCCGCCCCCTTTCCTCCCACCTTAAGGTATTGATAGTAAATTTTGGTTTGACTCTATTACATGCATTATACTCGGTTTTAAATTAAAGGATATGCTACACTTTGCTTTACATAGCAATTCGGTTACCTGGTGGTCTAGGGGTAAGGTGTCAGACTTCTGTGCTGGCGGCCGGGGTTCAATCCTCGGTCCCGGCACAGATCTATATGATTATCAAACCCCTCCTTCGCCTCTGACAAGACATCTTGTGAATGTGAGGAATGCCAGGCCTCCACCGTGGTTCGGATTCCACGTTAAACTGTAGGTCCTCCATTTCATCTCACAATCACCCTACCATTACACATTAGCGTAAGTGCGTATAGCCCGAACGGGTAGTAAGACGTGGTGCTAGTAATAATAGTAATAATAGTAATAATACATAGCAATTGGACATAAAATAATTAATATTGGCTTATTTCCCATAATCCATAACTAGTTTAGTAACTTAACATTTGTATAGGGATTATTTTTGACAAATTTTACTTGTTAAGATCACATTATAAAACTTGTATCATATTCAGAACAATATATAGATGTGATTAGCCAACTTATTTATTTGTGGCTATTTATAAAATCGATTAAAATTTATTTGGTTGTAATCATTTGAATTAACTGGAACTTAGAAAATTTGGTGAACAATGCAAAAGACATTGGTTGATACTAAAATACTATTACTACATTACATAATATACTGGATCTATGGCATTAGCAACCGAAAAGTTCATTGCTGCACTTACAAAAGTATGCCACCTATCCTCATCTTGAGCTAGTTCTATCCAGTCCACCTCATAACACCCTATCCCTATCTTGAACTAGTTCTATCCAGTCACCTCATTACACCCTATTCCTATCTTGAACTAGTTCTATCCAGTCCACCATCATTACACCCTATCCCTATATTGAACTAGTTCTATCCATTCACCTCATTACACCCTATTCCTATCTTGAACTAGTTCTATCCAGTCCACCTCATTACACCCTATCCCTATATTGAGCTAGTTCTATCCAGTCCACCTCCTTACACCCTATCCCTATATTGAACTTGTTCTATCCAGTCCACCTCATTACACCCTATCCCTATATTGAACTTGTTCTATTCATTCTACCTCATTATACCCTATCCCTATATTGAGCTAGTTCTATCCAGTCCACCTCACTACACCCTATCTTATTCAGGTCCACTCTAATGTTATCCTCCCTAGATCTAGATCCATCCGATGGTCTCATCTCATTGGGTCTGACCAGTCGACAACCTAAGTTTGTTCTCGTCCTGTAAGTTAAGAGACCACGTTTCACACCCATAGAGAACAACAGGTAACATTGTTTTGTATATTCCAAGTTTGACATTTCTTGACAGTAGGCGGGATGTCAACAACTTATAGACCGATTAGTAGTAGCACGCTTTTAGCCGACTGTATTCTTTTCCTAAGTTCTAATATAATATCGCTTTTGCTAGTTAAAATTGTTCATACCTATTTAAAAATCATTAACCCTGTCAAATGATGTGTACAGTTGTTCGCAGTATTTACTAAATTATCGTCCCCAATCGGTGTTGTTCGTGTGAACATATACTTAGGTTTAGATTATTATTATTATTATTATTATTATTATTATTATTATTAGCACCGCATCTTACTACCCGTTCGGGTTATACGCACTTACGCTAATGTGTAATGGTAGGGTGATTGTGAGATGAAATTGAGGACATACAGTTTAACGTGGAATCCGAACCATGGTGGAGGCCTGGCATTCCCCACATTCACAAGATGTCTTGTCAGAGGTGAAGGAAGGGTTTGGTAATCAGATAAATCTGTGCCGGGACCCTAGGATTGAACCCCGGTCGCCAGCACAGAAGTCTGACACCTTACCACTAGACCGCCAGGTCACCCTTTAGGTTTAGAAGAGAACGATGAAAATACTATTTCCGTGCTAGTATCTAGTATAATGCATTTCTTGCAACAGCTTCCTTACTCTATAGCTACATAATCTACCAATAAATTACGAATTTTAGTTTCAGTTTATAATTTAAGATAAAAATATTAAAAGCGTTTGTTTGGATCAAAATGATTTTCCTATATAAATAAAGCAATATCGAAATTTAAATGAAGACAAGTTTTATGAAATACACATCATGACATACCAGTATAATAAAAAAATATCCAGTATATTTTATGCAGCTAGTTATACTCTTATTTAAAGTATATTTTGGTAATACAATTAGGTACAGATGGTTTTAATTCATTTTTCATTTTCATAACTAATAAATTTAGTAAGTCTTTTTTTTTTATAAAAACTTGAAAACACGCTGTCCAAATATATTATTTAGGTGAGGATGTAGCCGTATTTGAACATATCGTTAAACACAATAATTATTCACACCTCTTTACTCAAAACCAATTTTCTCTAAGACTTTTACATTTCTTATAATAGAGTGTCTCTAACAAAAATATAGAGGTATCAACATCGCTATGCTTTGAGGGGTGATGAATAATCGTATCAAAGATTCTCAGAAGAAAAACACGTAGAGAAAAACTTCTTTCTAAGAGGACACTTCGGATATTACTAAGAACCCGAAGATTTTCGAAGAAGAAACTTTTATAAATACGCGTATTATATTTATGGAGCCTTTTAAGAGCATTTTCAAACATTTATGAAATAGTTACTCTACCGAGAAACTCTTTATACTTAGAAAATAATATCATAAAGTAAACACAGCATTAAAATCTCTTTACAATAAAAAAAATAATTAGTGATTCTTGCCTTTATATTAAATATGGTTTTCTAAAATAATTGAATATCGTTTTTATCTGATTACCAAACCCCTCCTTCACCTCTGACAAGACATCTTGTGAATGTGGGGAATGCCAGACCTCCACCGTGGTTCGGATCCCACGTTAAACTGTAGGTCTTCCATTTCATCTCACAATCACCCTACCATTACACATTAGCGTAAGTGCGTATAACCCGAACGGTTAGTAAGACGCGGTGCTAATAATAATAATAATAATAATAATAATAATAATAATAATAATAATAATATCGTTTTGATTTCAAAAAGATTTACGAGTAAATTAATTTTTAATTTAATACACTCATCAATCATAATGAAATAGTCTGGTAAACAATGCAAATAGAATTTGAATGAGCTATTACTCACCTTAAAAAATATGAACGTACAATTCATGCGTCAGCTCTCAATTTACGCACAAACTTACCTGAAAATAAAATAAAAATACAGTATTTATTCACTATTATAAAAATCTTCTATCGATAGATAACACAATTTCTAGAAATTATTAAATTTTCTTTGAGTACAAACAAATTCATACCTACATATTTTATGACCAAAATATAGAAGTAACTCTTCAAAACGCTCTATAAGCTAGGATATTTTAAATTATTTAATAATGATTTGTGCCAATGCCGTAACTAGAACAACTTTGTTGTTGTTGAGATTATCGACCCGCCTCGGTGGCGTAGCTAGCTAACACGCTGGTCACTGAGACGGGGAGATCGAATTTAGAAGCTCGGTCGGGTGAACTGGTGGTGGTTTTTCCCCCCTAAATGGCTTACCACTCTCCCTCCACGCAAATGCGGATTCACTTAATCTAAATTCAACCTTCTCAATTCCTAATCCATTAGTATAATTAGTATTTGGGCGTATAACCCGAACGGGTAGTAAGACGCGGAGCCAAAATAAGCTAATTTTTTTTTGAGGTAGATGTTCGCAACACCCAAGACCTGGAGCCAAAGATAATTTGGGAATATTGAATTCCTCTAAAAGCCCTTTAGTGTTTTTTTATAAACTAATAAACAAAATCTTTAAAACCATGTAACTGCTTCAACATTTTTTCTCTCCTGTTAAAAAAAAACTTTAATTCATTCAATCCTAGTACTCGATTGGGTTATACGTACACATTAATTACTCTAATAGAATAAGGATGAGGAATATAGAATTTTAAAAGAAATATACCCGCGTTTATGTTCAGAGGGATTAGGTGACTACTTAGGATAAAATACCCTCATTATATCCAACTTGAATTCAAACCCATAAATCCAGTCCAACATGAGAGTAGCGCGCTAAAACATGCGCCCACCGATGGATGTTAAACAAAGAATAGTAAAAAAAAGGGTGCCCTGGTGGTCTAGGGGTAAGGTGTCAGACTTCTGTGCTAGCGGCCAGGGTTCAATCCTCGGTCCCGGCACAGATTTATCTGTTTACCAAACCCTTCCTTCACCTCTGACAAGACATCTTGTGAATGTGGGGAATGCCAGGCTTCCACCGTGGTTCGGATTACACGTTAAACTGTAGGTCCTTCATTTCATCTCGCAATCACCCTACCATTACACATTAGCGTAAGCGCGTATAACCCGAACGGGTAGTAAGACGCGGTGCTAATAATAATAGTAAAAAAAAGCACTTCTTGATAAAAATGTATACACTTCTCTTTGTTTCATAAAAATGGCTAGTTAGGGGTTGAGGCAGATGAAAGGGGAGGACGCAAGAAAATATCAGTGTTTTATTTTTTTGCAGTCTTTATAAAAAATGCTTTTTTTGTTGCCAATATAGATAAAATATTGCTTCAGCAGAAATATGTATTTTTATTTTCTTCACATCAACAGTTTATAAATATATCTCATAGCGGCATTAGATGATAAACATTTTAAATGAAGAGAACTGTTGAAGTCTTAATCGTTGGAAAATCAAACTCTTGCTTTTCTACTGTAGAAAATCTTTGTTTAATTTGACAAAAAAAAGAAAATGTTTTGCTTTAAAAACTGCAAAAAAAAAAACTTGTCTTTTTCTCACATTGTCACTGTAAATATCTATAAATAGTTTGTATTTAATTTTTTAAATTATTTGACTAACAATTACGAACATATATATATATTTAAGTCCTGATAAATTTCTCATTATGTACAAAATATTTATTCAAATATTACATAATAATTTTTATTGTTTGCAAGATTTCTTATTTCAACCTTCCTCTGTAGTGGTAGCGTCCTTACCCTATTTAACCAAGAACTCCCCAGAATACCACCACAGCGAGAGTGTCACACAAAATAAAATACACGAGTTAATCATCAGGAATCTTTAATGATTACTACCCTACCTAACCAAACACAGGTGTCAGGACCTACCCATTTAACAACATAAGGGAATATGTGTTCGGGTTAAATAAAGCCCTGACATTAAGCAAAACCATGAATAGTAATAATATAGGCCTCTCAGCTAGTTTATTTATAAAAATATAAATATATAATAACACAAGATGTATTAAGACTGAGATTTCTACGCAATATATTTGACCTATAAACAAAATATGAATAACTCTCCAATTTACAAAAATTATAATTAATTTGGAAATTATTAAACTCGGGGGCAAGTTGTGATTATCAAATGACAATATAGATATATTACAGTGATACATCTAAGGATTATGCCCGTAATATACAACATGATAATAGGAATTTTATAAGAAATATGTGTTATATCCAATTCAAATGACTTAACGAGTGACTCGTCAATAAATTGCACATAGAAAAAGAGTTATTGTAATCAATGCTATTCCTTTTCTTCAACACTAACATCATACCACCTTAATCGTGGCCAACCCCTGGTTCATATCTAAAAATAATTTAAATGGCACGATAGTGCGTTAAGACCTAATTCTCTGGCCAAAACTATAACGACAAACTCCAACATGATCGGAGGGATCAAAGGTCATTTATTTATGTAATCTCAAAACAACAAGATTAGCCGTAATAAACAGTTATTGTTAAAACTATTTCCGCAACAGATTATCAACTCAGAAATCATAATATTCAAGCGCGAAAGACATAATATAGATTAAAGTTGACTTCTTGAAATGCAAAAAGAGACGGCTACATATTTATAGTTAAAGGCAGACCCTAGCCAATTATGTAAAATTAAAAAATATATATATATATATATGTATCCCCAACATTACGACAACTTACATCGTAATATGTTCCTTGGAACTATTGGCATCAAAGAGTAAAGAACACCGTTCGGCTGTTGCCCGACACAGAGCATCTAACTTGACAGTTTCGCCAAGCCAGGTTGTCTGTGAAAGGGATGATTATGCTTTGTGAGTTACAGGCAGCAGTCGCTAGCCCTTATCCTCATGATATGAGGGTGAAACAATGAATGGGTGAAAAAATAAAGAACATTGCTAGGCACTTGCTTATATTCAGATTGAAACAGCGGGGGAAATATAGAAGGAAGGTATGACATAAGGGTGATGCCATTCACAGTCAATGGGTTCTCAGATTACCTCATCGGCACCTGCGCACAACGCCGAAAGGTACCAGACAAAGATGGGGGGGTGAACACACTTTGCACTTCAGCTCCAACAATATTCACAAGGCTGCGCTTGCGCATCAAGCACTACTCCGATTTAGGCCTGTGGAAACAATTGCACATCGCGGCCAGGCTTCAGATATTGTTTGTTGTGAGCGGTGATCAGAGTTGTCAGCTGGCGTGTTTTCTTGCTCCATACGTAGCCCCGGTTTTGCAGTTAAATGGAGTAAGTGCACAATGTACGCTTGGTGGTGGAGGTCTGGTGGTTAAAGTTTGTAGCCACGGTACATATTTTATTCCATGATCAAGGCCATTAAAGTGGCATATGCCTCACTACATTGAATATCCAGCAATGGTAGCTCTGCCGGTTTAAATCCCAGCAAAAAAAAAAGTCGGAAACTACTTAGTCATAACGTGCGTGATACAAAATCATGTGTGGCACGAGTTATTTTAAATCCTCTTTAATTATGCTCCAAGGTGTTAATCACCCTAGCTTGTATTAAATCCCTACGAAACTATAAATTATAAACTGCGGCTATTTGTTAGAAAGTTTTTATATACCTTAATTTTGAATTAGTTTAAATAATAAAATAGTAGAACATAGTTTCAGCTACGACTGCAGATTATGACGCTTAAATTTATATAAACATTTTATTGAGAAACTAGCTATATAATAAGCCCTCACTCGACTTTCCAGTTAAAAGTTTATTTGTCAAAGGCTATCAAATTTACATAGATTTTTAGCTTTCGGCCTTTAATTTGAATCAAAACGTATATTTTTTTCCTTAACGTCACGATGAAAACTTTAAAACAACCCCCCTCTCGGATCTAAAACGACCCCGCTCCCAGATCTCTATTTGTTGAACCAAACCACTCAAGGGAGAATTGGCCTGTCATTATTTTTAACCAAAGATAAATATTTTATTTACTGATATACAACTATACACACATATTGGTTTCCACGGTGATGTAAGTAAAGGATAAAAAGCTGAAAATTCGCTGAGAAATTAGGGTTTTATTTGGAAAATACTTTTTCTTGTCACACAGACTAACCCCTAGCCCCCTGACCCTAGCTAGAAATGATTGGTCACATGTCAAAATCTGTTTGGCTATTTTCTCACAATTTATCAAATTATAGATTTAAACAAAGGACATTTTTTTAAATACAATGAAGGATAAAAAATAATCAATGAATACTTATATATTCAACCTAATATAATCGATTTATCTAGTAAATATTCAAATAATTTCCGGAATCTTTATATTTGTTTCACCATACCACTAAAGTAAGAGTTTAGTTGGTATTATTTGTAGCCAGAGATAAATATTTTATTCACAGATATATATAATCGTGTACAAATCAGGGTTTCCATGGTGATGTAAACAAAAAATGGAAAGCTGAGAATTATCTGAGATAGTCAGATTTTCGTTGGAAACTAGTATTTTTCCCGACGTTATGGACCCTTCAAATGAGAGGCTGCTTGTCGAAATCTTTTCAGCCATTTCCTCGTCATTTCTATTACCGGGAACTGGATTATCTAATTAAACATAAGTAAGGGTTTCTCCCGCTTCGGTGGTCACATGTTCTAACGCGCTACCATTGTGTTAGACTAGACTGCCAATGATGGGGAGATAAAGGTTCGAATCTCGGTTAATATACTGAAGGTGGGTTTTCCTAAAATGGTTTTCCACTCTACCTCCACGCAAATTTGGATACACTCCCTCTAAATATACCCTTCTAAGTCCCTAAACTCATCAACGCAACTAGTGTATAAGAAGAACGGGTAGTAAGACGCTGTGCTAAAAATAAGTACGGAATTAGCTTTTACTGGTATAAACAAATTATATTAATAAATTAAGTTTAATAATTAGGTATGTGTAAGCATGTTGGTTTTTGTTGTCTTAAATAATAATATATGAAGTAAAGCTTTCATTAAGGGGGAGGTGTGAGACTATAGCCCCCTACCCCCCTTTTTTTTCACACCAACTCTATACACGACATTGAAATATGAGGCTATATAAAAATACTTATTGATAAATATATTCAACTAAACAAATACTTTACATCCATTATTGTTCTCCGCTTGTGGCCTGGGTCAATTTATTATTCAAGTTATATATTTTTCCACTAGCAGCTTTATAGGACTGGAGTAGCTTTATATGCCTTATAATCTAACTTAAGACTAGGACAGGAACAGCAGCCAGTCCCCAATAGTTAATTTATCAATGTGAAAGACTGAGCCCAAATTTCATTTGTGATAAATCTTTGGCTATGCCGGGAATTGAACCCGGGACCCTTATCTAAGTAGGATGACACGTTACCGACCGAGCTCATGTATCAGATCAACTAATCAAATTTTAAAAAAAAATCGCTGAAAATTGTATATCTTCATAGTCTGAATTTAACAGAATTGTACTGCACATTAACCATATATTATACATTTTGTTTTACAGCTATTTTAAGTAAGTTTTGAATATATTTTTTTATTACGTTACTCAAAAATTTACCTTAGTATTAATTTTTTAAATTCTAGTGAAAACCATAAGAATTTTTTATTTGTCGCTATATTTTATTAATTAAATGACTCCTTATATCTTATACACATCTTAACGTCACCCACCGACGAAGACAGAAACAACCCATTGAGAGCACACGTGCACTCTGTGAGTGAAGAGGAGAACTAACACAAAACCCTACTGCTACACTCTATCAACCAACAAAGGAAGCTTCTCTAGTCTATAGGTTCTTCGCTAGAAGCACTCTGGTAGAGAGACATTTTTTTCAGTGGGCTATTTAAAAAAAAAGACAAAAAGTAGTGATACGCTGACGTCAGTTTTTGCTACCATGGCAATATCGGGAAGAGCGGTTCGCTTTTACGAGCTACAAAACATTCTACTAACAACCCTCTTTTCGTTATAAACTGACTCTTGATAGGACAAACTTCATTAAGAGAAGCTAAACTGACAGAATCATCAAACATTTAAAAATACACACATCGTTAAGGGTGGGTGTGAGATTGAATTAAAAAAAAAATTTGAACCGATAAAGGGACATACATATATTTGTTAAATTATGAATGAGTGTATCCATGAGATATATTTTTAATATATTATTATTATTAGCACCGCGTCTTACTACCCGTTCGGGTTATACGCACTTACGCTAATGTGTGTGAGATGAAATGAAGGACCTACAGTTTAACGTGGAATCCGAACCACGGTGGTAGGCCTGGCATTCCTCACATTCACAAGATGTATTGTCAGAGGTGAAGGAAGGGTTTGGTAATCAGATAAATTTGTGCCGGCACCAGGGATTGAACCCCGACCGCCAGCATAGAAGTCTGACATCTTACCCCTAGACCACCATGTTAATCAGTGTCCAAGTTGAAGGTTGATCCTGATCTGATTCCCATCCATTAGAAGCTGGTTGTCACTTACCTCTTCGCCGGTTATTGCTCCCAGCACCATCTGGGAGAAAGTCCTGCGGTTTACCGTTGCTTTCTGCACTGGATTTATACAAGTGAGCGAGAAAGACCCTACCAATTTTGATAGGATAGGTATTTTCATGTGCTTTCAAGGGTTCTTTAACATGTCCACAATTGGCATCATTTTTTATGAATCGTGTTCTGATATAATCACTCGGGTTAGAAAGTGCACATTAAATACCTTAAATAAATAAAAGTATTTTTTTCTTGTATTAATCATATTTCTGACACATAATGACACTTACGATTATATACAGAAATAGGAGAAACAATGACACTAATTTTTTGAATATATCCACAGCGCAAATTCTAGGCTTGTTGAATTCGACTTTTTATCACAAAATAAAAGTCAAACTTTGTAGAGCTATTTAAAGAATTCTCTTCTCATTAATTTACTCAGTACATGTTCTACCTAAATAATGTAATACTATATTATTCCAAGATTTATTGATTTTTAACTAATCTTTATTAATATATTTTTTCTTATTTTTAGCAAATATATATATATAATTATTATTATTATTATTATTATTATTATTATTATTATTATTATTATTATTATTAGCACCACGTCTTACTACCCGTTCGGGTTATACGCACTTAAGCTAATGTGTAATGGTAGGGTGATTGTGAGATGAAATGGAGGACCTACAGTTTAACGTGGAATCCGAACCACGGTGGATGCCTGGCATTCCCCACATTCTATATATACATATTCATTATTATTTAACTATGATTGTTTATTTTATTCTCTTATCAAGTTATGCTTACATGTCAAGTACTTGGGTACTTTTCATAGCTGGCCTTGTGGCTTATTGGCCAACACTCCATTAAAGAAAATTGAAATTGATTTTTTTTCCACCGCGTCTTACCACCCGTTTCGGGTTATACGCTTATGTACTAATTACTCTAATGGTTTTAGGGATTAAGAAGTTTATATTTCAAGGGAAGTGTACACTTATTTGCATGGAGGGAGGGGGGAAAACTTTTTTTTTTTGGCAAAATTATCCTCGATACATCCGACTAAAATAGGAAACTTTATCTTCCCTTCATCAGCAGTTTGGTCTACCAGCGACAGAATAAACTATGCGGCCATCGAAGAAGGTGAAATTGAAATTATGCCCTCCAAGGGCGAATTTATGGAACGTTACATAATTTTTTTTATACGCGGAGTAGTTTGATGTGTATTCTACACAGAAAAATAAACCCCATTTTTTTATTTCCCTCATAAAATTCACGTGTCCATTTCTCATATTGGCTCATAAAGGTGCCACCACTTCTTCGGAATAGGTTCAATCTTTAACGACGCTCCTGAAGCAGATAAAATAATATTTCTTTTATACAACTCCAAATATCGTCTGAGGTCGTAAAGAAACTTTGTAGAACCTTAAATATGAGGCAAATAAATAGAGTGGAAGCCATCACAATGATTATTTTTAACTTATCCTGCTTGGTTATCAATTAAGGCTAATTTAAGAATAAAATAACATTTTATGTAGAGCCTACCAACTAGATTCTGTGATCAGGTGACCTGGCGGTCTAGGGGTAAGGTGTCAGACTTCTGTGCTGGCGGCCGGGGTTCAATCCTCGGTCCCGGCACAGATTTATCTGATTACCAAACCCTTCCTTCACCTCTGACAAGACATCTTGTGAATGTGGGGAATACCAGGCCTCCACCGTGGTTCGGATTCCACGTTAAACTGTAGGTCCTCCATTTCATCTCACAATCACCCTACCATTACACATTAGCGTAAGTGCGTATAACCCGAACGGGTAGTAAGACGCGGTGCTATTTATAATAATAATAATAATAATAATAATAATAATAATAAGCGACAAAGTGTTAAAAAAACACATAAAAACAAGCTCGGCGTACTCCAGCAAAACTCTGGTAAGGTCTTATCTAAAACAAACGTGTTGTCCTAGAGGCAGCGTCTTGGAATCACCGTCAAACTATATTATTTAATCTCTCGGTATTAAAAGAGACATCCGTGCGAATGGCTTATGTTAGGTCTATACTATAAATCCGTCCTTTATTGTCTATTCAATATAATACCATAAAGAAAACAATAGCCCCGGCTTATTGTTAGCTCATCGGATGTCCTTTGTTATGTTACTCAATAGGACTGCGGGGAGGGGTATTCTGTTAATATCCTTAAGGCTCTTAAAATAAGTAGCTTATTATTCCTGCTCTGCAGATGAATACTGTCCCGCACAACAAGCAAGACACTATTGTGGTTGGATTTTGGAAGGTTTGTGTAAGGAGATTTTATGTAAGCTCTTGTTTTTTTCTAAACAAGCGTTTATCTTGTTTCTGTTTGGCATTTTATTCCGGTGATTTCTTGGTCCAAGGCGATAAATAGAAAGGTCTAGAGCGATATGTTGACTTATCATAAACCTTATGATGTAGGCTACCCACTTGTGGCCGCGTGGTCTATGGCGTTACTCTCGCAGTAGACTAGACTGCTGATACAGAGGTGTTCTTAGGCGTCGATCTCGTGGTTGTTTGGTTTGATGAAGAGGGGGAGATCGGGGTTTGGATCTCGGTCGGATTTGCTGAAGGAGGTTTTCTCACCCTTCTTCCGCGCTAATGCTGGTACAGTAGACCCGTGGCTTCTTTGGTGCTGACTGACAGCTCACAGCTGACTGTCAGAAGTGACAGCTGCTAAAAACATGTTTTTGCAGACCATTTGGTTCGGCGTAGGGATACATAATTTGCTCTGGTAACTTTTCAAAGCCGTCAGCTGTCAGCTGTGAGCCGTCAGCCATCACTAAAGAAGCCACGGGGCTACTGTAGATTATCTGATAACATCTAAAATGCTTCTTTCCTCATCCTTACTCCTTAGAGTAACTGTCATACATACTTGAACAGGTAGTAAGAGGTGGCGAGGAAAAATAAATACAACCAAAAGAAACACAAAGCTTGAAAGAGTATTGGCACACGGTGCAAACATTATTATATTTTAATAGTATATTCTTAGTTGTCTCTCAGTACGTATATTTATTGCAACCACGTGATTACTCCACGATATATTATGATGGACTCTAGGATATACTCTGGCCTTTCACTTTTAAGGGTGTTTTTCTTAAGTATCGTGTCTTAATACCCGTTCGGTTTATTCACTTATGTACTAGTTACGCTAGTGGTTTCAGGGATTTGGGAGGATATATTTAGAGTAAGTGTGCCCGCATTTGCGTGGATAAAGAGTGGAAAGCCATTTAGGAAAAAAACACACACTCCAAGTACACCCGAACAAAATTCTAACCTCGATCTCACCCTCATCGTCGGCCTAGTTTACTGTGATAGTAGCGCGTTAGACCATACGGACCCCGAAATGGGTGTTAGGTGTGTTAATGTGAAGCTAGAGTTATTTTTAATCACTATTAGAGTAACGCTTTTCCTTGCTTCAAACATATTTAAAATAAATCTCTTGCTTTTATTTCTTCCTACTAGGTTTTAATAAATAAAAAAAAAGTTTAACCAGAAATTTAAATTCTTAGCTATGAAGTGCCCAATGCTCATGAGTCATGACAGATAGGTATACAAAGTAATTTCTCATTTTATTAATATAGATAGATAATTAGTGACTCAAACTATATGGGTCGAGGGAACAGCATGTTTATTAAGTAACTTTCTCACTATACGTCTAATCTTTATAAACGGATGGTGTTTAAGAAAATAAACAATTTAGGGAGGGAAAAAGCACTGGTAGTACACCCAATCGGGTTTCAAACTCAGGACCCTCCCATCACTGTTAAACCCAACCGGACAAGGTTGACGCCTTAGCCACATGGGCTCCTCTATGTGGATCAACAAAATACCCCAGATATTTTAATTTAAAAATATATTCTCATCTTCAAGTGATGTGTGCTAGTTCACTTTTCTACTGAGCTTGTAACCTAAAGCTGATACTTTTTACTGCATCTTAGAACCCTTTCGGGTTGTACGCATACATTAATTATCTTAATGGAAGGGCAAGGAATGATGAAGGTAATATTTTAGAGTTTATGTACCTTCCATTAATCCTGAAAGGTAGTAAAATTACTTTGCATGGGTTCACTTTGGTGCATCTTATAAGAAAGGGTTATAATGTAGTCAGTAAAGGTAAGATTGTTACCTTTCATTATAAGCTTATTGTTTAGTTTACACCGTTATTCATTCTGCTGTCAGACATCGACCAAGCGTGACAACATCTACAGTAGCCCCGTGACCTTCTTTGGTGCTGACTGACAGTTCACAGCTGACTTCTGACAGTCAACATTTAGGTACGTATCTACATTTTGACTGCAGAAGCGACAGCTGCTAAACACATGTTTTTGCAGATCATATGGTTCGGCGTAGGGATACATAATTTGGTCTGGTAACTTTCCACAGCCAGGGCTGTGGAGTAGGGATTGGAGTGGTAAGCAATTTTGGGTGGAGTCGCAGTCAATAGAAAGGTACCAACTCCCTTCAAAATAAAAAACTTACCTAATTTTTTTACCCCTTAATATAATCTATATAAGTGTTACATATTATGAATTTGTAGTAAAAAATAAATATATTTTATGTTCTATGGACCTAAGTAATCCAATGATTCACTTGTTGGTATGAAATGTCGTGTGTTACCATTTTAGTATTTAGTATTTTAAAATTGTAATATATTATATTAATTAGTAATACATTTACTTAAGTAAAATGATTTTATTATATTAAATTCTTAATTACCTACTAATTTATGTATATATATATATATATATATATATGACGTGTAAAGGTCAAACATTCCAAGCAATAGGGAGTTGGCCAGACGGGTAGTAACCTTAGCTTGGGAATGTGTCCTTGGGGAGGAAATACCTGACATGAGGGTGGAATGCCGGTCAAGGAGACAGGAGAGTGACAGAGGTGGACTCGAAGACCACGTGACTACAGCAGTGAGGGTTACGAGTCGTGACCCTGGCCGTGTGCGGTACCAGCCGGGCGCCAATAGGTTTTCGTCTAGACCAGCGTTTTGACCGCTACCTCTGGAGGAGTTAAAACCCCCTAGCGGTAGAAACGCTAATCAAACTACACCAGACGTTAACAGGCACTTGGGCACCAATGTCGCAACAAGTCTTTCAGCGGGAATAATAAATACTCTTCCTCAAGATGGTGTCACGTCTTGCAATATTTCCATTCACTAGACCAAGTAGTTCATCAAATGAAACCACAGACATCCAATAGTACAGAAATAACTTCTCTGGGTACAGTCTGTGATTCATAAACATAATATGAAACTGTCCTGTTGAGAGACGGTTCTCTGGGTACATTCTGTGATTCATGAACATAATATGAAAACTGTCCCGTTGAGAGACGGTTCTCTGGGTACATTCTGTGATTCATGAACATAATATGAATTTGTCCTGTTGAGAGACGGTTCGATAATGTGGGGCGTGTCCACCAACGTCTCTTTTGACGAGTTTTTTCTTTCTAATTTCCTCCAACAAAATAAGTACCGCCATACAACATTTTCAAACCATTCTGCACCAGTGTAAGCAACAACCGCGGCATTTAAACCGCTAGTGTAGAATCAGTAGCGCTTTGGTAGCTGTTTAACAGTCGCGTTTTGACAGTTGGGTGTAGATTCAAGAGTTTGGAGGAGTAAGCTAGCGGCAGCCACCGGTGTAGAATCGGCCTTAACCCCCACCATCGGCACGCTACAAATATATATCCCATTGATTGAGGAGTTGGAGTCGTAGTTTGACAGTAGAAAAATATATTTGGAGTCGGAGTCGTAGTTGGACAGTAGAAAAATATAGGAGTTGTAGTCTGAGTCGTAGTTGGACAGTAGAAAAATATAGAAGTTGTAGTCTGAGTCGTAGTTGGACAGTAGAAAAATATATTTGGAGTCGGAGTCGAAGTTGGACAGTAGAAAAATATAGGAGTTGTAGTCTGAGTCGTAGTTGGACAGTAGAAAAATATAGGAGTTGGAGTCGAGTCTTAAGGTTCAGCCTGACAACTCCACAGTCCTGCTTACAACTATATATTACAATTCTATACATCATGTTTTCAAACTCTCTTCCCAAACTTAAAACACACCACCACCTATGGCCAGAAAGAAACAGAAAATCATACAGGATGATTCACTCGGCAAACACCAGCTGTATTTTGGTAGGTGTTGCTTTAAAAAAAAACCTTTATCAGAATGTAACATTTTAGGTTATGTTTTTATTGGTCCTAATAAAGTAGGTCGTATAAGTGTTATCAAACCATTATCTGAAGGTATTAAGTTGTTCAGTTGTGTTCAGTCCTGAATGAATCCTACTGTAGTATAAAAAAAGTCCGGTAAAGTAATCTTCAACAATCATTGATACCTGTACAAGTAAGGCTTAACAACGCATCAAGTATGCAGCTTTAGTTACGTAGATGAACCACAAGTTGCATAACACTAGGGGGAGGCACATCACAGCAGGTGTTAAAAACTGCCTCCCTCTGCCCCGATGCACAGTCCGTTGGTTGCATTTGACGCATGCTCACCTTTCGGACATGTTGATCACGTCACGTGGCACTTCTGTCCGCCTAGTGCTATGCAACTGGTTGTACACGTATATCCTTACAGCTGCGTACTCCAGGCGTTGCTGCAACTAACATTATACTTATATTTAGTAATAGAAGACTTCTTTTCCGGACAATTTTTTAAATTATGTTTTCCTGTTTATTTCTGGCTACACATGTTGTGGTTTAAGTTTGGGCAAAGAGTTTAGAAACACCCTGTATAGTCTGCATACGTGTATTTAATATCTACTTCAAATAGCCTAACCTTGGCATCTTTTCCTAATTAATATATACACAATTATTATTAAAAGGTGGTGACCTGGCGGTCTAGGGGTAAGGTGTCAGACTTCTATGCTAGCGGCCGGGGTTCAATCCTCGGTCCCGGCACAGATTTATATGATTACCAAACCCTTCCTTCACCTCTGACAAGGCATCTTGTGAATGTGTGGAATGCCAGGCCTCCACCGTGGTTCGGATCCCACGTTAAACTGTAGGTCCTCCATTTCATCTCACAATCACCCTACCATTACACATTAGCGTAAGTGCGTATAACCCGAACGGGTTGTAAGACGCGGTGCTAATAATAATATTAAAAGGTGTTCTGTCTTACGACAGGTTCGTTCCCTTTATCAGTGAACTTAAAGCGACAACGCCCTCTGTCCTCTGCCTCCTCCTTGGAGATCCCAGCATTTTCTTCTTTCCTTAATGTAATCTAATATTTAATCCTCCTTTTTTCCTAAGCTCCTCTTTCCTTCATCCTTTTCTTTTATAACGTCGTGCAGAAGACAGTTCCTCCTAAGGATATGTTCGATCCAGTTTGCTTTGTACCAAATAGTCGCATCAAAAATGGTTATCTTCTCACCCACTCTTCTTAGGACTTCTTGATTTGTCAGCCTGTCTGTCTACCTGATCTTCCCAAGTCTTCCCCAACACCACAAACACACACACACACACACACACACACACACATATATATATATATATATATATAGTAATACATACATTTTAATTAAATTATAGATAAGAATGATCATTTGACTTACAAACAGCTAATATATAAAACTGGCTCCTTTAACTGAGATTCGAACCCTGATATGCCCAACTCCGGCAATCTAGTCAAACGCGATAGGTAAACCAAGTTATCACCGATGCGTGTTTGGGGTGTATAGGGGGGGGG